>KV454607.1:92352-107600 GCA_001662585.1 Pseudogymnoascus sp. WSF 3629
ATTATTGATTCCCTAGCCTTTCTCGGGATCGATGTGAAAAGCACAGGGCACGGCACGAAGCGAGCATGCATCCTGGCGCCCTCCCTAATGCGGACAAGAGACTAGACCCTCCCTAACAATCCCTGCACCACCACGCGGGACAGTCCCAGGGGACCCGCAGGGGTAATCTCAATGCGGTATGCCTGAACTTCGGTCGGAAGCTAGGTGTTCATTTCGGGAGATGCCTTGTTTACTGGGCGCTGGAGCTTTGTTTTTTTATTGCCTAGGTCGTGGTGTGGTTGGAACGTGGGCGGTGAATGGTTTTCCTACCTCTCTGGTAGACCTTGGGAGTGTATTCATACGCCATTGGGGAGGGGGAGAGAGAGGAAGAGGGTATGCCTTAGTATTCTCTCTGTCGTGGTCGCCCAAGTACGGCTTCCTTTGTGTTTCCGCCCATCTATTCAACCAACGAGTTCCCAAACGCCCGTGATATACCCAGGACCATAAATACAACCTCGTCTTCTATCTATCGCCTGTTGACAAAGCTAACCGTAAAAACAGCATTCACTTTCCACAAAAGTTGCAAATCCGTAAGATATCCATCCATAATCCCCTTCCAAACCAACGTAAACCCTTGCTTTATTTTTAAATAGTATTTTATAGAGCAGTTCGCCATTATATTGGTACATTGCAAAAAACAACGCGATTGTGATGAAATACGAAGACACAAGACAGATTAACATTTCCCTTCCTGCCACATCTTGACAGATTTCACCGTCATCCCGCGCTCTACGCCGTCGCCCCACGTCTGGGACCACGTCGAGTTCGCTTTCCAGAAATCGCGCATCGCGTTGTCGCTGCCGTCTGTCCAGGGTTTGCTGCCAATTCCGTCTCTGCAAGGCTCCATGTTAGCTTTTGGTAGAACACGACTCTTACAGAAATGCAGGATGGGACATGAAAACGAGAGGAGAAGGGACGTACGGAAACCAGCCGTTTGTGGATCCGACGGCGACGTTGAGGATGAGATAGAAGGACTGATCGAAGGGTGCGTTTGCCTTGCCGGCCGCGGCCCAGGGGTCGTCGGGCGCGGAGCCGTTGACCGTCGTGCCGGCGAATTCACCGTAGGTCCAGAGATTTTTGTTGTTTGCAAAGTTGAAGAAAAGGACTTGCTATACAGGAGATACCATCAGTAAAGGTAGAGATGTGAGATTGAGGGGCCCGCGCACCCTAAGACGGCCATCGAGCCATGTGAAGAGGTATTTCTCTGACCATTCCAGCCCGAAGGTGTGGAAGCCATTGGAATATTTTGTGCGCTTCGAACCCCACTCTCCCTTGCTGAGCGGGAACATGTCATTCGAGGTTGTGGTGCCCCAGTGCAGTGCCGAACTGACGATGTTGTTGCCGAGCGGGTATGTTTGCGCGTCATTGCCTCTGCTTTCTGCGATATCGATTTCGCCGCTGCGTGGCCACTCGCCGTAGACGGAATCTTGAGGCATCATCCTAAGGGAGTAAGTACATGACGCCCGAGCAGAAGGGTTGTGATAATACCAGATTGCTGGCCAGAGCCAATCGCCTTTTGGCATCCTTGCGACAACTTCCACGCGGCCATACTTTATCGTCTTTTTACCAGCGGTAGTGAGGCGGGCGGAGCGGACTGGGTTGATTATCTGGTTGATAGATGAGTTGCTGACTGCCACACATGGAGAGTCGG
The DNA here is from genome assembly GCA_001662585.1 of Pseudogymnoascus sp. WSF 3629. Taxonomy (NCBI): domain Eukaryota; kingdom Fungi; phylum Ascomycota; class Leotiomycetes; order Thelebolales; family Thelebolaceae; genus Pseudogymnoascus; species Pseudogymnoascus sp. WSF 3629. The sequence continues at coordinate 94,043 of KV454607.1, forward strand.
TGGTGAGCTCAGAGACCCGCTGGTTCCGAGAATTGGTGCAAGTCCCGTCTGCCGTCAGATTGACAGTGTAACTGCGTGGATGAGTGAGCCAGTGCAGTAATGGAGCACCCTCGAGACATACCCGTTTGTCAGCTGCTCGGCTGATATACCCGAACTGCCAATCGTCATCGTTGGTACAATATGAAGACCCTCTGATGTTACGAATGAATTGGCTTGGTCGTCTGTTGTCCAGTCAAAAGAACCTGTTCTGTGATGATCCGTCAGCTAGTTCACGGTAGCAAAGCCGAATGCTTACCCAAATCCATTCATTTGAATCTCGTGGCTCCATGTGTTGCTGTCCAACGAGGAGAAAGTATCTTCCAGAACCAGACAATACTACAGATGTGGTTATGACCAGTCCTTCTCATCTTGTAGATTCCGACAAACCTCGTTCTTCGGTACATGCCGAACAGCATCGTAGCATATATAAGCTCCCAGACCTAATGATAAACGTTGGTAAGAGTACTTTTCATTGCACACGTTTTAAACTTACCAAGAGCTACAAAGACACAAGTATAGAAGGTAATACTGTCCCAATTTGGCCCTCTTTTGGAGCTGTCAAGCCAGGGTTTTTCAAATCTGTGCAGGAATCTCATTAGTCTCAAACTAGTCAAACATATGACCAAAATCACTTACTCGCCAACAAGTCGTGAACTCTGGAAACGTCGCCGCGGCCGTGCTGCTACACATCATTAGTCAACTGCGAAAACTCAGTATTGCACACCACTTTACCAATGGGAGCAGACCCCGTCGACAGGGCTACTCGGGAATGAATTGACGGAGTAGGTGTTTCGAATGGATTGCGAGGAGCATTTGTAGAGTCACGGTAGGAGGTTGCAGGTCCTGACGAAGCGGCTTGGGATGTGAAAGAGTTAAGGCGAGGTCGGAATAGATCAGAAGCGACCGTGGAATGCTCAAGCCGACTCATGATGGAGGGTTGTTGTGCGAGTCCGAAATCCTCCGTGCTGAAAGTTGCAGAAGGGAATCCGGAATGCAAGAAGTGGGAGACAACAGATGCTCCAAAACAAAGGTAGCAGCTTCACGTCTTTAGAGAATAATTTGAAATCAAGGGCGAGATATGTCCATAATTCCATATGCCGATAGATCTAGAGTAGCAGGCCGCCTGGACACACCTTGCCGCACATCGTGGCTGGAATCATGAGCGCGCATTCAATTATCGGATCAGGACGTAGGCAGAGCCTGAGAAAACAAAAGCTTCACACGGCCTGGAAGAGTATCCATGCTCTGGGTCTATTTGGTGATCCACTTGACGCTATATTGGACGGAGTCGCCGATACGTCGATGTTTGCATCAGCATGCATGAGTTGGAGTGTAATAGAGTAGTATTGGGCCGTCTTCGCTGCGTGGACTCATCGTGACGACCATTAGCGCCGCAATAGTCTAGTAATTGTGAAGAGATAGTGTAGAAATAGTGAAGGGTCATATCGCTGAAAAATGCAGGGGAGCAGGGGAGCAGGGGAGGGGGTGTTGATCCTCGTCCCTCTTGAGCCGCATGACGAAGCATTGCGCCAAGTGTCGTGGGGCTGGCTGGAAAGTGACTTGGCTCTTTCCAAGAAGTCGGGAAACAGACTGCGATGCAAAAGCAGCAGGTTGCCCAGTTAGGTTAGTGTAAGCGATAAATTCTGGTCTTTCGCGGAACCTAGAGCCTAGACCACCGTCTAGGCGGCCACGTGCGACCACATCAGGCACAATCCAAGCGGGCGGTAACTGCGATGATCCTGGTGGGCGCTCAAAAAAGCTTAAACACCAATATTTATGACTGGGTGATTATTGATTTGTGCGTGTTGGCGCCTGTGGATGCGTGTGGATGCCTGTGGATGCGTGTGGATGCGTGTGGGTGCCTGTCGACTGCCTGTCCGTTCCTGCGGGACGAGAGGGGTAGGGGTCCCAGGGGTAGGGGTCCCAGGGGTAGGGGTCCCAGGGGTAGGGGTTCTAGGGGATTCTTGATTGTGAAGGACAGAAAAGGCTCCTCATGACAGCCATCGCGTGGCGTGGAGCTTGCGTGGAGCTGGTTCGTTGGAGCTGGTGCGTGGAGAACGCCTACTCCCAAGCTTGACAGAAGGTCCATTCCGCGATGGGTCCGCTCATCTCTACACATCACACATCTCTGCACTACCGCCTCGCTACACCCTGTCTCAGAGCTAGCCAGCCAGCCACTATTGAGATGCATTACCATGTACAGCGTACAATAATGCCTCTTTCGATATGTCGGCATCGTCGTATCGTCGCATCCTACTGCATTTGTCCATGGCTGGAGCTTGTGAGTTTTCTTATCAGACAAGGAGCCCTGTGCCTGCTTCCACTATGTGTGCACCAGGGATCGGGTGGCAATCTATTCTTGTATCAGACCAACTTTCTGGCCATTGCCCTCCCTCCTCTTTGATAGTCCGATCTCCTTTATTTTTATTTTTTCACTTTCACTTTCATTTTCATTGTCTAATATCTCTAATTGTTTCTTCTTCTTCTTCTTCTCTGTGCCATTAGTTGATTTGAGTCTACCTGTGGAACAACTGGGAAGGCATCATACTAAAGGCGCTTAGGATGGAGTAAAACACAGTAGAGCGAAAAGAAATTGTTATCCTCGAGCCACACGTTCCTCAACCCTCACAACTGGAACAACAACAACAACAACAGCCAGAAATGGACTCCAAACCACAAGAGCCGGCCCCATCCGGCTTGGAGGAACGGAACTCGATTCAATTACAGAGGTTTGACTTCTCAACTCCAACAGACGATGAACCTTCGAAGAACCGAGAATATGTATCTTCATTATCTCGCGCCATGCAGAACTGGGACCACGCGCAACTTTCAAGACCTCACAGTTTGATGCCCAGACAATACCGAAGCTCGGAGCATGGCCCAAATCGTCCGGTATCCCATCGGTCGTCAGCGCCCTCACCCACTAACTCTTCCGACGGAGAAAGCCCTGCCATGGTATGTATACCCGCGCAAGATCTTTGCAGATTCTCTGATTTACGCAGACTCTTATACTCGATAGATGGCAAAATATATCTCCCAACGCGCAATTCTTCTTAGGTGGTTTGAGGCACCCGATGAAAAGAGCTTTGCACATGGTAGCCCAACTTGTGTCGCAGTTAAAGCTGCTGATGCCGAACACGTCTTTGAACCAGCAGATGTGAATCCGGCATTAGCAAACGCCATCCGCAGACTGGACGAGTGCGTCGTCTTGGCAATGTCCTCCCAGATTACGGCCTCTGTCATTGTATTGATAACTCCCCAACAAAAAAGCCTGACCGTGGACGAAACAGGAGCGCGCCTACCAATCATAGCATCTTTAGAGGATGTTGGCTCTGCCTTAGTTTATGCAACAAGGGCTTGTATTGTCAGAAAGGAAAGAATTGTCCTGATCTGGTCTGATGATCCAGGCGCGATCATGACTGTGGGAAATGCCGTTGAGAAGCAGCTTTTGGGATTGGTGAGTCCTAAGTTCCAACTGTTCAAAATATAAATTGTTGACATATGAGTTTCTCTCAGCTCTTTAATTCAAGGCAATTGTCCAATGTAACGACGCCTCGGATGTCGGCGCGTTCATCGTTAAGGCACCAGTCCTATTCCGATATCAGCAAAATGCCTATGTCTACCACCACAGAGATTACGGTTCGCGGCGCCTTAGATGAGAAGAACGAGGTCTACATTAAAGCTGTTGCACTGGAAGAAGGGACCGGTGAAGACGATGACGGGGATCTAGAGGCCAACTTACCGGTAAGGCCGACGGCGAGAGTCCACTCGATCAAAGTCAGTCTCGCGATCATGTTGGTCATCTTGACCCAAATCCTTGGAGTTTCTAAAGTAAGCCATCTCGGGAATATTTGATTGATCGTGTAGGATTCGCGACTGACAAAAGGACAGCTCCTCAACGAGTATACGTGGGACGGAGGCTATTGGCGCTTCGTGTTGGTAAAGGACTTCAATAACTCTCGTCAATCTGACGGTCCGTACTGACACTTATTATTCAGGTTGTTACAATTCCGCCGCTTGCTATGTTTTCTCTGGTATGATCCACTTGACCTAGAAAGCTATCAATGCTCACAGAAACCGTCCAGTTCTTCTTCATTATACTTGTCAACAGCGTCTTTCAACTCTTGCTGCCACTCGGAAATTGTCTCAAGAATACGAAATACCATTCAGGTCAGTTTGTTATGTCTAGATGGAACTAAAGCTAAACATTATATAGCTATCAAACCAAAACTTAGCAGACACCGGAATTACGAGCTACCACATATCACAATTCAGATGCCAGTCTATAAGGAGGGTCTCAAGGGGTATGAGATGCCAACACCAGAGTATAATACAAGTTGCTAAGTGTTTTAGTGTCATCGTGCCGACCATTATCAGTCTGATGGCTGCTATTCAGCATTACGAGGAGCAAGGCGGAACCGCTTCAGTCTTTGTGAACGATGACGGCATGCAAGTAGTCGAACAGGAAGTCGCGGAGGCCCGAAGTCAATACTACCGGGAACATGGAATTGGCTATACTGCACGCCTGCCAAACAGAAAACTCAGCCCGAAAAAGGGTGGTTCCTGGTTCCGGAAGTCCAAATCAGCAACTGAAGATATTGTTGAAGACAATGACCCCTCAACACCTCAAGAACTCTCGAACAAAATTGGGTTTGAAAGGAAGGGAAAGTTCAAGAAAGCCAGTAATATGAACTACGGACTGGCCTTCTCAAACCGCGTTGAAGATGAGCTTCACCGTTTAACGCAGCTTGAAGTCGCGAAAAGAGGAATCAATGCTGAAGATCTTACCGTTGGTGACGACGATGAACTTTATGAGCAGGCACTACACAATATGCTTGTTGCTGACGAAGGTCGCACTTGTAAGCCTTCCTAGATCTCCACTAATTTATACATGCTGATCAATACTAGGGGCCGAAGGCAATATTCGCATTGGGGAATTAATTCTAATGTAAGACGACCATTGATTATGAAATGTCTGGCTGTGCTGACTCTTTCCAGTGTTGATTGTGACACTCGAGTTCCTGTCGACTGTCTTCTCTATGGCGCATTAGAGATGCATGAAAGCCCGGAAGTTGCCATTCTTCAGCATGGCTCCGGTGTTATGCAAGTCGTCCACAACATGTTCGAAAACGGGAGTAAGTAGCATATCATCTGTATATGCCGCCGCTCGTGCTAATGTATACCACAGTCACCTTCTTCACCAACATCGTCTATACATCTATCAAATACGGTGTCGGCACTGGTGATGTCGCTCCGTTTGTTGGTCACAATGCCTTCCTCCGCTGGAAAGCCCTTCAAAGCATCGAATTCGTCGACCCATCAGACGGCCAGACAAAGTGGTGGTCCGACGCGCATGTATCTGAGGATTTCGATATCAGTCTTCGTCTACAGATGCATGGTATGATGGTCCGACTTGCTACTTACCACAATGGAGGCTTCAAGGAGGGAGTGTCCCTCACAGTCTATGATGAAGTGACACGGTGGGAAAAGTACGCATACGGTTGCAACGAGCTTGTGTTCAATCCTTTGTAAGTTCAAGACTCCACATCCTCTTTAGGGTAACCTGTGCTGATATAGTATAGCTACCAGTGGATCTACAAGGGGCCGGTCACTAGGCTATTCCTCCGTTTTCTTTGGAGCAACATCCCTGTCACCAGCAAAATTACCATTCTTGCCTACATCTTTACCTGTCAGTTAGCTCATTTCCCTACTCGTGCCTTCACCATCTGATAACAACTTCTAGATTACGCTTTGGCCTCGGGCATGCTCCTCACAGCCATAAACTACATCATAATCGGCCTCTTCCCCGACGACATCGATCATCTCTACCTCCCATCTTGGGGCATCTGGGTCTCCCTCGTAGTGGTCTTCAACGGCTTCGCCTCCGTAGCCTTCAGCATGTTGCGCCATCAAATGAAGGAAGAAACCTTTTGGAAAGCCCTTCTTCACGCCATCAAATGGCTACCCTTCCTGATCCTCTTCTTCGGCGGTATCAGTCTCAATTGCGCCAAGGCGCTCCTCTGTCACGCCTTTAGTATCAATATCGAATGGGCTTCGACGGCTAAGGAGATGGGGCCGACAGGTTTCTATATCGGCCTCGATAAGATGGTGCAGAGTTTCAAGTACACCTGGTTGATTTGTCTACTGCTCTCTGGTGGTGAGTCCCCCTTTTTTTCCCACCTTCGCTGTTTTGGGCGCTGGCTGATCACAAATGTAGTCATGATATACTTCGCTGTTGGCGCACCGTGGGGCTGGACCATCGCTCCTGGCCCTCACTCGACGGCTACTATAGCTATTATCCCGCTGGCCATCCAGATCTGCAGCGCGTTCTTTTTGCCCCTTGGACTAGGCTTGAACTGAGTATTCTCGTCGTTCTTTTTATATTTCCTTTTAGCGGCCATGTAGACTTTGAAGCGGGGAGTCGGATATTTTTGGAATGGGTTTTGGATAGATTCGATGCAAATACATATATAGGAATAGTCTTCTTTTCAGGCATGTCAACAGTGTAGTGCAGATCTCACACTGCACTATTAGTGTCGCACTGATAGTGTAAACAGTGCATTCAGTGTAGTATTTCAGCATCATTACGAGCCTTGAAAGTAGGGTAACTTGATGAAAATTGCAATAGAATTACATGATGTCCAACTCTAGCTGTTCTATGCTACGATCTGCATTCTCAATTTTCTGAAGCGTCCAGGACTTGATACACTCGAGCGCTTGTACTGTGTCTGGCAATAGCTGCGCTCGGTCCTCATTGATTGTATTTGAGGCTCTTGAAAACAGCCTCTCAGACTCATCACTCATTGCTGGTATTGACAAAACATCGATTGCCCAACGAGACAAATTGGGATATGCCTCTTGTTGTGAGGCCTCTTTCCACCAATCAATTGGCCTCTGTTTACTCTTCTGGCTAAGCCGAGGAGTCAAGCAATACATCTCATACTCATCAAATTCTTCATCCTGAGGGTTGTTCTGCTGCCGGAATTTTGAGACCTCTGACTGGCCATCTTCATAGACCTTTTGAGGCTCTAAAGGATCCTCAAAAATGTTTGAACTACTGTAGTAGGTCTTCTAGAAGGCTAACATGTCCTTTTTAGCTTGATCAATCCAATCAGGCCATTGCTTTGTAAAGTACACCCATTTGATCCGAGGATCAAGAACAACTGAAGCAATATAAGCCTCACTTGCCTCTGTCATATTGTAGCACTTGTTGAGCTTGTTCTATGCGTCATTAGCCATAGATTTAATTGCATCTGACTATTTGATTTCCGTTTTTGAATCTGTAATATCTTCGAAAAGCTTAAGCAAAAAATCCATGGTCATAACCACCTTGCCAAGAGAGCCAAACGAGCCTTCTACATCAAGTGTAGTTTGTTCTAGGATCTTGAGAATCCTAACTTGTAGTTCTCCCCAATCACGGCGTGATTGGGGGTTTTTTTTATGGGGAAAATAAGGTGCGGACCGTGCGGGGACCCAACCCAAAGACGACGTGATTGAGTTAACCCCAACCCCACGATTGCAGCCCACAAAGCAGTCCGATCCATTTGAAAATCACACGCAGTAAAGCAGAATCATGGCCCAACCCATACCCGAAGCGTTAACCCATTTGGTTGCGTCGAATGTGGAATTTAATGTGTTGGTTTGTTCGCAGTGCAAATACGCATTACAGCCGACCGCCATTTCCCGACATTTAGCAGACAAGCACAAAACAGCCATTGAATTAAGAAAGAAGGTAGAAGAGTATATTAAGGAGTTCCCATTTACATACGACCATACCACAGTCACATACCCAGTGATGGTTCCGCCCCGCAACCCATCATTCCCAGCATATACGGTTTGAAATGCCAGGATTGCAGGTATATGACCCAAAGCTGGGTGGCATTAAAACAACACGGCAACAAAGCGCACAACAAGCAGAGGATTGCAGACGAGGATTTGTACGAAATTGTCCAGTTACAGTCATGGTTTAATGACCGGAGAGCGCGATATTGGATAGTTGATGAGGCCAAGGGTCACGAGCAAGAGCGCCAGGCCCGTCGGGTGAGAACACGAGACGTAGGCGAAGAAACCGACGAAGTTGGGGTTGGGGTTAGGGTTACAGACAGCGGGGTTAGTGGTAACCAAGGTAACGTTGACAAGATAGTGCAGGACATTGAGAAATGGAAAGACAGCGCCCAGGAGCGACGATTGACGTTGTTAAAGAATGTGCCCGCAGTAGAGATGGATTCGTGGTTGCAGTACACCAAGTGGAATGAAGTGATAAGCCAGTCAAAGCATGACATGGTCAAAACGTTCAATTTCACCCGGAAACCCGATCCTGACGAGCCCGAATTAGGACGATTATTACGGGCATGGAAAGGCATTTCGAACGATGTTTGGATACGTTGGAAGCCACCGACCACAAGGATGCGTTGAAGTGGTGGTCGTCGCCCAAGAATGAGGCCGCCAGCCAACGACCATTTGAATTACCACAGAACGCCAAGAGCATTGATAAATACAGCGAGTTTTTCGAGAGTTTTATTTGTTATATGATGCGAACAGCGCCCGTTAGTGAATAGGCAGATGAGACAGGTGAGTTGATTTATTTGGGTAGAAATAAAAAGTTGGCAAAAATAATATTTTTCATAAATATTCATAAATATTCAGAATAATACAAATATTCGCATGAATATTAACCCCATCACAGAAACCGGTGTTAAATATACACAAGCCCAATGGAAGTGCATACAGCGCATACGACAGGAGATGGAGGAGAATGACCTAGAATGTGATGAGGATGAAGAAATCCAGTTGAAAAATGCATTGATGTGTTTGTGTATGTTAACCGTGATGCAGGACACTAGCCGCATTAGGTTATATGATTCACCCATGATGCATTATTTAGCCGTGCGAGGGGTCGACAGCCAGAGTCAGACATTACGTTCCGCATTTTTTTACATGGGGATTTTAGCAGGCATGTTATGGGTCAACCGTTTAGTCATGTTGGAGGTGGCCGTGCCGTGCGAACCATGGCCGGAGTTACGGTTACAGAGCAAGGCCGACATCGAATCCATCCCCCCGACCGGATTCATGAGTTACGTCGAAAGCATTTATGCGAGGGCGCATTTTCACCGACGTCCAGCATTTTAACCCAGTTAGCCATGGGCAAGAAGTTCAACAAGACCCATCAGTCGCCGTCCAACGTCCGTTGGTCAGATGACGAGCAGACGATATATTATTTAGGGCAGCCCGTGGAGTTAGCCAAGATAGAGACGATGTGCGATGTGTTGGTTCGTGAATTACGGGAATTATTAATGGTGTTGACATTTGATTCACCAGTTGAGACCATAGATTTGGAGCGGACCATCGACAGCATGGCGTGGAGCCAGGCATTCCGGCGGCAAGGGTTTAGTTTCATCGATCATGTCCAGAATCAAGACCAGGTCAAGGGAGATTATCGGAATTTGTTAGAATAAGCCCAGAGAAGGGATGACCAGTGGAATATGTTAAAGAAGAAGGTAGGTAGCCAAGAAGTGGAGTGGGTCGATGGGCAAGTCCAGTCATATTTGACCAAAGAGCGTCAGTTTTTGCGTAAGTTGATGGTGTACGTGCACGTCACGGGGGGACAGCCCGCACATGGGCCCGAATTGGGTTCGATCAAGGTCAATAACAGCGTTTATTCAGCCCGGAACATATATGTCATCAATGGACGGATGTATTTTTTAACCATGTATGACAAGGCGCGTAAGAGATGAGGCAACACCGAGTACATTGTCCGGTGTTTACTAGAAGAGGTGGGTCAGATATTAGCCTAGTATTTGGTCCGGGTCAGACCATTTGCGCGGGCGTTGGACCGGAGGGAGTCAGAGTATTTGTTTGGGGACGGACGTGGGCCATGGGCCGGGGAGGAGTTGAGCCAAGCATTGGGCACCACCACCAGGAAGCGGTTAGGAGTGCGATTGACAGCGTCAAGTTGGAGGCATGTCGCCATTGGCATCGCCACACGGCATTTGATGCGAGCCAGCAAGACATGGGAGAAGGAGAATGAGGATGCGGAGGATGGGGATGAGGAGTTTGCAGAGGGGGATGACGAAGAGGAGTTAGAATTGGATACATTTCGACATATTATGGTCAGGTAGGTGGTCGGGTAACCCGAAATCAGATGACGTGAAAACACACAGTCCGGGCATGGGCGACGGGTAGCCCAGGCACATTATGCCATTGATGGGGCATTTTTGCATCGATTAGGGCCCGAGTTGGTGACGGCATATGAGCAGGCATCGATTGCATGGCACGGATTGTGGAAGATGACCAAAAAAGGGGATCAGGGGTTTAAGGGTGCAGGTCATCGTCGCGAGGCCAGCCAGGCGTTGGTCAGCCGTCCGATCAAGAGGGAGCGGATTGATATGTCGGACCAAGCATTGATTGGATTGCAGCGGATTTACCATGACAGCCATGCGAAGCCACGGTCAGAAGGACAGGCGGCAGCATTGGAGTTGATGCACCACCCATCGCCGACACGGCCATTGGTCATCGTGTTGCCCACCAGCAGTGGGAAGTCAGCATTGTTTTTTTCGGTGGCGGCCATGACCCGTCAGCAGACGGTGGTTGTAGTAGTGCCATTTGCAGCATTGGTGGATGACATTGTCAGCCATGGGGAGGCAGCCGGGTTGAATTGTGAGGAGTGGATCAACGAGCAGTCCGGGCATGAATTGCAGCAGTTGATTGTGGTCAGCGCAGATCGAGCGGTAGAGGGAGGGTTTAGGCATTATGCCAAAGGGTTGGAATTGGAAGGGCAGTTAGCCCACGTGTTTTTTCGAAGAGTGCCATGTTGCATACACCGACACATCGTACCGGGAGCGGTTGCGAGAGTTGTGGACGTTACGGTATTTGAATTGTCCATTTACCGGATTGACGGCCACGTTGATCCACGTTGATTATTGAGTTAGAAGATGTGTTGAAGGAGCGGTTATGCATTGAGAATGCAATGATTTTCCGGCGGAATACAGCACGAAAGACAATCCGATATCAGGTTAGGGACAGCAAGGACGAGGCACCGTCGGAAATTGCCATCAAGTATGTGCAGCAGGTGACATTGAGCGCAGGAAGTCGAGGGGTCATATACGTACGGAGTTATGACACCGGTGGGTTCATCAGCAAGGAATTAAAGTGCCCGTTTTACAGAGCAAAAGCAGACGATAAGGGCGCGGTTTTACAGCAATGGATTGGCGGCGAGGGTGGGTGGATTGTGGCCACCGGAGCATTAGGGACAGGGATCAACATTGAGGGAATTGTGAGGATTATTCACATTGGTCGGCCATATGGATTGACCCGTTTCGTACAGCAGTCCGGGCGTGGAGGACGGAACGGTGAGATAAGTGAGTCGGTGATTATCACGCGGGTGGAGAGCAGTAGCGGATGGAAACGGAGGGAGATTATGAGTGAGTATTCGGAGAGCAGGTGGATGAGGATGCCATGACAGAATTCATCCAGAGCAAGGGATGCCGTCAGGTCGTGTTAGGGTTACACATGGACGGGGCAAGTGTGGAGAGCAGTTGCAGCCAGACAGACAGCGTGTTTTGTGACCGGTGCAAGATGAAGAGTGGTGGAGGGTTCAGATTAGGGGTTGGAGTTGGGGTGGAAAAGGGGAAGGAGGAGGAGTAGGAGGTGGCAGAGGGGGGGGCGGCACCGGACCGGGGCACAGAAAAGGAGTTGAATGGATCGCAGATGATCCATGACCGGTTGCAGGCCGTCGAAGGGTTACATGAAAAGTGATAGAAGTGATGAGCGAATTGCAAGGGAGTTGCATATATTGCCAATTCATCCGAGCCGGGGATGTGGGAGATCAAGGGGCACATGGATATAAGGATTGCATGTTGGCAGAAGAGTTGGGGTGTGGGTTTGGCAAGTATCAGAAATGGCGTGAGGGTGTTGATTTGGGGACATATCAGCATTGTTGGAAGTGCGGGTTGTCGCAGAAGGTATGTCGACGTTTAGAGGATGATGGGTGGTGCGAGTATCCAGAGGTGATGTTGCCGGGGATATATATATTGTATGGAAAGGAGCATTTACAGGGTATCGTAGAGGTGGTTGGGTTCCAAGGGGATTTCAAGGTGGATGTTTGGGAGTGGATGAAGGAGGTTGGGGAAGGATTTAGAGCGGTATGGGAGAGCAATTGGATGGCGACATGGCGGATGGCATGCGAAATGTATGATATGATGAAGAAGGAGGGTTAAGAATAGGGTTAGGAGAAGAAGGATAGGGGAGGGTTAGGGGGAGAAGGCAGGAAACCCAGAACCGGAACCCATCGGGCAAAGCCCGCCGACGGCCAGCCCCCGGAGGGTAGAAGGGATGTCAAGATTAGGGTACGGGAGGGAAGGAGCAAGTAGGGGAGAGAGACATATTTTAACCCATAACCCAAACCCATCCAGGCGAAGCCCGCCGACGGCCAGCCCCCGGAGGGCAGAGAGCATGTGATGGCGACAACGGGAGAGGTCACGGAATAAGGAAGGAGGCATAGCAGGATTAGAGTTATAAGAGGAAGGGGGAAAGGAGGTAAGAATATTTCAGCCCATAACCCAAACCCGTCCAGGCGAAGCCCGCCGACGGCCACCCCCGAGGGCAGATATGGGATGTGATGGGCAGGGTTATAAGGGGTTGTAGTGAGGGGTAAACCTACAAGGAAAGGGGGGTGAGGTTTAGTGCCTTCTATAGTAGGTTTAACTACCAGCTTCCCCTTTAACCCTACATTTGATGTAGAATCGTTTCCTGCTATGATGCTTTGTGTATGAGCTAGTACCTCGTAGAGTGGTGCTTAAAGTGTAATGCTAGGTCCTAGTGTTAGACTCATGAAGGCTTAACTTACGTTAGGTTGGTTAGTAAGGTAGGGGTTTAGTTATAAAGGCTTTGTTCTTAAGTGTTACACGTTACTAGTATGTATAAGATACTATATTAAGTTGAGCACAAAGCTCCTATCTAAGAACTAACTATCTGCTTATATAGTAGCATCATGCTAATGGAGTCCATGGACTCCTCCTAAGTCCTAAGACTCCTAGAGTCTAAGGACTCCTAACGGACTCCCCTAAGTCCATCACGTGACATGTTACCTAACGTCACGTGATGCGTTAGCTAGCAGTTAGCTAACCAGGATCTATTGCTAGCTACTAGGTTATCTATCTACTACTACACCCTTAGGGTTTAGGGTTGCTGTTCATGTAGCCTCAACCCCTCTCATCCTATAGATATCTAGCCTTCCCGTTGCCTTGTAACACCTAGGTGCTAAACATATATAAGGGCTAGTGTAGTGTTGCTAATAGTACAGCTTAGTAGTATATTACTAGGAAATTCCTATATTATATTATCATAATATGGCTAAAGGCTATATTATATTATTATAATATAGTACTAATAAAGCTTAGTAATATAGTATAATATAAACAATATAAACAATGTAAATAATATAGACATTATGTAACAATAATAGTATAGAATATTATGTGTTTAAGTTACCCCTATTACTTTAATAGTACTACTTATTATA
>KV454607.1:107674-162036 GCA_001662585.1 Pseudogymnoascus sp. WSF 3629
TAATACTATTAATTTACTATTTTATGTTATATACTAACTTGAAAATAGGTAAATATAATACTACTATTAAAGTTTCCTACTATAATAGCATAACTATGTATACTTAAAGGCCCTTCTAATATTTCTCTAGCTAACTTTTAACAATTTAAAGGCTCTAGAAAGAGTTAAGCTTTAGCTAAAATGGCTTATTCTTATGCTATTGTTACCCTTGCTACTTACTCTTACTACATAAAAGGCATAGTAAAGCATAAGTTTACTTACTATGCTATAAATACTACTACCTACCCTAATGGCTACTATACTAACTATGCCTACTTTATAGGTATAGGGTTATGCTCTTTCCTTAGTGCTACTAGTTCTAGTGTTACTACTAGTTGTCCTCCTCCTACTACACCTTATCTTATTGTCTCTACATTCTACCCTATTAGTGCTACTACACCCTACCTTGTTGTCTCTACGCCTTATCTTGTTGTCTCTATGCCTTACCTTGTTGTCTCTACACCCCACCTCATTATTTCTACACCCTGCCTCATTGTCTCTATGCCCTGCCTCATTGTCTCTACGCCCTACCCTATTAGTGCTACCTTGCTAGCATAGGGCCTAGTGAGTTTAGAAGCAAAAGATGGGGGAAATAAGGGAGATAAGGGGGATAAGGGGGATGAGGGGGATTAGGGGGAGAAGGAGGTAGAGATGGTTAGAGCTAGTAGTAAGAGACAGGCAGTTTTAGGTCTCACTTACCATAAGGCTAAGGATGAGTGGCTTTAGGCTAGGCGTTACTACCTCTTTACTTAGGAGATTACTCTAATTCTTTAGATTAGGCGTGATATTCTTAGTACTAACGCTAGCTCATTAGATGCCTTAACTAAGGCCCTTTAGAGTTATAAGAGAGAGTCCTATGTTAGGGATCCTAACCTTCTTAAACCCATCCTTCCTAATAGAGATGATGATTTATTCATCATTCCTTAAAGGTTAGCTCCTTATGCTTATTAGAGTATAGAGGAGGTAGAGGAGGATTAGAGGTTGTTATATAGAAGAAGTTTATAGTTTATAGTACTATAGTACTATTAAATGTTACAAACCTAGAGTAATGCTAGTATAGTTAGTGTAGTTTATATAGTTTATGTAGTTTATATAGTTAGCATTACTTAACCTAGCAAATTAACTATAATGCCTATTTATGCTATAATACTATAGATAGTAAGGTATTATGCTATAGTATACTATTATAAAGTAATAGGAAAGCTAGATAACTATGGGGTAAGAGGGGTTAAGGCTATATAAACAGCAACCCTAAACCCTAAGGGTATAGTAGTAGTTAGATAACCTAGGAGCTAGCAATAGGTCCTAGTTACCTAACTATTAGCTAATGCATCACATGACGTTAGCTAATGTGTCACATGACATTAGCTAACGTGTTACATGATGTTAGCTAATGTGTTACATAATGAACTTAGGGGAGTCTAGTAGGAGTCCTTAGACTCTAGAAGTCCTAGGACTTAGGAAGGAGTCTATAGACTCCATTAGCATAATGCTACTATATAAGCAGATAGTTAGTTCTTAGATAGGAGCTTTGTGCTTAACTTAATACAGTATTTCATACATACTAGTAACATGCTATAACTTAAGAACAAAGCCTTTGTAAATGATCCCCTACCTTACTAACTAACCTAATGTAAGTTAAAGCCTTTATAAGTCTAACACTAGGACCTAGTGTTATATATACTATATATAATAATTTAGAAACTAATAGTATTAATATAGAATGAAATAGTAATAGTACTACTCATTATCATTAATCTAAGAATTAGTTAAAAGATTTAACTATGACTTTAAACACTCTAAATACTTAATAGTATTAACCCCTAATTAGTTCCTTTAATCTATAATTATAATCTTTGCCCCTAAGAATAAACGTTTAGGCTTAGCACTCATTGTAAGTATTAATAAGATATTAAGAGCCATCTTTTAGAGGTTTAGATATACTATCTACTAAGTGCCTTCTATCTACTAACCCTAAGCATTACATTTAGAGGTAACTAGAGCTTAGTAGTATTTTAAATACTCATCTTAAATAGCTAGTTGATGGCGTTTTTGTGTAGCCTACTCCTTAAATGCACTCTTCTTATTTTAAGGTTGAATTATAGCTATAATTAATGGTTTAATTATTAGCTTATAATGCTTATCCTATAGTAATTAAATAGCTATCTTTACTAGTGTTACCTAGTTAATAGGCTAATTCTCTTTGTAATACTTCCATTTTTAACTTAGAATGAGTATTCTAGTAGTAATATACATAGAAGACCTATAAAGTGTTAGTACTATAGACTATTAATAGTACTATTATATACTACTTAGTTAGTGTATAATACTTGTCTATAACCTTCTAAGCTAAGTTGAAACATAGGCTAAGTATTATATTGTCTTGAAATTGTTGTTTGCCTTTCTCTAATTACTTAAGAAGGAATTCCATAGATAATAATACCCGTTCTAGTATAGCTTCTTAGCCTTCTATAGCTAATGTCACTTTATGAAAGAACTAGAGGTAGTCATGAATGTGTAATAGTATTATCTAATCACTCTCTGTTAATTCGTCTTAGCTTAGGTCATAGTACTCCTTATAACAGTATCTATTAATAGCTTTCTTCATATTGTCATTAAGAGCATTATAAAGCATTAAGTACTATGAGTTCTATTAAGTCTTGTTATCCTAAGCAAGCCTTTTACCATTACTATACTTCTTAAACGTTACCTAGCATTAGGAAGAACATTAAATATACACTATAATATTATGTAGCTTCCCTAGTAGGCCTACATTCCTCTATGTTTTAACCTATACTTGTAATGCTTCTTAAGAGTTGTTATCTATAGAAAGAGCATTCCTATATAGAAATAAGAATGCTTATGCTACTAGGTTAATGATATGGCCATTATAACGAAGTTAGTAGTATTAAGCATTATATTTAACACCTTAGAGTAATAGTACTATATAGTAGAAGTTAGAATTTTATAGTACTATCATTTTTTATAATAGTACTAATGATTTAAAAGGCTTATCATTATAGTATCATTATTTAATATATTATCTATTATGAAATACCTAACTTTTAATAATATACCATACTCTTTAAGTATAGTATATATTAATTAGGCTTAATTATCACCTATATACTGTCCTTCTAGCTCTTATAGTAATAGTACTAACTATTAAAGCCCTTCATTCTCTCTAATGTAGTATGTAATTAGACCCATTAATGCCTTTATGTTTAGAGATGTCCATAAGTTAATAGTAAGATAGATCTTTAACTAAGATGACTATAAAGCTTGCTAAATCTTAACCCTCTCTTACTTATATCTTTAAACTACCCATTCTTGTATAGTACTATAGCTTTAAGGTAAAGACTCTTTACTATTAACATTTAAGAAATGTATTAAGTCTTAGAATTTAAGGCGTTAGATAATTATGAATGATAATGAGCATCTAGTAATAAGTTAGACAAGTAGCTACTTAAACGTTAGAGCATTAAAGTTAGTATCTTGTTGCCGTTTATATAGGTTACTTATTCTACTTAAGAAGGTGCTTAAAATACTCATCTGTATGTTCTTAACTCATAACTCCTTTAGAGTATCTATTACTTAGTATAAATCTATTAAGTGCTTTACTAGAGTAGCTATACTACCTAACCCTTTATATTATTTAGTATAATATAAGCATTACTAAATGCACACGTTAGCATCCTCTATTAATGAAGGGCTCTTATTATGTTACTAAACCTATAAGGTTTATACTCGTTAGGTTGTTAATGAAATTAAAGGTACTATAGTACTATTAAGGTCTAGTTATAAGGATTATAACTAGAACACATTAGCATTGTCTTAGAAGCTACTAGTATTAAGAGAAGATAAATTACTAGAATCTACATTTGTTAAAGCCATAGTACTACTATATAATAGTAATAGTACTATATGTGTAGAGTTTTTAACAGCACTTATCTACTAGCTTCATAGCTATATTTAACATCATTATCATCACGTGTATTATAATAAGTAATATTGTTTATATTATTTATATTAGCAATATAATGTAGGGCATATCATATTACTAAGGAATGAAGGAAGGCTATATTATATTACTAAGCATATTGTTTATATTGCTAAGACTCATATTATGATATATATTACAATATACTACTAAGAACTAATATACTACTAGCAACACTAGGCTAGTGCTTCTACCTCTCATTTCCCCTTTAAGCCCTTGCCTTATGTTAACTAATTCTAAGGATGCTTTAGGTAACAAGATAACTAAGAGTCCCTTAAGTCTTACTAACACCCCTACTTTGTTAGAGTAAGGTAACATAATAATAATACCCTATAGATGATAAATTACTTAGCACTTTAGCTATTAGTAGAGGACATAAAGGATCTAACTACAATTTTACTCTAGATTATATATTAGAATACTATAGCTAGTAGAAATGAAACTAAATATCTCTTATACTATACATATATTATGTTATAACTCTATCGTTAGAATTATAGTATCATAAGTAGATAATTATCATACTACTACTATTATATTAGAATATTTCTACTCTATTAGGACTATGTTATAGAGTGTTCTATTATTAGTCTCTCTCATAGGTAGTTCTTAGTGTTGTTAAGATTGCTTTAGAGATGAATTAAAGTGTTAGATTATGTTATAGTAGAGAGATTTGATTAGGCAACTAGTCCTAGATATGTTCTACGATTATATTATAGTCTACATATTTTACATAAAAAAAAATTCCAGCAGCCTATCATAGGCTGCCACAATCCTGTTGAAAAATGGGCTGTTGCCCATAAGGTACTCTAGTATTCCTAGGTTGTTAGATTAGCGTCTTAATTGTTCTAGAACTTAGCTAGCAATAAGAACGGTCCTAGTAGGGTGGAGAAATCAGATTCTAAGCCTAAAGTTTGTTTATTAAATCATTAGTAGAGTTAGGGCCACCTTCTAATAAACTAGGCTACTGCATCCGTTAGCTCTTAGCCGTCCTAAAAATCTACTAGTAGAGAAAATAACCTAAGTAATGAGAAGAAACCACATCCTAAGTCTATAGTTTGTTAGCCCATTGTCATTAGAGGTATATTCTAATATGGCTAGGCTATGGCATCTTTAGTTATACAACTGTTGAAAATCTCCATTTCTAGCCATTTAAACCTCTATAAGATTGCATTAGAGAATCTGTTAAAGTGTATAATATTACTTATAGTAGTAGTATAAGTCATTAAGTAGAGTTGAACAACAGTTCACTAGAATATGTGTTGTATTGCTGTTATTAAGAGTGAAGCTATCTATAGAACTATTTGTGGCTAGTCTGTAGCCTAATTTAGCTAGTAGCCACACGCCTATCTAATTAGTCTAAGTAACCTCCTCCTTTAACACACCCCTTTACGTGACTAAATTAAGGCTATTCCCATTTCCTAGGCCATGATCACCTTCATCTAAAGCTGCTATATGAACTTCTCATGTTGTGTAGTAGGTAGTAGCTTGGTTAATCCATCTACTACCATGTTAGCTGTTTCCATATACTAGAGGTTAATTGACCCGTTTTTAATGTGCTCCTAAATGAAGTGGTGCTTGACATTAATATGCTTAGTTCTCTAGTGGAATTTAGGGTTTTCAGCCAAGCTTAATGAGCCTTAGTTATTGCCATAGATTTTAACTACTTAAATGTCATTTCTAGAATACATCATCTATTTCATGATTTGCTATAACTAGAGAGCTTCTAATACTGCTTTTACAAGTGCATAATACTTAGCTTCTGTTGTAGACTATGCTATAGTTTGCTAGCACTTTAAGGTGTGTGATACAGTACCTCTAGCAAAGAAGAACACATTTCTAAGGACTAACTTACGTTGTGCTTTATTACTTACATAGTCTAAGTTATAGTATCTATGAAGCTGTATGTGTCCGTCTCCTCTATATTTGATTCTAAGCATCTTAGTACCTTGTAAGTAATGTAGGATTTAATTAGCTGCCTTTATGTGTTATAGTAATAGGTTTGTAAGGAATTAAGAGAGAACAGACACTCTATAGGATATGTCTAGTTGAGTTTGAACTACTAGATACATAAGTGATCTAATTTTTGATCTATAGAGCTTAATGTCAGCTTGTGTTGCTTTGCTAGTGTGTAGAATCATTACTTCTATAGCTCTAGTAGCTATAGGTGTATCTACTAGCTTGTAGTTCTGCATTCTAAAACGGTGTAGGATTTTATTCACATACGCATCTTAATAGAGAGAAATTGTGTCTTCTTCTCTATTACGTGTGATCCTCACCCCTATAAAGTATGCTACTAGCCTAAGCTCTTTAGTTTCAAATTTTCGTGATATCTCTTTCTTTAGCTGTTAGATTGTAGTGATTTGTTTGCTAATGATTAGCATGTCATCTACATAGGTGACAATAAGGATTCTAGTCTTCTAATTATAGTAAACGCTATGATCACTTACACATGCTATGAATCTAAGTTTATAAAGTGCCTTTGCAAGTTCTCTTTGCTAGAGTCAAGGCGCTTGTTTTAGTCCGTAAAGTGCCTTCTGTAGTTAGCACATCTAATTTAGCGCGTTTTCTAGTATGCTGCCATTAACTTCCTAGTCTAGTAGAACCTCTATAAAGATTTCTATATCTATATTAGAATTAAGGAATGCTCTAACCACATCTGCTTACTTGATTTCAAGTCTAAAGTAAGCTGTAATTACAATTGCAAGCTTCTAGGTGGTAGTCTTACATACTCTAGCATATGTCTAATCGAAATTAGTTCCATGCTTCTGTCTAAACCCCTTTGCAACCCATTAAGCTTTGCGCTTTATAATAGAGCCATTCTTGTCTCTCTTTGTTTTAAAGACTAGTTTTCCTAGTATTACTTTCGCGTGTAATGGTAGTTATGTTTACTACATAAGCTTCTAGGTGCCCTTAAGCGTAAGGTTTTAATATTCCTTTTAGATGGCAACTTACCATTCTAGCTAGTCTACTTGCTACTTTGCTTCTTCAATTATATTTAGATCATCATAGATAGATGTATGTGCTCTAGCTATGAATGCTACAATGAATGCTAAGCTTAAATTCTGATTCTATGACTATTAAGTGAGCTTTATAGCTTATGGTGGCTATTGTGGTTAATATGGCTGTTATAGTTGCTTATAGGTTTAGTTGTAGGTGACCCTGTTAAACTTAGGTTTTAGAGTGTATACCCTTTGAGTTCTCCTTACTATAACAGTAGGTAACAGCTCTATATCCTCGTTGTTAATTTCTAAGTATTAGTCTAGCTCATGAAGTTCTAATTCTAAGATCTTGCTCTCATTTTCAATTTCTAAGTAATGCTCTTCATGCTACGTTTTAGAGACTTGCTAAATTAGATCTCTATCATAATTCGCCTTACCCCTAGCTCTATAAGGCAGTGTGATAGATGCATCTTCATTATCATTTTCAATTTCATCCTCATCTAGGAATGGCTTAGTAATGAGTCCTCCTTCATTAAATTAGACATTTAAGGATTATACTATGCGATTTTTAAGCAGTCCTCTACATGTAAGCACATAGATTTTGAAGATGTGTGTACCTTTATATCTAATAAGAATTCTAACTTCTACCCGTTCTATAACCTTTGTACTTATAACCCTCTTTTCCTTTGTGATTTATACATAAGTCTTATATCTAAGCACTTGAAAATGTGCTATAGATAGACGGTTGTTATATCTAGGATTAAGTTCATCTGTTAATGCTTTATATAGCATCTTACCTTTAAGTTTTAAGGTTACTATGCAATTAGTGATATGAACAATTGTTTCAAGTATAAGAGGCTAAAGGAATTAAGGAATTACCATGTTAATCATTATAGTCTATGTATGCTTATAGATTATGCTAATTAACCGTTCTAATGTTCCATCTTGCTCTAGGTTATATGGCGTTATCATTTTGACAATTTAACCTAGCTCTTCTACGAGTTCTATGAGCTTCTTTAGGCTATATTCCTTACCTCTATCTAGTTGCCATTTCTTAATGATCTTACTGAATTATGTGCTAACCATTTTCTAGAACTTAGTAAGTACGTTATATACTCTGCTTTTTGAGTTATAGAAGTAGGCTCATTATACTATAGTTGCCTTTTCTATAAAGATAGTTATATACTTCTTCTTTCTAATTCCTTCTAGTATGATCATGACCACGTTAATATACACTTCAT
This sequence comes from Pseudogymnoascus sp. WSF 3629, assembly GCA_001662585.1. Taxonomy (NCBI): domain Eukaryota; kingdom Fungi; phylum Ascomycota; class Leotiomycetes; order Thelebolales; family Thelebolaceae; genus Pseudogymnoascus; species Pseudogymnoascus sp. WSF 3629. The sequence goes on from KV454607.1 coordinate 115,897, forward strand.
TAAATGGTTGTAAGTTTCGAGTTATAGCTTGCTTATAGATGTGTTTCTTCACCTTTCCTCTCTTATATAGATTACATAATTAGAGAGCTTTATCTTCTTGTTCTTATAGCATAAGGTCTTCTTTATTAGAGATCACTATGCCTCTTACCATTTTCAAGGTCTTCTATACATTTACAAGTCTAAGATGTCTAAATCTATAATGCTAGAGTTGAATTAAGTGTAAAGGATTCTTCTCATCTTTATGAGTAGTTACTAGGAATGCATAGGCTTAAGGTAATGCTTTAATTATCATTATATTCTCATTAAAACGGAACATTAGAATCCCCTTCTTGTTAACCATGAGGTTCTTGTCTATGATTTGTAGTTCACCCCTACCTAAGAGCTTCCTTGCTCTAAAGATGTTTAATCTATAGTTTAGAAGATATTGAACTTTAGTAAGGTATAGAGTGTAGATGTCTCCATCATCTGTTATACATTATAATGTTCTCTTACCTTAACTAAGTAGTGTTATAATTCCACTTACTATGTTAATTAATAGTAGAGTTAATGAGGTATAATATGTGCTATTATCAAATTCTTTAATTAAGCTAGTAATGTAAGTCTCTACTCCTATATTAAATAGCATGCTATTCTAGATTAGCAACCTTAATTAATTAAGCTATACACAAAAGTATGAGGTAGCATTCTTACTAAATTAATGATCTTCATCTTCTTCATCTAATGAGTTGTCATTCTTTGCCTTCTTTAGCTTCTTACTTAACTTGTTACTTAATGCATTAAATGGTGTAAACTTCTTCCCTATTCTCTTCTCCCATTCTTGTTAAAGCTTCTTGTTTGTAACGAAGCAGTTTTTAGGTTCATGCTTTACGTTTAGATTTTCGTAGTTCTTACACATCTTTCTACTCTTGCCCTTTATACTATCCTTGAATTTCGAATTTAGTTTGCCCTTCGTAGGTGGCTTGCTATTATAGTGTATGCTTCCATCTACTTTCTTATCCTTCTTACGAGCCTCATCTATGATATCTTTAATGAGTGTAGAGAGTGTAAGTTTTGTAGCTTTACTACGGGTATTTAAGCACTAGCGTTCTGCCTATATTAGCCATGCATCTAAGAGTGCCATAATGAAGAGAATTAGGTGCCATGCATCTAGTAGAGAGATCTCGAGGTTAGCAAGCTTCTTAATTACTTTCTTAAACCTAATGATGAATTGTTTAAGGTTTGCGTAGTCTTCGTACTTGATCTTAGTGTATGTCTTAATTACATTAAAGTTAAGAACTACGCTAGTTCCTTCATATTAAGACTATAAGATCACCTACATTTCGCGTGTAGATTTGTAACCTACAAGCAGCTATGATGGTGTTTTCTTGACATTAGTTTGAATTATTAGCTTCATTAACGCGTCTCCTGCTTTCTATGCTTTCCACGTGGCGAGTTTCTTAATGTCTACCTTCTTATCGAATTCATCTGCTTATAGAGGGGCTTTTCCTTTCGGATGTACAAAACGGATAAGGTCGTTAGCATCCGCGAGGTCCTCCATCACAGTTTTCCATTGTATGTAATTCTCCTCTCCTCGGAGTTTCATGTTCTCTAGGAGGTTATTCCGACCTCCATTGCCTTCACCCATTGTGAAAGGTCTTGTGTTTTGTGAAGTGTATGTGCTGAATGTTAGCACTTGTTCACGAGTTCAGATTGTATGTGCTGTAATGAGCACTTCTCTGAGTATGATAACTTTTGGCTTTGCGATAGCCGGGCTCATAACCTGTTGAAGTGTATGATATCACTTGCAGCGGTAGTATAAGTCATCGAGTAGAGTTGAACAACAGTTCACTGGAATATGTGTTGTATTGCTGTTATTGAGAGTGAAGCTATCTACAGAACTATTTGTGGCTGGTCCGCAGCCCAATTCGGCTAGCGGCCACACGCCTGTCCAATCAGTCTGAGTAACCTCCTCCTTCAACAGAATCAAAGTGCTGTCCTCCAACAGTCGACCTCGGTTGCGCCAGTTAGCTCTGAATCGCCCCCCAGAAAGCCTACGGCCAAATCACTAAGGCGGTCCGATGAATCAGCTGAAGCTGAACAAGCGCTATCCCCAATCCAGAAGCTGCCTACTCCCCCGAAGCAATTCCATCTCGGCATGTTCGAAATTGGTCGGCCTCTAGGTAAAGGAAAGTTTGGGCGGGTGTATCTCGCAAGGGAATGTAGCAGTGGGTTCATCTGCGCTCTTAAGGTTATGCACAAGGATGAAATCAAGTCGAATGGTGTTGAGAAGCAAGTTCAACGGGAAGTTGAAATCCAATGTCATCTTCGACATCCCAATATCCTCCAGCTTTATGGTCATTTCCACGACAGCAAACGAATATTTTTGATTCTGGAATTCGCTAAAAAAGGTGAGTTATATAAGCATCTTCGTCGCGAAAGCCGGTTTCCAGAGTGGAAGGCTGCGACGTATATTGCCCAAATGGCCTCTGCACTGAAGTTTTTGCACAGGAAGCATGTGATCGATCGAGATATCAAACCGGAAATCATCCTTGTCGGTATCCATGGTGAGCTGAAAATCGCTGACTTTGGATGGAGTGTCCACGCACCGTCAAACCGAAGAAAAACAATGTGCGGAACCATGGATTACTTAGCGCCAGAGATAGTAAACCGTTACACGTATAATGCTGCCGTGGACTTGTGTAGTTTGGGTGTCTTGATGTATGAGTTTTTGGTTGGGGAAGCACCGTTTGAGGATACGCCGGTTCTCACATACAAACGAATAGTCCGCTGCGAGATGACAGTACCAGATTTCGTGTCAGCGGAAGCTAAAAATTTAATTTGGTAGTGTGAGTCGATATTCCATGTGACTATGCTAGCGATTAGCACTAATGTTATAGCTCTTGGTTGTCGATCCAGAAAAGCGAATGCCGCTCGATGAAGTTCAAAGGCACCCGTGGATCATGAAACACTGCAAGGCCCAACTGGCTGATGCGAAGGTGTCGAAACTGAGAAAGGGCAAATCTTCATCTAGCAGCACGACATAGATAACCATGGAGAGCGAAGTGCTGAAATCTCATGATAAAAAATAGTCATAGGCTAGTAGTAGTGTGCCTGTCTAACAATAAGCTTAAAGCTAGCTAGTTAACCATCTGCATCGTACGTTAACATTTCCAAACCAAAATTGTAGATAAATATGGCAACCGCAAGGCACTTGACGTATTTTCCTTCTTCTTTCTTTCTCCCAGCTAGCTAATTCAAGTCAGTATCTTACATCACCTACGCACGGCCCTGGAATCTACGATCAATAAAGCGCTACTCTCACTACATTCTCAATGGGCGATATCTCCACCATGTCGTCAAATCCACCTGGCGACGGAGACTTCACATTTGAGGAAACCCAAGCCCTAGAATACGATGATGTCTTCAGAGCCAAAACCGGCCCTGGTAAACGAAAGGTGTCCATGGCGGCACGGAACGGCTCCTGGAACGCCCTAAGTTCCTCATCATCATCAGCCGCCCCTGGAGTTACTGTACGTCGCATCAGCTATGACGGGCACCAGCAGCGGCAGGGCAGCTTTGAGATGCCGACGACAGCCATTAGTGCTGAAGCGCTAGAGTATATATGCTTTCTTCCCACCACCGCGAAGTTCATCTTCCACCAGTATCAAAAACGGCCCAACCCGGATACCAACCCAGATACCCTCATGGACTACGTGGTTTGCCACGTCGAACAGATAACGTCCATTCAGGATGGCGGACATACACGCGACCAGGCCATGATCCAGGTCGGTTTAAACGAGGACTTTCGGGAGCGGATGCAAGATCCTAGGTATGAAGCAATATTTAGGATGAAACCTCTGCTCTACTGGGTCCTTCATGATCTTGAGACGAGCGACAGTTGGTTGAAGGGGATACATAAACGCCTAAAACACCGTGCTAGAGAAATAATTGCAATGCGTCCTAATTAATCCATGACTCCGGATTCTGTCTCGATTCTGGCACGAGCACGACGAGCTAGCGAGATGCGCTCAAGAATGTCAGGGAGCACGAAAGCCCAGTTACAAGGATTGACGTTCTCAGTTGGAATTGAAGCTGTTCATGTCACGTGTTCGATATTCTCACATACATACATGCGTGTCTCACATATAGAACTATTTAGGCCTAGTTTATCACCGAGTGCAATATCCTGAGCCAGCTTCAGGATGTTGCTCTCCAGACAATATATACTCGATTGAAGCGATCCTTGATATATCAGTTGGTTGACCGCTCCGGTGATTTGTACCCCAGCGCCCAACTGAGAGACGTGGAAGGAACATCCGCCAGGACTTATCGGCCCGGAGTTTACGGAGGAGATCTGAACGTCATTGCAGGTCGTTAAAAGACTCATAGATGTCAGCTTACCCAAGGTGACCGAACTTACAAGTTAAGGCTAAGATGTGCACCAGCAAGGTATCGGACTAGACGTTGCCCCGGCCCGCCTTGCGTACCCCAGTCAAAGCCTAAATAACGGACAGACTTACCTCCAAGAGCTGGATTGACAGCCCCAACTTAACTATAATACCAGCGCTGGGTAAACTTTTTAAAAAATTATTCATAGAGTAGATTAAACCCAATATTATTATTCACCTCTCTCTTCATCCTGATATACACCCCCAATGGCGACACCCTCATCCACAACAGTCCTCGTAACCGGTGGCTCTGGGTTCATCGGCTCCTACGTCATCCTTGGCCTTCTCTCAGAAGGCTACACAGTGCGAACCACCATCCGCAACCTCTCACGCTCCGCCAGCGTCCTCACCTCCCTCGCAAACGGCGGCGCCACCCCCGCCTCACTCGCGCGCCTCACCATCCTCGCAGCCTCACTCGACAAGGACGACGGCTGGGCCGAGGCAGTCCAGGGCTGCACATACGTGCAGCACGTCGCATCGCCCTTCCCCGCCGAGCTACCCAATCATGAAGACGACCTCATCATCCCCGCGCGCGAGGGGTCGTTGCGCGTTCTCAAAGTCGCCGCCGCCGCGGGCGTGAAGCGGGTTGTGCTGACGAGCAGCTTTGGGGCTATGGGGTACGGACATGCGCCAAGGGCAGAGCCGTTTACGGAGGAGGACTGGTCGAACTTGGATGGGGTTGTGAAGATCACGCCGTACATGAAGTCCAAGACGATTGCTGAGAAGGCGGCGTGGGCGTGGGCGGAGTCGGATGCGAATGCGGGCAAGATGGAGCTGGTGACGGTGGCCCCGCAGATGGTGTGTGGGCCGACGCTAGAGAAGGATATCTCGACATCGTTGGAGGTCGTTAAGAAACTCATGGATGGCAGTATTCCTGGGTGTCCGAACTTGCAGTTTTCCTTCGTCGATCTGCGCGACGTTGCGTCTCTGCATGTACTCGCCATGACGAAGCCGGAGGCTGCTGGTCAGCGTTTCATTGCTGGCGGCAACGACGCTGCTATCTCCATGCTTCAGATTGGACAGATCATCAAGAAGCAGAGACCTCAGAACGCGAAGAAGGTCCCGTCCATCCAGGTTCCGAATTTCGCCGTTCATATCCTTTCGATTTTTGATAAGCCGATCCGGCAAATCCTCCCGGATTTGGGGAAGGTGATTAAGAGTAGTAATAAGAAGGCTCGAGAGACTCTTGGGTGGGAGCCTCGCGGGACGGTGGAGAGCATCGTGGATACGGTGGATAGTTTGGTGAAGTACGGTGTGGTTTGATGGAGCTGGGAAGGCGAAATGTATATACCCTAATTATTACAGATTATAATAAATTTTATGCGTGGAATTTTTGTTAGATAAAAAAAATATGAACATCCTAATTATGTCCATTATATAAAGCCCAGACAATTATTTGCATGTCACAATATATATACACAAGTCAATGAAATATAGCACGAGAAACCCAGCCATCACCGAATGTGCCCAAAGTACAGATTATTCACTACTATAGTTCAAAAAGCAGAAATATACAGCCTCCTCTAGAGACACGCATAATGCCAAACGAAAACGTAATGATGAACCCAGAATAAGATACACTATTCTACAGAGCTGCGTGTGTTGCGCCGTATAAAAACATATCCACCATAAACATCATAATGGATGCAAGACTAGCCCTCTACGCCGATACCTACACACATATCCTCACACAATATCTAGCCTTATAAGACCTCGCCGACGATCTTCGCCGCCTCGCGATAAGTCTTGAGCAGCCTCTCGCACTTCTCGCGCTCCTTCTTGACGGCGTCGTCTTCGTAGAGGAGCTCCTCAAACATGTCCTCGCGGTACAGCTCGCTGACCAAGCGGTTCTGGACTACGTCCTTGGAGTGGTTGACCAGGAGATGCATCACGGCCTTGGGGACTTGGTCGGCGATGGACTCGCGCACGATGTCGAAGTAGGATGAGATGAGCGCGCGGATAAGTTCCGTCTCCATAGCTTCTCTGTCTGTGAGCGCTGGTTCGGTGTTGTTGCCCTGTGGAATGTTAGTGCCTGAGGCCTCAATGTGAAAAATGTTGACTTACGAATGGGGAACTATAATCATATTCTCTCGCGTAATCCTCGTCGCGCGTCTGCTGAGCTGGGCTGCGGTGTGTGTTCCGCTCTTCCTGCCTCCTGATGCTCTGCGTAATGCTCGGCTCAGCGCTCTGGCTGACGTGACGGCCGAGATTTGGATTCTGCGCCGACGATGCAGCTTGTCCAATACCCGGTCCACCGCCTGGAGCACCATCCTTCCCGAAGAAATAGTTGAGGAAAGAGTCCTTGGGGTTAGCTTGCGCACCGAATCGTGTCGGCGAGCTGGCGCGCTGCCCATTGATGCGCTCAGCGATGCTGCCGGAGGTCCCGTTCTGGCGGACGTGGGGCGAGGTGCTACGCCCAGACTTGTGCATCTTCGAGCGGTGGGGTAGTCCCTCAGCTTTCTCGGCGACTTCCTCCTCGTCCTCGGGGCCGTCAACCCCATTAGCAGCGCCAAGCTCCTTTTGGCGTCTCTTCTCGCGCCTCTCGCGCTCCTCTTGGAGGAGCTTCTTCTTCTCGTTCTCTTGCTTCTTGGTAACGACGTGGCTCATGGCTGCAGCCGCGCCAAGGAAGTTCGGGTGGTTGGTGTTAATATATGCTCGTTGAATAGAGATAAGAGATTCGACATAGCTTGATGCTGGGCCTAAGCGCTCGCGGAGCAGGTCAGACACAACCTCAATAAGCTTGCCCTGTAACCTGGGGAAACGAGTCAGCTCCGTAGAGCCGCATGTATGGCAAATCTTGATGAGTTCTTCATATACAAGCTCGACGCAACGTTGGCTGGGAATTTCCAATAGCTTGATCTGCGGCTTGACGAGGAGGTCAAATGCGAGCTCAGGGACGAACAGGCTAGGCCTTGGTCCCGTAGAGTTTCTAATAGCGGTTCGGATATCTAATGCGGACAAGTTCGTGGTCGGGTCTATCGTCTCGAGAGAATTTCCGAAAACAGAGTTGAAAATATAATATATCCTGGCTCCACCGCAAAGCTCCTTGGTTGAGATTTCGGTCGACGTACCGTCAATAGACGATATAAAGGAAGACGCAAATCGCGTCATGAGTTGCAGGATTAATGAACCTCTATGTTCCTTGCCGTTAAAATGCATATCACCATAACTCGCTAGCTCTTGCTGGGTTTGGCCCATGAGAGTGTTTAGTCTGGCCTTGATATCGGGAAGACGCTCACGAATGTGAGCCATCAGCGTCGTATTGAGGCTCTTGGCTAAGAATTGGGTGCCGCATCTGTTCGCCATATTTCTGTATGCTGGGTGATGCTTGAAGAAGTCGGATTCGGACTTCAGGGCCTCTGCGAGCGTCTTGTTTCCCTGGATATCCTGTTGCGACCGGTTCACAACTCCAATAAAGCCAAGCTTGAGCGGGTATACACGTCCCGATAAGATATCCAACGCATTCGTTCCATGGTCCATGAGATCAATCTTCGTAAGGACACCAATAGTTCTTCGGCCGAGGGGATCGACATGTCTCGCCAGCTTCAAGGCCTCGGAGTTAACAATATCAACATTCGCAGGAGAGACAGCAAGGATGATGCTGTTTGGCTTCGCGATATACTCGGAGATAAGGTTTCGTGTTTGCTTCTCGATGTCGCTGGGCTGGTCGCCAATAGGTACCTGTGCACTCATGTCAGCTCCTGATCCCGCAGAGGGCATCGAATTGCTCTTACCTTGGTGAGACCCGGGAGATCAACAAGAGTCAAGCTCAGCACATGTGGCGAGTATATCTTCAAGTTGATGGGCGATCTGTTGATACCCTTGTTGTTCCCGGCAATCCTCGCCGTCTCATTCTCAATCTCGCGTTTCACATCTTGGAAGTTCGTGAACTGGCGCCCTGGGATATGATGGAATTCTCCCCATTCGCCCTGTGACTCGACGCTGGCGGGTGTATGGGGTTCGTATACATCGCTTCCTTCGGGTGCGTCATTGTCGCTTGGGACGTTGATAAGTTGCAGAATGAGGGGTCTCCGAGTGACGATGCCGCTGCCTCGGGGCAGAAAGTCCCTTCCTACGATATTCTCCAACACAGACGATTTGCCGGAGGATTGGGAGCCAACGACGACCTGGGCAAGCTGTTAGCAAGGGAAAATATTTGCGGCCGGGTTGTCGCAAAGTGGAGGCGTCTCACGATTTGTGGGAGGTCGAGGGAGTCATTGCCGATAGTGTTGAAGACCAGATCCTGGAGCTTGTTAACTATCCCAAGCAAGTTCTCGCCGAGAGATGCCATCTTTGTTGACGTTGGTGTCCGGATGGGTTGTTGAAGCTGGTTCAGCGCGTCGGCAAACGACGACACTTGTCTCACATGCGACTAATCGCCTGCGCAAGTCAATGAGGAGGCTCGAGCCTTGAGCAATGAATGACTCGGTCTTCTAGGGATGTCAATGCCGTGGTGGCAGACTTCACGTTCGGGGTATGAAGCGACAGCGACTGTTTACCCAATCTTGGCCGGACAATTTGCAAGGTTTCGCGATCGAACATCAGGCAGGTTGCCTCCTAGCCGCCAAGTCCTGGTGTTCCCGGTTTAGGAAAACTACGTCACGTGAAAACTCGGACGGGCCGACGAGTTACCGTTCACCAGTTAAAACACGTACTATCATCTACCATCTATCACTTAAGGAGCCTTCAATGCCTGAGTGGAAAATATACGCGGGACGACTACAGATATGTGTGAAAAATATACATTCAATAGCCATCAATCACACATAGGATAACGGTTATATAACTTTGTGCAATAAATATAGGCATTATCACGTGCAAATCCAGTACACACTTTTCCAGTGGATAATGACAAAATGTATCTATAGAATCTTTTGGGCCAGCTACACCGACTCAGACGGGGCCTTTCACTTCTCGTCAAGCTGTACATAGTTTGAAGGGAAAAGTCCAGACTTCCCGTTAAGGTGGCCAAACCACCAATCTTCATCAGGGAATTCCTATCACACGTTAGTAGTGACAACGACAACAGATCATTGGGGCTCACCAAGTCTGTAATCTTAGCATCTTCTTCAAAGCTTAACTCGTTGTCCTCGGCAGCCTCGTAGTCGTAAATGGCAGTGGCAGTAGGTCCGGAGCTAGCTGGCTCTGGAGCCGCAGGTGCAGCTGGTGCAGCTGGAGCCCGTGTCTCCTCAGGAGCGGATGGCCTCGAAGGAGCAGCTGGAGCAGGCTCGTCATTCTCGACTAGCTCAACGTAGTTGCTAGGGAACAATCCGCTCTCGCCCTTGGAGTTTGTGCCCATCCACCAATCATCATCCACCATGTCGATCTCGGTGACGTATTCGCCTTCCAGCAGCTCAATCTCGTTGTCCTCTGCCTTCTCATAGTCGTACTGTGCAATTGCGCGCTTTCCGCCTTGCTGGGTGCTCTGGGCAGCTGCGACCGCAGCTCCGCCAAATGCGGCCCCGGCGAGAGCAGCACTAGCGGCACGGGCTGGATCTTGGCCCTTGGGTTCGTCTGGCAGTTCCGATTCACGGGGAACTTCTTTCTCGAGCGAGCGTACTGGCATCGAGGGTGCGTGGTGACGCTCCTCTGGGGCCTCGATACGTGGTTCGCTGCCTCGAGAGACTGGCATGGCAATTCTCACAGGTGACTCGTCCCTTTCAGGCGTTGGTGGTGTTGGGCTGCGTGCCACGCGTGGTGGCGAAGGGAGGCGGCCCCTGTCATCTTCGTCTTCCTCGGCGGCGGCTGGCCTAGATGGCAAGCCAGGCATGGATACGCCTCCAGTAGGTCTAGTCGCGGATGGCACAGGTGGTGGGGAGGCGTCTCTCTCTGCAGTGGCCGGAACAACCATTGGCGCCGCGCCCTTGAACCTATCCTTGAGTGCACCGATGCCACCAGCCGGGGCCGATGGCGCCTCCTCTTCGTCTCGGGCATGGTCATGTTCTTGCTCGCCAGTCCGTTGCTGACCCAAGTCGCTAGTTGCGGATTTGCCAGTGGTTGTGGCGGCGATAGCAACCGGCGCCCATGACTTCCCCTTATACCCGCTCTTCCATTCCCCACCGCCGCTGGGTTGACTGGTAACAGGCTCGGCAGGGGCGTGGGTTTCTGTTGCGCCGCTAGTGCCGCGCTCCTTGGCCTTCTTTTCCGCCCAGATTTGAGCTGGGGTCTTGCCGCCCTCATCTGCAAATGTTCGACTTGCGACGCCTACTGGGGCGGGGGCAGCAGCAGCATTAGTCACCGCCGAGTGCAAACCAAAAGTCCCTGGAGTTAGCGCTTTCGTGCCTGCGAAATTCGAAGGCAGCTTGTTAGCTACCTTGGGCTTTGGGAGCGACGTCAAACGCTCGGACTGCTGGAAGGCGGAGGAGCGGTCTGCTAAGGACTTGGGTTCATCGCTTTCTTCAGTAGCAGCAGACGGCTTCACAGGTGCGGGTGAAGTATGGCGCGAAGGCTCATCGGTAGGCTTCTGGGCCTTTGCCCTTATGGCAGCTATGTCGACCTTGCCCACTGGCTCGTAGGCGCCTTTGACGGTTGTTGGGCGGTCATCCTCGACCTTCTTAGCTTTGGCGCGGATTGCGGCAATGTCAACCTTTCCAATTGGCTGGTATCCGCCTCTCACCACATCGCCAGAGTCGGCATCGGGCTGTTGTGGGGCATTGTTGAATCTCGAAGGCTCTTGCTTCTGTTTGGTAAGTTCGGCCATGTTGACCTTGGTTGGTTGATAAGCCGATGGCACTTTTTCGATCTGTGACCTGCTGACTTGAGGGGCATCTGCGCCCCAGCCGTCTTCATCCACATTGCTGTCTCGGCCAGATTTTCTTGAGGCTGCGCCTCCTAATGGGTTATAGGACGAGCCGGCGCCGCTCTGTGTGGGAGTGAATACGGGCTTCGACGCAACCACTGGTGCAACAGCGGGAGCTGCTGAGGCACTTCCTGCCGAGTATTTTGAGCCTGAAGCATCAGCGACCTTCTGGATGATGCCTTCTGGAGTGAGGTCTCGGTCTGATCGTGCTGTAACCTGCACATGGTATCCCTGCAAGATGTTAGTGTATGCCACCAAGAACAGTAAAAGAAACGCACATGTAGTATCTTTGAAACTGCTGCTAGATGGCTGGTAAAGTAGCCCTTTGTCCTCTCGGGGACTCCTTCGCCGCACTGTGGACCCAGTCAGTGATTTATACGGTGCGGGTAATGTTGAGTTCGCATACCCATCCTATGAGGACAGATTTTGGTAACGCGCTGTTCGAGTCCTTCACTTTCACGAAAGCAAACTGTATGCGGCCCTCTGAGAAATCCTCGATGAGATCTTGAAGTTCGCCCTCTATTTCCGTTATGTCAGCAAGAGGTAATCTAAGACAGTCCCGGAACTCTCCAAGCTTACCTCCAGTGTCCTGGACTTTCAACACACTTTCCTTCGAGCCGGAGTCCTGCTGAAAGGCATTTACGAGAGGCGCAGATACGGAGAAGATTGCCCACTGCGCATAAGTCGGGGAGTTCGCAGCAGCTCCAGTTGGAGGGGGTGCCTGGACGACGCCTTGGTAACTGGACCGGATTGATGGGCCATTGGTCGAGGTATTCAGCGAAGCCATAATTGAATAGGTAGTTTGATGTAATAGCCGTCGAGGCTACGAGGGATGAGAGGCTTGAAAGGGATTCGTGGAGGGAATGTAGGATGTAACAATAATAAGAATGGACTGTATTTGGAAGTTTGGAAGTTCTGCCTTGTTGGGGCCCTGATGTACTGGCCAGCAACTCCGTCACTGCGATGATGCTAAGAGGGGCCCGTTTGGATTGCACCTGACAAACAGTCTAGCCGGAACAGTACTAGCGTGCGGCGAACGGCGAAAGTTCACTTCTAGACTAAAAGTTACTCGAAAGGTACAAGCAAGGTGTAGATTAGATAGAAGTAGCCTCAGGTGCTTTGGTCCGCCTCACTTCGAAGAAAAGAGTCCAGTACTCCAATACAACACGCCCCGATACTTATTCTACCTTACATCCTCCACTCTACTCTACTCTGGAACTCATTCCTTACCTCCTCTTCCTCTCCTCTTCTTCCCTTCTCAATCTTCACAATCCCATATTTCTCTCCTCAATCTTACTTCAATAGAAGATTACACGCGTGGTACTCCTGTTCTCCTCTCGCTATATATCTCTCTCTTTCTGTGCCCCCAGGACGGTATCATCCAGTGTCATCACCTCCCTCGGTCTCAGACAACTCCATAGGACTGCTCCATGCGAAACCCAAGCCTCACCTGTGGAATCTGTAACCATTTCGCTGGTTAATACTCCTTTGACAAGTGCTTCCGTTATTTCCTCTGCCACCACCATCGCCGAACGTTGAGGGAGTACGCTTCTCTCATGGTTCCTCTTTTCCTAACACTCCCGGATTTGGCAGGCGCGACAGAAAGAAGATAGCTCACCTGGACAGTACCCAAGTACAGGCTCTTTTGCAAACGATTTACCGCGACCGACTGGGTGGTTACCAGTGCCACATAACCAACAATGTCAGCCCAGGATGCTATAGATGAAGACGAGATGTCGGATGTTTCGATGTCAGCAGAGACGGAGGATTCGGATTCAAGCGACGATGAAGAAATGGATGCGCCTCCCCCGGAATCCGCCAAACACGACTCGACAACTCAAAGACCGAATGTTACCTTGTTGGAGAACATCTCGCGGAAACGCAAAGTCCCATCGGACGGAAGTGACTCTCCAGAGGACATACCAAAGGGCAATGGGGAATCTGGCCATACGAAGCGTGTCAAGTTGGAATTATCCCCAGATGCGGCTCCTGGAAGCATTCGAACCCCGGAAGGCCAACTACCATCTGATAAGTCTCTGTTGCCCGCAGAAATTTGGAACCATATCTTCACTTTTGCGTCGCCAAGAACTCTAGGTCGCTTGTTGCGTGTCAACAAGATATTTAGAGCATATCTTGATCCTCAGTCTCCAGCAAGTACTTCTGTTATCGCTCCTTTATCCTGCAGCGTAGTTCCACTACGTCAACCAGAAGTTATCTGGCAGGCCTCAAGGAGATTATTTCGTCCTTGGATGCCCAATCCTTTGAATGAGACGACGGAGCTTGGCATGTGGAAACTTTCTTGTAATTTTGTTTGCGACTTCTGTGATAAACGACAAAATCCTGTCTCTTCTATATCTCCAGATCAGTGGCATTCTGGTCCTGGTGAGGCTGGCGTCCGTCCTATCTGGGCATTTGCCATTCGTGCTTGTGGGCCTTGTTTGCAGCTCCGAACTATCAAGGTAGATGACTATTTTATTTTATTTCTTTCCAAGCTTGCACTAATCCCCGGTCAGGAAATTGATCTCCTCCTATCCTCATCGGTGCCATCACCGCTTATGGCCGCACTCCCCTTCATATTTCTCACCGCTGAGCTTCACGTTGTTGCGTCAACAACCTTACAGCAAGGCCAACCTCCTACCAACATGCAGATCGGCAAATACTTCTACAAACCCCATGTCGAGGACATCAAACAAGAATTTTTCAAAGTGAAGGCTTTAGGCTCAGGAACTGCCGAAGAGTGGATTAAAGGACTCGAAACCCGCGGAAAGGACAAAGGCCTCGATCTTGTACGATGGGAAAGGTGGGAATCTTCTGGAGGCCTACAGCGTATGCGGAGCAAGGAGCCAACGGAAGCCAACGGAACTAATGGAAAGGTCGATCTTCGACTACCAGCGGCCGTGCCTATGCAGCCTGATGGTCTCCCTAGCCACGGACCACCTGGACTTTCAAAAATCCCGGTTCTTTCCAAGGAGCATCTTCCGAGTACTCATAGGATACTTCCCAAAAATACGCATCCTCTTCCGCAGGTGCCCCAATTCCGTAAGCCATACCAAGTGTACATTGTAAGTTTCTTCTAACGTAAGTTCAAACAGCAACTTTACCGCAGCGATTCGAATCCCCTTCGCAAATTGGGTTTGGCCCGTTTCCACGTCCTTTCCCCCCCCAAACAAGGCACGAACGGACGAAAGATGAGGCCGACAAGTTGAAAGCGGCTAGACGAGCCGAGATAGAACGTCGTTGTCTATTACTTGACCCCCCCATTACTAAAAATGTATTGGCACACATGGCCTCTTTTCAGGCCGCTCTTCAAATTATTAAGCCGTTTGATGATAACGCATGGGAAATGCTTAAGCCAAGGTTGTTATCTCAATACGCCGATGCAAAACAGCGAGAAGACGACCGTGCGGCACTTACTCGAGCTGTTCAAGTGAAGTTGGATGAGCGACTGTATCAAGATGGGCAAGCAAGGGAAGCTAAGGAATTTATCGACCGTGTATGGGAAGATGCGCAAAGTATAGTCAGAGCTCGTACTAGTGCTTATGCCGATGAAATCATCCGGGATGGCTGGGCATTTGGCAAGAAAGTCAATAAGGAAACCAGCCCAAGGTTTGCTGCCGAGGTTCTTCTCTATGTCCGCAAGAGGTTTTATGCGGAAATTGCCAAAGAAGACGCACAATCCAAGGCTACAGGACAAGAATTGCAAGCGGATTCGCCAAGTGGAGCTGAATCTAGGAAACTCAGCCTGGAGAACATGAGATGGGTTTTTGATACGAAAATCAAACCTCATACAGAGCAATATCGTAAGGAACTTTTTCTCTGCAACGGATGCGAAAATTTCAAATGGTACGCATTTGAGGGAGTCTGCCAGCATTACGCTTCAAAGCATACGAGCGATCTTAGTTCTGGCAGTATTATTGTTCACTGGAAGGCCGAGTGGCCCGAAGAACCACCATTTAATCCAGAACCAAGCCTCGAAAAAGGTGCAACTGTACCAGCGACCTCGTCTGTGGCTCCATATATGAATGGCGCATTAACTGCACCTCCGGTGTCAACCCATGGTGGATACCAGACCGGGGTTGCTCCCATACCACCGAATCCACACAACCCGCAGGCTTTTTACAACTCTATACCAGGTCAATATGCGGATCCTCACCATGCTTTGGACCAATACACCACCCAGGTGCAAGCCACGTACGTTCCTCCAGCTTCTTTCCAGGCATATCCAGGATTTCCAGGTCCGCAATACCAGGCTCAACAGGAAGCCGCGTATCAGCCCTATCCATACTCTGGTTTTGAGCCGCCGTATTCCGGTGCTCCTCCTGTGGTATATGATACGTCGCAGGCAGCCCCTGTATATCAAGGTGCCAATTTCGAAGCGCCAGCGTCCATCCAGACTCAGCATTCTGTGCCTCCTCCTGAAATTCCAAGTCACATTCCTCCTATCATTTATAGAACCGAGGAGTATAAAGCGCAGCTGCAAGACATTGCGCTTATTGCCAAGGGACTTTGGAACAGTACCTCCGGAGTTAAGGATATGCCTGGTAGCGTAAGGGTTTACACAATTCTCTACCACATTCTGCAACGTTCCCGCGAAAAGTACGCAGACGACCCACCATTAAAGATGCTTATAGATGGGCTCCAAAACAATAAGGACATGAGGCCAGTTCGCAATGTCAACGGGCTCGCCTGCAAGACGTGCACAATTGAAAGGGCCAATAAGCCAATCAACCCCCACACCGTGTCTTCCAAAGGTACAAGCGCTTCTGACAGGAAACTTTTCTCCTTTCCCCAGTTACTCAACCACTTTCAATCAACTCACATTGAGAACCCGAAGGCAACTGCGCCTAGCCTGGACTGGACCAAGGACATGGTCGAGCTTCCGGACAAGAAGAAAATGAGGAATTTGCCCAATGCCAATGGCATGGATAATTATAAGCTCCAGCTGATCAAAGAGGCTCTACCCGACGCCTTCAAACCCGACACCCCCGAGCCTGAAGTAGAGGAACCTCAACCATACGACACGGGGGTTTCTCGCGAGAATAGCCGTGAGCTTGCACCTTCGAAAGACAACCATGAGCGGTATTATACTATGCCTGCGCGAACGAGCCCATCGCCTCCACTAGAAACTCGCCGTCCACCAGTCCATGTAGTTGGTCGGCGCGGCGGCGCTTCCCCCCGCATGATGCCGGATCGTAATGATAGCGGGGCCATGAACTATGTGGAACGCAGGGTTGCATCTCCTATGGGCTACAAACGGATTAAACGAGAAATTTACCAAGATGATAACATCAGCGATTACTCGGCAGAACCCAGGCCCTATCCCCAGCTCGAGGAAGTTGGTCGGCGCTCTAGGAATGATCGCACTCGAGGTATTAGTCCCACTCTTCAAGACATCCCTCTACGACCAGAATACAACTACGAAGAGGCGAACCTCCTACCGCGTTTGGTTGAGAAAGCGGGCATGGCCGCCAAGCCACCATCACCTCAATATCAAGAGCGCTATGTGAGACGAATTAATGACAGCTATTACCGTGCTGAAGAATCACATCATCCTGTCATGTATGATTACCCAAGAAAATCCGCAGTCGCTATACAGCGGCCTAGACCGGATACTAGGGGTGCTGGCTCCGAAGATGGGGAGGTGAGGAACCAGTTGACGCCAGGTGAAAGCGTGGCCACAAAAGAGGTCCCAGCCGACGCCAAAATTGCTGCAGAGCAGTTTCTCGATAACATATTGCCTGCAGGGACTGGTGGAGAGGTCCCAACAAGTCCGGACAAAGGCCAGCACCTGGATGGGGCAGAACCGAGCGCACAATGGGCGCCTGAGGGAAGAGAACCCAGCGTACAGCCATACATGGTAGAGCCAGTTCAAAGGGTCCAATACGGCATGCGCAACGAGGAGTACCAGCTCATTAATGGGCGAGCGGCAACGCGGAACAGATCGCTCTCACCTCCACATATGCGACCAATTCCTGAAGCGGCAGGGGCGAGGCAGCCCCAGTACTTACCCTACGGGTACGAGGACCACATGGAGGCGCCTCGTCAGTATTATGCGACGCGCCGCACGTCTGACATGGTCGACCGCCGCTATGTAATGGACGACGTGATCTACCGCGATGAGCGCCCTATCAACCCCGAGGCTCATCCTAGGAAGGCCGCCCGCTACGTCAGCTATGAAAGCCTTCGCTATGATGATGAAGTCCCCCGCTCCCACTCACCGGTGTATATCACGGACCGCCTCCCAGAGCGCCGCCAATACCGCGCCTTGACGCCTGGTGGAAGGCACTACGCCCCTCAGGACCCGATATATGAACCTCACCGAGCACCGCAATCCCAGCATCCCATGGAGCAGGTGGAATACGAGCGCGTGCCCCGTCCGGAGTATTACCGCGTGTATCCTGATGAGCAGCCACGGCGACACCAGGGAGAACCGCATATAGAGTATGTTCGTGCGGACGCGCAGGGGGAGTATGTCGTGCAGCGCTCGTCTCTGCGGAGAGAGCAGGAGCCTATGTATACGTATGATGGTGCACCGCGGTACGAGGAAGTGCCACAGAGGTACGGGGAGGTGAATAGGTACGACGAGCCGCCGCCGCCTCGTCATCAGCGACAGCCCGTGTATGAAGAAGCGCCACAGAGGCCGGTGTATGAACGTGCCGGAGCTGGTGTGCCATCCAGCACCGGCGCCGGGGTATCGAGAAACGATCCCGAGTACTATGAGGAGTATGACCCGCGCCATCCGGCACCGCCACCGGAGGTGTCGCAAAGGCCGCTGAGGTATGAGTAAATGCTCGCCTCGTAGCCATATACGTTTGAGAGTGGGTTTGATTTTGTTCGGCCTCTTCTCTCTTCTCTCTTTTTTTTCTTTTTCTTTTTCTTTTAGGCGCGCACGAGTTGAAAGCGACGCCACGTGTGGGGATGGTTTGATGACTTAAGAGTGGAATATCGGTTGTATAGATTCGCGGTGGGAAATGGGGAATTCGGGGATATGCTTCTGGTTTATCTTGCTGGACTGTACAGTACTTCTTTTTACTTCTTGGGTGGTGGCTGTTTTTGGGGATATTTTTGACGGAAGGGAATATCAAAAAGAAAGGGGTTTGCTTTTGGTGTATATCCTGTACGAGTATCTTTCTGGAAAAAGGGCGGGTTGTAGGCGGGAGTATAGCGAGAGAGCGTTTGGGGATTATGGGGGTCTATAATTTGAGGATACTACAGTGCTGAGCTATAGGCTCTATAATAATACAGGGTAGAGGTTGCCGCTGTCTAATTTGTCTTTCTATCTCTGTCACCCTACTAGTAAATTGAAGTTCACAAAGCACCCAAAATCGAATAACGTGTCCTACACCCCATCCCCTTACCATTACACCCCATGAATCCAAAGGATACAAACGTGGATGACAGAGACCCTATGGATGTGATACCTCACCGCACGTGCCTCCCCCAAAAGCACACATGTGTTCGTCCCTACTCCCCTACCTCGGCCTTACCATTCGTTCATTACAACACAGCCGCCTGTCCTATAACTCTCCCAGATATAACTTTTGAAATATAACAAAACTCAGATATAACAAAACACTCTAAACAACGTACAGTACCCACACCGAAATCTCACCCCAGAAACTCCGGAGGTCCGCGGGGATCGACGGTGTTTCGGTGGAGGAAAAGTCCGACGCGGGAGGGGGTGGTGGTGTGGACTGGGACTGGGACTGGGACTGGGATTGCGGGCTAGTGGGGTTGGGGCGGGTGGTGTAGAGGTCGGTGTGTTGATCTTCCATTTGCGCGGGCGGCGAGGGGGAGGAGCGGGCGGGCGGGAGGTTTGGTTGTGAGGTTTGAGGGGAAGTGTGCGTTTATGGAGTGAGGGTTTTACATACCCCTCGTTTAAGTTCCCGGTGGTATTCCTGAGATGCAGACGATTAAGCTGCCAGCAATTAAGCTGCCGGGTGAGTAACGAGTATACTGTCAGATCAGTTGAGTTGCCGCTGGGTATAAATTGTACGCAGTCAGTAGATGCCAACCAGACACTCTCCGTCGCATTCCACACTCAAACGCCAACAGACTCGGCTGATCCAGTCATTTTGCAGTAGTCACGGAATCAAGCAATTAGGTGTAGGCTCTCATGTGTGACCGAAAAGAAGTAAATATTATCCCGTCCACCCCCATTAAACAAAAAAAATATCCGCTGTGCAGATTTATGTAGGCTAAACTAACAACAAACACAAGAAAAAATAGGAGGTCCCGAGTAGGTTATTCCGTATATACAACGATCACTCTCCTGCTCCCATCCTCCTCTTTATATCTCCCCTGTCGTAGATTTTCCGTTCGAAGCGTGGCGAACTCCTATTTCGCGACTCATCCATTCATGCTCATTCCCTGCTCTCCATACTCCACATCTCCTTCATTCAACACTCATCTCCATGCATCTGCATCGTAGCAAGCAGCATCTACAGGTAGATGTAGCACATGAACCCGCCCTGGGTGTTCATCACGTCGCCAATCGAGGCGCTCTTTCCGCAAGCACCCATGTCCAACCAGTCATTGAGAGTTCCAAGCGGCAACGGTGGGTCGTTGAAGAGATAGATGCTTCCGCCAATGGCGTTCTGGCGCGTCTTCAAGTCCTGGTTTTGCCACACCCACCAGGTGCGATCGATCTGTCCGTGGTGCAGCCAGAACATGGGGTCTCCGGGGGAGACGAAGAAATCTCCACCTGGGTCACCACCGATGGTGTAGTGTCCACCGGCGTGGACGCCAAAGAAGCCATCCTTGAATGGTACGCCATCAACGATACCCTGCATGAAATCCTGGAAGGGGCCAATGGTCTTGTAGTTGGAGATCAGGTTGGTGATACCGGCATCGGTGAGCCACTGCGAGGAAACCCACTGGCTGATGTCGCGGGAGAGGCAGCGGGGCTCGTAGGCGAGGAAGTTGGCGGCGGGGACCTGGGCAGCATCCGAGGTGGGGGCAGTTGGGGAGATGTTGACGGTCCAGTTCTTGAAGGGACCGGTCTTGACGCAGCCACCACCGGCACCGGGGGGGATGCAGTTCACTCCGTTGGGGAGGGCGGCGGTGCAGTTGTGTGCGGCGTAGACGCCGTTGCCACCCATAGAGTAGGCGGAGCCATCAAAGTAGGCCGAGCTGATGGGGTCGGAGGCAGACTTGCCCCAGTTCCAGTACTATGGGGTGTTAGGGAAGTGTATAGTAATATTTGGGTAGGGAAACTTACTGGTTGGTATCCCTTGTAGCCGCACTCATTGCGAAGTGCTTGCTCGTAGTTCCACACAAACAGTCTGTGCCACGCGAGGAAGTTGGCCTGAAGGTGATGTGAGTAAAATCACTTGGCATTAGAATGCGAGACGCCAATGGGGTGACTTACAGTGGCGTGAATGGTCAGGGTGGCGTTGACGTGATGAGCAACAAAGTCATCATATCTGGTCTTGGCACCAGCAGCAAATCCAGCTGGTGACTGCGAGGGCTTGGTAGCCAGGCAAAGCACCGCATTGGTATACGCCGTCCTCTCCGAGTTCGACATTGTCGACCTGGAATTGTCTCAGCCACCGGCTCGCTTATACCATACTGGCGGGAGGAGGGGACATCAACATACCATTCTCTGCGAACAACAGCGGTGCGCAGCGAGCACTTCGTCGTGTCAAAGCCGACACCGCTCGTGAGCTGGTCGATGGCCACGTTGATCATGCCCATGCCGGCGAGAACATCAGTTCCGAAGGTTGGGTCGGGGCGCCAGGTGGCAGAGGCAGTGCCGGCGAGCAGCACTGCGCATGTGGTGAGATCGAAGCGCATGATGTCGGATGAGGTTACACACGCGCAAGAGAGGAGGATGAAGAGAAGAGAAGTGAAGGTGGAAGAGATCTGCCAAACGGAGGGGAAGCGGCGCCTATTTGAACTTAAACGTCAAGGTGGCAGCTGGGCCCTGGAGATAATCTCTTGATCTTTTGTAACAATTGACAAAGCTCCCGGGGCAGTGGGGAGGCTTTAGTTCGGGGGAACAGCGGGTTTCCGGAAGTTCGCAAGGACCAGGAACAGCCTTGCTTGTTTAGGTGCTGCTGTTGTTGGGGTGGAGAGAGATGAGTTAGAGTGGGTTTGGAAGAACGGGGGGTCCACGAGGTCGAGCACTCTGCACAAGAACCATGCATGCATGGACGGGAGATTGGGCTAGAGTGAGGGAAACGAGGTATAGAATCCCTTCACGGCGTCCACGATACTCGGTACTGTAGCATTGCTGGCGGGCTTTTCTTTTGTTTATTGAGAACTTGCATATTTCACAGACTAGATTGGCTTGTTTGGACGTGCGCTCGACGGGGTCCTACCTCAGGAGTTCTCCTGATCGGGGGTTAGTGGTCTTGATGGTGGTTGTGGAGTTTGTTAGTGGTCTCGTTGTCGGAAAGATCGCCAATTTCATTATTGCAGGAGCATTCGGGCGTAAAAGGCCACCCCTGCTTAGTCGCAGTTAGCGTGGATGTAGGCAGAGTTCCAGCTGAGAACGAACAGTATATTTCTGTAATACTGCATTTATTACTGTGTTCCAATGTTAGCTATACAAAGTATACAAGCTATAGGGAACATTGTAACCGTTAGTGAGGGAAGACTTTTCTTGACTGGCGTTGCACGAGGAGCCCTCACGGCCACCTAGGACGCCAAATTGCGGCTCCAGAGCCGCAGACAATCACCGTCTGCCATGGTTCTATTTAGGAGGCGGCATTAAGCCCAACGGCGGCGTGGGTTTTCAACGCCGTAGTCACGAATTTCTATAGCATTGAATTCAAATATCAGTGTTGCATCTGCTGTGCCATGTTTTGCGCAGGGAACGATGTGCTTGGCGGTAGTTCCGGCACAAACTACTGCATAAAGCATAGTTTGTGAGGAAGAAAGGTGCTGTACAGAGGTACAGAGGATGAAAAGGAAGGAATGGAAGCGTAAGAGACCTCCACAGTGCCATATGGCCATCAAATCTGGGTATCATGGTTGGATGGAAAAAACGTGGGGGGGGAAGGCGCAGGGAAGATGCTAGGAAGATGCTAGGAAGGCGGCAGGCAGGAAGAGGGGCACTAGGATGGCGGTACCTGTCGAACCACTCTTAATTGGCCCCACACCCTTGTACCTGTCTGACTTGTCCGCCCTGACAGGGACCACCCACGATATTACAGTATGCTAATGCGAGTCTAGATTATACAAAAGTTGTTACGACGAGGATACGACACATCTCCGCGCCGCCACACGCCGCGGCCTGGCATATCGCAGCACGTTAGGATATACCGGCACACAGCTCATCCTCTCGCAGACCACCGAGCCAGCGCATTATTCGCGCGAAACCGCACCGCTTTGGTCTGACTGTACTCTGATGAAGTAGAATATGGACTGCCTAAGAAACGCCACTGCATGCCCCCCCAGCCGCCATCCTGCGAGAATGCTGCCCTCGACGAGGCCGGCAGTGGCCATCGCATCGTGGCTTCCCTGCGCACCTCGTGGTCGCCCACACACACGCATGCTTCGACCGGGGACTATGTGGTCGCCGATAGAGTAGGCAATCTCGATCGTTTGGGGGTTTGTTGGACGCCTCAAAGTAAAATGAGGGATGCGTATGCACGTGGGTTTGGATAAGAATGTCTTACTCTACTGATAATGAGAGGTTTAACACGGCAGCTTAGCCTGTTTGGTGGTCTCTTTGGTTATTAGGGTATTTTCTGCCGCTGATGCTTCATTTCTGCCTCAACCCCCACATGCGAGCGGCGGAGCGGCTGGAGCTGCGTTCTAGGAGGTTGATTGGCGACGCCGTGCCGTCTCTCGGGGTACTGCCATCCTACTCCCCCGCGGCCTCGCTCAGCTAAACCCGCCAGCGCGAGCGAGGCAGAAAACACGCATCACCCACAAGCCCAGTCGAAGGTCTGGCCATGGTACTAGTTATTCCCATACTAGCCCCCACCCCGCTCGACCTTACTCCTCACCACTTTCCAGAACCCTACCCCGGATAATACCGCGCTTCGCTATTGACACGAGAGGTTCCAGGTGGTTTGGACCAGGACGGGGCTGGCGGCGGCGGCATCTACGTGCATGAAGCTTCACTCTCCGACCTACCCGCGACCATGTGCTGGGGAAGTCGCACGGTGAGGTAAGAAAGTAGCGTCTTTCTGTTCATTGTGTTATCAAGATCCACTGCCTGGCAAGGGAAGTCATAGCGATGAAATTGGACCCCATCTTAGAGCTAAAATGACTATGACAGGGACACTGGTTAACCCTGCTCTAATTGGCCTTGGCCACGCGTCGCCAGTCCCGATGCCATGGTGGAAGCCCTAATCGTGCGCCTCGTCGGTAGGAGGGGGCCGAGGTGTGTCCGGGGCGGGCGAACTGTGTCCGGGGCGGGCGAACTGTGCCCGGTAGCAATCTCACAGAGTCGAGTTGTGGGGAACTCCGAGTTGTGCATGGTATGCATCTCCGCGGTTGGCAGAGCAGGGACAACGCTCTTTGCCTTTCTAACAGTTTACTTTATTTGTTTACTTTACCTGCTAAGCAGAATGATACTCGCAGTGCTCCCAATACTCTCACCCTCCCAATCTCCTCTCTAAACCACGGCGCCGCTGATAAAACGGCCTCGGTCGCGGCTGCGTATGGGAATACTCTACGCTTCTGCCTATCTAAGGCCCGTCCGCCGCTCAGCCATCATTATAACCCAGCCTGTGTATATCCAGCCAGACATGGGCAGTTTCCCAGACCCCGCGAGCTTGGGATCAATAGCCTGCCCTTGGCACACCGGAGGTGTGCACAACGTGGGCGTCCAGGGTGTCTGCCGTATGCATTCGTGTGGGAACGAACGGCTTGGAGAAATCGCCACGTCCTGAGAACACGGCATATCGAACACGGTAATAGAGCTATATTCCAAGAATCCAGGACCAGGTAAGCTCTTGCTCGCGCTATTGATAGTAATGTTACTTCGAGTAACCTAACCGCTAATGTTAGAGTCAAAGAACTATGGGGGAACAAGGCAGCTGGCCGCGCCTCGCGCCGTCCCCTTTTCCATTTTCTCATTTCTCATCCTATTCTGACTTGGCCGTGCCGCTGCCATAGTCCATATCCAGTGAACTATTCCATTATCATCCCATGCTGTTCATCAAAATCACTAGTTTGTTTCCCCTCAACCAAATTATGGTAATCCTAGCACATCAAGCCAATGGGCGTTCTTTACCTTTTCTCTCCTTCCCCATTCTCCCAAATACAACCTCGTAACCTCCACCTTCCAATCGCATCTCACCACTTTTACCTTATCTTCCCCAAAGGAGAGTGCTGACTGGAGGAGAACAGAGTAATGCGCAGCGCACTGTTCGCTCTGACGAGGGGGAGGGGTGGTGGCCACGTGGTGAGCGCATGGCCCGCGCAGATTATATATATTACTTTTCTATTTCGGGGAGAGAGGAATTGGATGGTAACTTCAATACCATATTACTTTCGTAGTATTTAGTGGAGGATTTCATGTTCGGCGTCCATTTGGCGAATTTTCATGTGCGAAGGTGCACGGGGCGGCCAGCGCAGACTCCACCCCACGGTGGAAAGTCCGCGTTGCGCTACCATTACCAAACTTCGTATAATTTTTTGGAAGTTAACATCTTTTTGTTTACCGGACTTTACAAGGTCCTCGCGGGGATTTTAATTTTTACGAATTGGAACCCGCGATTCTAAGGTTCGTTGGAAGGGGTCTGGTTGCAGATATGCGCGTGTGGGACAAGCGTTACTTTTTGTATTGAACTTGAGTTTGGTGCTCAGCATGGCTAACGTACGAGTCAACGTCGTTGGTAAAGTTATCTATGTGTTTGTCTATCCCCTTTCCCCATCTCCAGCTCACACTGCCTCTCTATCTGCCGCTCAAGCAACCTGTTCTAATCTCGCTCAACAGCTTGAATACTCCTCCAACCTTCCCCATCTGCGTGAGCGTCGACGACCAAACACCAGAGTGATGAGTGATAGGCTAAGCATAGGATACTTAAAGTAGGTTGGATGAGATTACTTGGGGCCGATCTTGGACGCGACGAGATGGGAAGCCGCGACGAGGTGGAGGCTGCGCATGCCGTGCTCGATAGCACCACTCCGAGGTCTTAGGAAAAGGGCGGTAGGAAGATGAAGGCTGAGAGAAAGGAACAGTGAGAGGCGGCACGGCAGATAGAAAATGGTAGGAAAGACAAATACAGTCGAGTCGCGATAAGTCGATGTAATCCGTGCCGCCATTTTTGATCGACTTATCGAGAATAAGTGGATATTATCGACTTATCAAATGTAATTTTGCAGTGAGCAGGGGATTTGGGACCGCCGAAATATATTGACTTACCGCGAATCGAAAATCGACTTATCGAGACTCGACTGTATAAGGTGAGGGGAAGTGAGATAGACACGGCCCGGCAGATGCGGCAGATGGATAAGGGAGAAGGTGGTGCTGGGTATATGGATGATATGATGTAGGAACGATCAGCGTACGAGAGACGCGAGATCGAACATAAAGGTGCCAGATGGCCCTTCTGTACCATCCATCTCGTCCATATCTTCTAGGTCACCTCATCTTATCCGTCAAGGCAGATATTTCTTGCCTTTCATCTCCTATCCTAATAGACAGCGAGGGCACGTCCACCAGCGTCGACATTAGACGAATCGCACTCGCCAATTCATCATATCCCGATACGAACAGCGATATGCCCACACGCAGGAACAGACTCCCCAAACCGCATAACAAAATTCCACAACACCACAAACTTTTGTTGATGTTACGGTTTAGGGATGGAACGACGCAGCGATGAAGAGACATTAAGCCTTCGGCTTACTCAGCTTCTCCACAACCTGCCACGGGAAGATCGCAAGTCCGTCGGAAATCACGGACTTAGAGGTGGGATCGGACACGTCCGGACCGCCGGGCACTACTTTGGAGTCAACCTTAGCATTTGCGAACTGTGCGTATCACGTGAATCGCGGTGAGTTTTTAGCGAAATGAGATGGATGAGAGGGGCGGCGGAGACACGGGAAGTATCTCCCAGCCGCCTTCCCTCTTCCACTTCCCCGCGTCACAACGGCCAAATGTAAAGTTGGGGGGATCCAACGTTTAACATGTGAATTCCCATCGTTTTCCTTCTGGGGATTTCGTTCCTTTTAACAGCCTTGGCTTCAGACTGAGACAGAGGCCGGGGGGGTGTCGTGCATGAATTCGTACCCCTCGCTTTAATTCGACGACGAAGTGTGGAGAGGATACTACACTGTGGTATGTGTGTACTCACAGAATGGTTCGTCTGAGGTTGCGGTGGAGATTACCCGCTTTCTTCCCCTCCCGACGTGAACGGACGTCGCACGCTTGTCGCGGACAGATTATCCGTTTTCCCGAGAGAGACGGGACGGGATCGATGGTGGGCGAGAGGAGACGATGTTGTGGTGGAGGTCGAGGAAACGGACTTTTCCCGCAAACCCGCCCAAAAAAACCGCGACGGCTGATATAGGGCCAGAGTGAGGAGCGTTTGGGATGCAGGAAATAGAGTGGCGTTTGCGACATCGCAATCTCCACGGCGTCGTATTATGTGTGCCGCTCCCACTTACTCTATGTGGGAATTCTCGTTGTGTTACAGCACAGCGGGATGAGACGAGGCTTTTCACTATCACAATAGCGAGAGGGAGAAATAGGAATCCCAGTGCGAATCATACAACGCCCACGGACGGATTGCCTCCGCCCTTCGTTCGTCGCGCAAGTACGCACATACCTCTTCCCTTCCACCTGATGTTCCAGGTGTGGTCTGAAGACCGTCCGCCCACATGCTTTTATGATGCACCTACCCGTGCCTTGACTTTTGTTTCTGGTGAGCATGCTCGATTCACAATTGTAGCGTGTTGATTGCCCACAAGGCTAGCATGTTTCCTCCCTGCAGCGAAGTGCGCAAGCGAGGTCTTGGCTCTGTACCGATGAGGCAGGCTGGAGAGACCCCGGCCTTCCCTCGGAGAGTTTTGGGGGCTGGGATGGTGACGATGCATGGCCGTGCGCGGCGTCTCAGCGTGGTTCCAAGGGTTGACGGTGAATTCCGGGCTTTTATGTGGGCTACGCGGTGTTTATGGAGGGAGAGGGGAGACTGGTGGTTGATACTGAGAAGGGATTTGATTTAGATGGATATGAATATGGGCGGTGGGTTGGGTTATGCTTACTTGGAACTATATCCAGTGCCGTTGTGGGTGTCACATTCAATCGGAAATGTCAGATCGTTGGAAGAAACGGTACTCCTCTTCGATGTTCGATCGTTGGTTGTGTGGTCAGGGGGAACCGGTTTCCTGGATGTTGTATGCCGTGCTGGGCGTTGGCTGAAGAACCAGCTGTGTCCACCATGTCCACCCACCACAATCCAGTTTTTTGCGTCTATTGTTGGAAGCAAGCTATCTGGCACGACTACTGTCAGGGCACATCTGGTACCCTCTAACTGTATCTGGTCCCTGTCACTCATCTATTGCGGATCCGCGTATCCCTGCCTATACCCCAACCCCTAACCGACTACTATCCACTCTCCTTAACGACACCCCCGCTCACTACTCACACAAGCACTATTGGCCCGGAAGGGCAAAAGAAGCGTAATACAGTCAAACCCCTGTTAAGACGATGCTTTCGGTGCAGAGAAATGTATCGTCTTATTGAGTATATCGTCTTATGAGTTGTATGTGTGCCTGCAAATTGCTTGGAATTCATCCCAGAAAATATATCGCACTAACGGAGATATCGTCATAATGAGGATCGTCTTAACAGGGGTTTGACTGTAGTGGCTGAGGGATTGATGTGATCATTGGACGATAAACCCCCTTGGTAGGGCTTAACAAGGGTGGGCGAGACTTTGTTTTACCCGCCGCCAATAGCATAGCGTAGAGGGCGAGCGGGCATGGGGTAGGCGTTTTTTTTAGCAGATGCACGCTCGGATGTTCAGCGAGCCAAGACAGCCGTGCTCTTAACTTTCCGGTACAGGGTTTTCAGGAAGTAAACCACCGGATACAGGGCCGATGCTACGCTGTGCGGTTGGGTGGTGAAGAATATTGGAAGCACGGTCCTGGTGAAAATTTCGGCGACGGCGGCGCCTGGGCGTTGAGCGTCGCTGTGCGGAAGCGATGGAGCATTCGAGACGCTGCGGCACGGCTTCACGGTGCGGCTCGAGGGCTGTCTGTGCAGCGCTGTGCCACTCCGCTCTCATCGCCCCTCCTCAACATCGCCATTGCACTCCCGGCGGCTCTCGCGCTATTGTAGGACGCTACCCCTTTTTCCACCAGTCTCCATCCTGCAATCTCTCTCCTCAGCACGCCTAAGACAACTGAATCCAAATACTCTCAGCGTTTTATTTCGCATCGCGATGATCTCCTCCAAAGAGGCGAGTCCCAACGACACGTAGTCTGTTCAGAACGGGCACCAAGATCACCGCCCCCAAAATGTTGATCGCCCGGCCGATCTCTCACACTTCCCTCACATCACATCTCCTCAACCAGCAATTGATCAACTCCCTCTCCAACCAGACCACGATCAAAACTTAATCTGCGCCGATGCGGAGATCAGTCACTCAGGGCTGTGCGCAGCAGGACCGGAGGGGCCACCCAATTGGGGGGGGGTTGGCCGCCCCTGTCTAAAGTGCGTAGGTTGGCGTTGATGTGGAAAGTAGTGGTGGGGAAACTACAAAGAATTTGTGCAGGCACACGGGCAGTAATGTATACCTATACATTACTGCCCGTGTGCCTGTGTAGGTGTGCAACGCGGTGCTTGCTCGGAGTACCGTGCGGCAATGACGCCGTCGGTGTGTGGGTGGTGACTGGGATGTGCGAGTTGAGACTCATAACGCCGCAGTACAGTGCCATATCTCAATGCCTTGGTTAAATCAGAACCTCGCAAACAATGTAGTCTACCCGGACTCTGGAAGGGATTGAAGGAGGTCGAGAAGAGGTAAACAAATGGGCAGAGACAGGCTTACTTGCGAGTGTTTTGCACAGTACAGATGAAGACTGGCTTCCCCACCGGCGCTTTTTTAACCCATCCTTCCAGAACGCCACATCCCTCCTGCCTTTTCATTCCGATATTTCCGCCCCACTGAACTACCATATTTCAAGGTGCACTACGACGTTGTGGTGTCCTCGGGCTAACTTCTTACTGTGCACTAAGGTTATGTTGCTTTTCTCACACCCTCCCTCACTTCACACCCCCTGGTCCATTCTTCAAGGGCCCATGACCCTGGGCGCGGATCGGCACCGAGGCGGGACTGGCCTGCGTGAAGAAGGAAAGGGTGGTGGCCTTGATTGCGATGCTGTGGCCCTGGTATGTGGTGCAGAGAACGAGTAGTCCAGCGCAAAACAGTGTAGCATTTTAGTACAGTACGTACATATCGCTCACACAATTAATTATGTCTTGTCCCAGCCGTGGTCTGTGCGAAGACCGTGCAATTCCGCTTTCATCTTTGGAGGGATTGTGGGGACGCATATATGTTCTGTAGATGTCCGGCACGCCGCGCTACACTGTGAAGCAAGGGAAAACAGTCCAGAGCGGAAGAGAGACATACGCGCGGTTGCTGACGCTGACGGATCTCCCTGCACAAGCTTGACACCTCTCGCCTCTCGCAAGCTGTTGTTGCGAATGCGATTGAAGTCTTGCGCTACTGTCATTGCTGCTTGTGGACGATCACTTCGGGCGACGGGAACATAGAACGAGACCAAGGAGGATACGCTCGCTACAACTGCTTTTCAAGGCAAGGCCTTGACCCTCGCACTACAGACTACGCCTTCAACTCGCTCTTCACCTCTTCTCCTCCCTGCAACAACGTTCATGATAGATTTCCCCGTGCACCTTCTCGTGCGCCAGGCCGCCGAGACGCCAACGATGGATTTCACGGAGAACAATGGACCCCAGATCAAGGCTGTGGTGGGATTCCTGATGGGCTTCGGGATGCTAGTTGTGCTGCTGAGGGTGTATGTGAGAATATTTATGACGAAGACGATGGGATGGGATGATTATATCATGGTTGTTGCGCAGGTGAGTTTTGGCGGTTGCTGTGGTGCCCTACCCAGTCCTATATTTTTGGTCGAGAGAGCTCCGGGCGTTTGGAGATTCCCACGCAAGGACAATATTTGAGGATGTGGTCTGACGGGTCACACAGTCATTCAGTGTCGCAGTAATGGTATGCATGTTTTTCGAGGTCGGGAAGGGCGTGGGCAGGCATAATGCCGACCCTATATACCTACAAAACATGTCAGAGATCATAAAGATAGGGTTCGTTCGGGGCCTATTTCTCGTCTCGGGGATCAGTCTCGTCAAAATATCTGTTGGGCTGTTCCTACTCCGCATCGTTGAGGGGACAGTGTATAAACGGATCATCATAGGGACCATTGGTATGTGAATCTCCTTCTTTTCCACATACCTCATAACCCCTAGTAGCCAGGATATCTGACTGCCTTGTCGATGACGCTGGTGTATTATTATAAACAATGGAAAAGCTAACATCACTCGCTATCCAGTCTTCCTCATCATCTTCACGCTCGCCTGCGTTGGGACGCTCATATTCCAATGTGTCCCCGTCAGCGCCGCCTGGGACTTCGCCCAACGACCTCCACCATTTGGGACTGGGAATGCAGTATGCTACAGCATCCCTGTATTCAGCGGCATAGGCCTATTCAACGGCGGTTCGTACCCCCAAGCCCATCATTCCAGACCCTTACTAAACCCTCCTTAGCTGTCAACATCGCCACAGACGTCGCCTTCGCCCTTCTCCCCATCCCCATAATCTGGAAACTCAGCGTAAACATGCGCACCAAGATCACGCTGATCTTCATTCTCAGTCTGGGCTTCATGGCCTGCGTTGCAGCCATCGTGCGCGAGGTTCTCCTCTCCACCTTCTTCGAACAGACTGATGAAAACTTCCGCAACGCCTACGCGCTTTGGAACTACGCCGAGCTAAGCGTCGGCGTCATTGCCGCCTGTCTTCCTGCGCTGCGCCCGCTGTTTGCCTTCCTCCTCGACAAGGCCAGCTCTACTTTCGCGTCGGGCCAGCCGGGACTTAGCACAAGGCATAAGTACTATATGCAGAGTAACGACATCAATCTCTCGGCGGTGGGGAAGAAGGGGGATGATAGTGATGGCCCGCGAGGAGACGGGCGGTACGGCGTGAGCGTTACCAGTAACGGCCGGGACTTTTATGAGGAGCGCGTGCCGCGGAGGCCAATGGGGAAGCTGGAGCAGAGCTTGACCGAGGGAGAGGGCGATAGCGATGAGAATATTTTGCCGATCCAGGATGTGGAGAGGAACCCGAATAATCGCATTGTCAAGACGACGGAGGTCCGTGTTACTTAAGCGGGGGTTTGTTGCTTCGGAGGACGCGGATTGTATCATAGCTGCTACAGTGTTATTCTTTTATTTACGTGTACATGTCTGCTTTTTTTCCGTGCTTATTTTTATTTTCGTCTTCTTTTTGAAGACGGCGATTTGGGTGGGTTGGCAGGGAGGAGCGGACTTGGAATATTTTTTGACTTCATACCCACAATTGTTTGCGAAAGAGAACGGGATGGGGGCAAGATGGAGGCCCAGGATGTAGATAGAACCTAAAAACGGTGCTAGTGACGAAGTGACGAAATAGGGAAATAGAACTGATTCTCCACGCGCTCTTCTCGCATTTTGCTATCAATCTTTGTTATCTGCTTTCGAGCAGTCCTCCTCTACTCCCCCATGCCCCTCCGCCACCATGCTCTTAATGTGACTACGATTTTCTCAGATCTTAAATGACAGTATTGTATTTTGATCAAGCACATGGTGAATATTGGTTGAATGTACTATCCCCCCTCTCTGAATGATTGTAGCGAGCCGCTATTTTGAAGTTCGAGGAAGCCCATTTATAGCACCCGATTTAGGTAAAAAAAGGCGTAAATAAAATGAGATCACTTGCAGTGTCATTTTGACAAAATAGTGGATCGTTACAATCATTCGGGGGTTCGCGCACGACAACCCCAGGCTCAAAAGGGGTCGTCAAGCTATAGGGATAGAATTGCCGTACGCATGTTCATTATCAGTCAATTATTAACAGTCCTGGAATAAGCTGTTTCTACCAAGGATGAGCACAAGAACATCAGGTGAAACGTTCAATGCCGAATGCTTTTCCCCTATCTAATTCACCTACCGTTTTCATTGACCCACCACTTTCCTCACAGGACCGCTGTTACGCGTTATGGGAAATACAAGTCTCCTAGGGTCTGCTGAACCCTGTCAAAGGAGGTTCTGGACTTCAGACGGAGCAGATTCAAACAACCATCTAATTCTAGGGCGCCCTTAATTCTATTAACATAAACTAACAGTTAGCTTCCAATGCCACTATGAGAAAATAATACCACGGCTACGAAATCCCGTCCTAACTACCCAGTAAAACCTGCTGAAGTCTAGAGAAGCCCGTGATTACCATCATCTCCCCTCTGGCTTTGCACGTGTCTTTGCCACGTAGGACAGTGTTGGAAGAGAGACTTGGAACCGGCTGAGAGTGAATCTCTGGGCTGTCCTTTGATCAACTCGGGTATATCAGAGCCAATATGTAGCGAAATAGGTTATGGGTCGAAGTGGAGATCGTGATGGAGAGCTGTGAGTTCTATCATTTCAAAGGTGAGGGGTCTCGGGTTTTTTATAAACCCGGATCGCCCCCACAGAGGTATGAATTTTCAAAATATTCTCACTCCTCGCATCTCTTGCCGCTCCTTGGAGATAACCCTTCCTTTCTGCCAAGATTTGATACGCTTCTATCAATCACCTGTACGAAGTATGCTTCCGGCCCATATCTTGGGGGCCATTGGTCACACTAAATTACAACACTGTCACCGTTGCCTATGTCGAATGAACCACCCCAAATAGAACAGTGATATCCTTCATAGCTTCTCTATAGCCAAGTGAATCCTCTAGAGCCAAGAAAGTAGAAAATAGAGTCAAAAATCCGGCCGAGGAAATCCTCCAGAGCCAAGAAAGTAGAATGTAGAGCCGGAAAACAAAAATAGGGTGCTGCAGTCAGTATTGAGATGCCCACACAATATATACTTTTGCCATAGTGATACAAAATATAACAGCAGGAGCCTCAGCACGAGACATCTTCAAATCTTTGAATTGAGAGGGGGCATACTAGCTCCATAAAATTCATGAAATCAAATCACAAGAATTCCCTCCATGTCATCCTACAGAAACCGCATAGCAGAGTTAGGTGCAACCGTGGACAATCAAGTAATTCATTCCACCTTGGGGCTCCTTTTCTGTTGACCCCCCATCCAAGGAAGGTTTAGAATCACGATGTTCCCTTCGATGAAGAGTTTTTGCACCGGTATGGAATATTTGTCCGTGGTTATTTTGTGATTATAATTGTAAATTCGGGCCCCATAGTGTATTTTATACCAAGGCGGCTGAAAACCTAATTAACCGTCCCCTGGAGATAATCAACTTGTCTATAGATAGGTTTCCCCAGAACCAACATAATTATAATTTTCTACGGCAGGAATATGGTCACCATATCGTAGAGTATTGTAGTCATAGGGCATGTAGTATTAGGGCCAGTAAATTAATAAGCTACCCATGTCACGGGTGTAGGCGGCCGGTAGCGACTTGGGGGCGGCTCGGGGGCGGCGCAGCTCGGAGTAACGACGAGGGGCGACGGGCCGGTTCTAGCTCCGAAGTTATTAGCTGATGAAGACTTGGTATTTAGGCCAAAGGATAGCCAGACCGAAATAGGACAACAGTCCGGGGAGCGGCTTGCTCGCAAGATCACCCTGATTTAGCCAGCCTTGCGCCCGTCTGTGCGGTCGGGGTCCGTGCGAAAGCTCCCCGAGCACATCGGTTCCTTTCTGCCTGGACGGTTGAGACAGTGGTTGAGACGGCGGGTGTAGGTTTGGGGCAGTGCTTTTGGTGCGGGGAGAGAACGGCGACGCGGGTTTCAGTTTGGGTTTGGTGGCTGGCCAGGGGGAGGGAGTGGAATAAGGGAGCAAGGGTCGGGATGTAAGGGGAGACAGAGCGAGACGGCTCGGGAGCGGATAATCTAGTAAGAACATGAAGGGGAGGATTTCCATGTCAGTCACGGAAGTATCAACCACAGACAAAGGATAGGCAAGAACCACATCTAACACGTAACAACATTCATTCATGTATTGCCGTCTACCCCTAAATAAATCTAACCCCCTACTCCTCCTCATCCTCCTCAGCGACCTCAGCCTCCTCCTCGGCCTCCTCCTCAAACGACGAACCCGGCACGTCGTACAGTCTCAGGATCTGCTTATTTGGGTCCTTGACAAGCACGTACTTGCCCTCGGGCTGCGACATGCACATGTCGACGATAGTGCGGACGATACCCCAGCCGTTGGAGAGGGAGAGGTTCATCTGCGCCGCGAAGTCGCGGGGCTTCCAGCCGATGACGCCGAGGATCACGTGGCGGTCGTTGGACTTGGGGTTGGCACGGGAGACGAATCTGGGGGTTGTTAGTTGTGTGCTATTACTTTTGACATGGGGGAGGGTATTTGGGATCAGGAAGGTGAGGAATGAAAATAGTGGTGGCGGGGAAAAACGTACCCGAGCTTCATGACATCTGCGTTCGCGATGATGGACTGGACGGTCCAGCGAGCGAGCTTGCACGAGTTGTTCTTCATCTCGGTGGCGACAACGGCACCACGAGCAGAGACGAGCTTAGTGCGCCAGTCGAGCGCACCTCCACTGCCCTGGGCCTTGTGGTCGAACTCGTTGAGGGCCTTGACGGTAACGTACTGGTCCTCGCCGCTGATGGCGTTCTTGGTGACGGCATCGAGCTCGGTACGGACAATCAAGTTGAGCGGCTCCTCGTCGGTGACGGCGAGGTCGAAGCGGCGGTACTTGTAGGCCTTGCTTGCGGGTGGGTCGGTCTCCTCGGCGGCGTTGTAGAAGGGGTTCTCGTTGGCCATGTCGGAGCGGTGGGCGTCATCCTCGATCATGGTCTGGTTCGCGAAGTTGTGGTTGATGTAGGTGGCCTCCTCGGCGAGCGCGGCAGGCTGGTTGATGGCATCCTTGTTACCCTCGGAAGCGTCCATCGGGGAGTCGGCGGCGTTCTCGTTGACGGAGACCATGTCCAGGGCGGCGTTGTCACGCTTGTCCAGGAAGATCTTGTTGCCTTGCCTGACGATCACGATGTCCCAGGGGTACACGGAGCGGGGCGCGCACATAAGCATGGAGAGCACGCTGTCGGTGGCGAAGATGGTGGCCTCGTCCCTCTCAGCGAGCTCCTGGATGACGGGATCGGAGGAAGTGGTGACGTTGTAGGAGGCGCGGTCGACGACGTTGAGCTTGCGCTCGTTGCTCTTCGTAGCAGGCTTGTCAAAGGAGCGGTCGTAGCGGTACACGAAACCGTAGCTGTCGACATCCTCACCGTCGTCGGTTTCGAGGTTCAGCTTCGTGAGACGGTTGAAGTCAATCTCCTCAAGCAGCTTCCAGTCAGGCTTGATGTTAACCGACGCATCGCGGTTGCGCTGCGGCTTATCGTAATCCTTCCAGCCGAATCTGCGGCCGCCACGAGCACCACCACGGCCTCCGCGAGCATCGTAGCCACCGTATCCACCCTGTGCTCCTCCGCGTCCGTTGCTGACTCTCTGGAACTGGCCGCGTCCGCCTCTGGTGTCCCCACGCCCGCCACGCTGTCCACGGCCACGGCCGAATCCGCCACCTCTTCCAAAACGGGTCTTGGCGGTATCGCGAGTGTTGCTGACGACGGAGAAGGAAGACTCATCCTCGGCGAGCTGAACGGCGAAAAGCGACGAGGTTCCCGCACCGTAAACTTGCTGGTCTAGAACTTCTGTTAGCACAACTCAACTACGCCACCACCACCAACCGCGCCCGGGGAGGGGAACGGAGGCTTCATGTATCGGAAATATCGCACCTCTGTAGTTGCGGTTATATTGTTGCCTTCCACCTCTGCCATCTCTGCCATCCTTGCCCTCAGAGGTCCAATCGGCCATGCGCCCTAACTTGTCGCCCTTGGAGTATGGTGCGTATGGGACGCCATCAAGAGTGGTCTCGGTGGAGGTCGCTGGTCCCCAACCATCCGCAGATGGGAGAGCCGAGACGATTTCTGCGAGTGATATTGGTGCCATATTTGCGCGACAGTTGTGTATGTGTCGAGCGATCGCGGTTCCGTCTGGAGTCTGAAGTTCTTTTGCTCGCGAATATTTGTCTAGGTGTGGGTTGGTGTTGAGTGGTGGGGCAGGCGAAATCTTGGCGTTTTGTCACGTGATTGATGACCTGTGATTTATTTTGGTGGCATGATGGCGATTCGCATGAAAAATATATTGACGTCTCTTCATACTCTTGTGTATTAGAGGTATGGTATATTATATCTAATACAAATCCTTCGAAATCCTTAGACTAAATTATATTTATTTATTTTGTCAAGTCAAGCAGACACGCAAGGGAATATTATAAGGCGTCCGTCCAATGGAAAAATCATTCATTTAAGTTATTTATTTTTAAATATTTCCCCGCATTAATATATTCCTGTCAAAAGTATTTCCCAACAACAAACGCCATTACCCTTCTTCGTATATTCGTTCAGACCGTAAGTTATAGACTTATTTACGTTTATAGCGGGTTTGCGCACATTCAGATTAACTGCTCCTGTTTTGCGCTTATTCAACTTGACTGCAGCCAACTTGCCTTTCTTCGATCAGACCGCAAAAGTAGCTGCTTCTCTTCCCATCCCTCCACTAACTCCATCCATGCCGTTCTGTTCTACCAGCTACACAAACTGGTCCTTGCCCAGCCCGTTCGTCCAGCCTGTTCTAATTTTGGCATGTTACCTCTGATCAATCCTCCAGAAGAGCAACTGTCGATCTCGGGCAAGTGCAAAAGCCGCGTTACCCGGGACTGCTCGTAATATGCCGAGATATAGTCCGCAGGCCAAGTTTAATCGCCAGGGAAGGACGAAAGGGCCTCAGACGAGACAACGATCATGCGGTGTACCGCAATAGCATGATCGGTTAGATGACTGGCATGATCGGTTTGAGCCAAACTGGCGTTGGCCTCGGCAAGGACGTGCCACCATCTCGGCATCAAGTCTCAGTGTCACATACGACCACGACATGTGCCGCTGTGGTTGCTCGCGAGTTATAATGAGACCTGTGAACTGTTAGAACGGGATCGCACGAAACAGCCAGGAACGGCGTAGACATATAGACGCATAGATGCATGATGCAAACCACTGCTGCCACTGCTCAACTTTTTTTTATCCTGCCGGACACAGCATCGTGACCCCCTTTGCCCCTGACTAGAATAGACTCGCCGACCCAATCTCATCGCCCATAGGCCCAGAGCGAGGATAATAAAGCTGTAGCTGTAGCTGTAGGTTGGGGAGTTCTGTCCAACATAGGTCCGGCAGATCTCCCACTCGGCCAAATTCCCTCAACGATGGCAGCTGTCTCCCAAAGATGGCAGGTGCAGGCGGCTCGTCTCTCGGACAATACTGCAGCTCTTCCTGCGCCAACCCTCGTAACTGAAGTGATGTCCCCGGTGCTCTGGTAACAATCCGAGAGAACGCCTCATGTGATATATAAGCAGCGTCGACGGCTCGATGACCAGGGATGGATGACCAGAGCACAGCTTCTGCCGTGACAGAGGCACATTGCATTCCATAACCTACAGTAAGCGCACTTCGCAATCTTCCGTCAGAATGGTAGACACCACGACTGGCTGCAGACCAGGCCGCCATAAATCAATATACCTGTTCTGATGCACATTCCAGCCGCGGCCGTGACGGCATGTGGCTTCATATAAATCAGTATTACTTACATTAGTTGATGCGTGTAACATCGAGTATCCAATAGATGCAGCAGATTCAATAGTTCCAATAGATCCAATAGATACGATGCGACGTCGCTGTAAGACGCCGTTGAGGCGTCGTTGGACCCCTGGCTGGGATGGGCTGAGAGGCTCACCTGGCACATCTTTTGGATACTTTTTGGATCTTTTTGGTCCCTTGGTCCCCCGAATTAGGGAATTGTAGATGGCATAAGATTCCCGAGAACCACACACAAACTACACAAATCCACATCGAGTCAAGTAAGGATGCAACATCCATAAGCATAGCCAGCCACCAATACGATGTACTCTACTTACTAAATTGTACTGACATGTACATAATTCATCACATGATCAATGCATGCTTCAGCCCGTGTTCTCGACGCAACGCCAGAGCGGGACCGACTGCCGCCGATCAGCAATCAGCAATCAGCAATCAAGCAATCCGATCAAATCTACAATATGTCCCCTGTTAATGTTCCAGGGCAATTGCATCTCAACGACCCTCATCACCTGCACCACAACCTCCTCCGAAACTTCACCTTCACCTCCACATTCTGCATTCTCGACAACCCTCTGCACTTGCCTTCGCTGGCGACGTGCATCTTTACATTACGACAGCAGCAGAAGCACTGGCGGCATTGCGCCCATCTCCGTCCCCCCGCTGGACCCGAATGCGCCCCAGCAGCAGCCTTGCTCGCTCCTGCTATTTTAACTGATTGTTACCGTCATACAACTTCCACGAGACGGCGAACAGTGACAAATACCACCACACCCGAGAGTCTTGACTTCCCTATACCCTCATATGCTTCTCTCGAACCGACATAATTCGGTACCGCGACCTCGTTCCCTTCGCTCTCTCCTCTTCCGCACACGCACATCCTGTGCCCGATATTCCAAATACCAATCATCCTTCCATAGCTTCGGTTGAACGACCAACATCGCCCGCTGGCGCTTATAAAGGAAGTCAGTCAGACCGGATACCGTGACCTTGCGAGGCACTTGACAAGGTATGCGCTGTGTCCTTCTATATCCAGACTGCATATTCGAAGTTGCCGAGGAGTCCTTCCCAGCCGGGCAGTCATTCCCATCCCAGCCCTCCTTCTGATTCCCATACCCCCCCCATTCATATATTCCCTTTTCGCTGCTTCTGTCGCATTGCTAGACGGCATGACTGACCCGATATCACCTGAAGCGCTACGACAGCTATATGCGAAGCAGATTGTCCTGCTGAGCGAGATATATAAATCGACCATACCTCCCATCGGAGTGTTCCCAGACGGCATGGAGATGCAACAAGACCAATATGCGAATCCCTCGGGCGGTAGTGGCTATGGGAGCAGTGAGCAGTCAGAGAGCGGAAAGAGCCCCCTGTCGATGAGCTTGGGTTTCCTCAAGACTCTTACGGAGAAGAAGAGCACTCGTGGTGAGCCGAATGACAAGATAATGTATACCTCTGCTAAGTCAACCCTAGTTGATGGACAGCCGTCCAAGCGCCGCGGCCCTAAGCCTGATAGCAAGCCTGCCTTGACCCGACGCCAGGAATTAAATCGACAAGCACAAAGGCACGACCCCTCCCGACCCCGCCCTCACCCCGCTAACAGACCCTAGAACCCACCGCGAGCGGAAAGAACTCTACATCAAAGCGCTCGAGCAAGAAGTGCTCCGCCTAAAGCAGAACTTTTCCACCGTTGCCCGCAGCAAAGACACCCTCGCCGAAGAGAACCGTCAACTCCGTAACCTCCTGGCCGCTCACGGCATCCCATGGACCGGCAGCGGCGGCGTTGACGAGCTCGCCGCCACGGGTGGTAGCACATCCTATCCCTCGTCGGGCTCCTTCTCCGGCTCCTACCCCTCCTCTGTCTCGCCCACCCCGCAGTACAACACCCACAGCGGAAACAACGGGGCGCACCTTGCCCCGCCGCTCCCCCAGACCCCGCACGCGCAGGGCATAGACCTCGAACAGGCCGGCATAGACTTTGTGCTTACGTATGCGCCCGACCCCCGCCCGCCCTACCTGACCCCTCCCCGCTGATGGCCGGGCCGTGTGCACACAAGCTAACCTTGTGTGTACACAGGCTCGAGCGACCGTGCATGGATCATTTACAGTTTCTGGTCGAGTTATCGTCGACGCCCTCCGGCATGCCTTGCGGACACGCGCTGATGGCGACATGCCCCCCTGTCCCGCATCCGTCTGATGAAATGCCCTGGGGCCATGGGGTTGCCAGGCTGCCGCACGAGGGGCTCAAGACGTGGGATCTGCAGAAGGGTGATCTGTCGAATTTGTTGGATTTGAGTATGCGACTTAACCTAGATGGAGAGATCACGCCTGTTATGGCGTGGGGGATGGTGTTGGGGCATCCGAGGTTTAGGGAGTTAGGGGCTAGGGAGTTTGGGATGGTTGTTGAAGAGTTGACGCCCAAAGTTCGGTGTTATGGGTGAGTTTGTTTGTGTGTCTGGGGTGAGGCATCAAGGCTAACGGGCTACAGGTTCGGCGCTGTTCTTGAGGAGTTTGAGGTCCGGGACGCGATGGAGAATATGTTCTCGACACTGTGATTTTGCACAGTCACCCCACTACAAGGAGACCACGGCAGCGGGGACTCGGGGATCTTGTCTCCCCCTCCATCTTACGGCGTGGCAGCCTGGCAATCGTCGTTCTTTCTTTATTATTCTGCAGGCGGAAGGGGAAAGGGGGCAACGGGGAAACGGAGACATGGGGTTTAAGGAGGTTGGGTTGTGGGGTGGGACAGGTGTTGTTTTAGATGTTTATGGGATTTTGTTGTCGTGTGCTATCTATATCCTATATGGTTGATTATATCTACAGCCGGGTTTTATTAAAAAAGTATAGTAATGAGAGATATGTCTGTTTGTACGTTCGTTTTGGTGTCTGGTCCGTGTGTGGTTTGAGCTGGATGCTGGACTGGCGCCTTCTCATGCTGTATCGGCTTGAGCACTCTGATCTCTTGTTACACTGTAGGGGGTCCGATACACTATGCATATCGCCTGCTTCACGCCCACACCGCACAATCAAGAGTGCAAAATATCTTAGATATAGTCGCTAAAAGCGTACCATGAGTGGACCAGCCGCTCCCTCCACGCACACAGGCGGGAACAAACACGATTCTAGTAGTCCAAATGTATGTATGCTGGACCAACGCCACTACTCTCGCCACGCATCCAGCACACACCACAATGCGCCCCTCATCCCTCTAGTCAGTCCGCATCGCACCACACACCAGCCTTCGCCCTTCGCTATAACGAGTCGTGGGCGTGCTTCTACCTCCTACTCCTGCGGATTTAAGAGGGGGGAAGCCTGGCGCTTGACGTAACTTTATGCGTGCTCGTCACGGCTGTCACGGGTGCACAGGGTAGCACGGTGTGCGTGCGTCGTCGTGGCTTGTGACTCTGTGATCCTTTTGCACAGGATCGTTTGTCTTAGACAGGGTGAAGATGTTTGTTGAGACATTTTGCGGGCGCTTTGAGGGGTGGGGTGAAGGGCCTTTTGTGGTCCACCAGAACGGGGACCACCTTTTTGGCTTTTTTCGACTTCTTGTGTTTTTTGGATGGTGGGTGGTGGTTGAGAGGGTGGATGAGGGGAGGGGTGGGCGGTGGTGGGTGTTGATGTATTTATCTGTAGGGTTTCAACGACAAAGAGCGGTGGACCGGAGATACTGTCCTGTCCTACATAAATGGCCAGTAAATCTTTGGGACACTGATATGGTCTGCCGCTCTTGGTAGTCGACGTCTCGCAGACGGATATAACAACGAGACTCAGATAATGTTCTACATAAATGGCCAGTAAGTTCATTAGGACTCTGATACCGTCCGCCGCTCTTGGTAATCGACACCACACAAACAAATACAGCAATGAGACTCAGATACTGTCCTACATGGACAGTCAACAGATTCTTTAGGACTGAGCTGAGTCTTAAACTGATATTTTGATATTGGTCTTGTATTTAAGACAATAGCTGAGGTCTGCTGTCTATATAAAGCTAGTAAGGGATGGCACTTCGACTGCTCTCTGTATCTTCTGCTCAAGTTATTTTAAAAATACTCTATTGGACATAGCATTTACCTGCTCGCCTTGACCAAATATGCATTTCCTCAAACCTTCAATGGTGCTTCTCGCAATCCCCGTTGGATTTGTGTCAGCCCGGATTCTAATTGTTAGTATTGACTGCCCCGTACGCTTTATGAAAATTGACGCTAAAAAAACTCATCATAGGGCACCACCCATCAAGATCTTAACTGTGCTGACACCGCTAATGAGGGGCCGGTACTTGAGCAAGAGTGTGTTACTACCAATGCGAGGTAAGTATTCTATATCGGCGTCTATATCACCATTAACATTACCATTACTATCCCTATTCTACAAAAGTCTTTACTAATATATCTAACATCTAGATCCATTAAACTATTCAAGGATTCTATGTGTGGATTCTCTACCGGGTACGTTTTTATTTCTCCTTTAGCCCACTGCCGTCCATCTGTCCACCCCCATTATCCCTAATCTGCCTACTAAAGTAATACACACAGAAGCCCATATTGCGGCGATATTTCTGTGCCTCCTGATGAGTTTGTGGCGGAAGGATGCTATCCCTTGACGAAGTGGGACCTCCCTGTTTCGTTGTATTGCGAGACTCTAGTGAAATGATGGAGGGGTATGAGGGGGAAGTGGGGGTGCAATTCGGGAGCTAGAAAATAAGCGCTGGCCTTGCATGTACTATACAGTAAGACAGTAGCTGAACCCTAACTACTATGGCAATCGATAGTCTTGTATGAAAGGCACTATGAAATCTGATGCCTATGAAGATGGTAGAAAGTCTAGTTATATGCTCTGTGCGTTAAGCGCTGGCGTTGCATATAAGACAACAACTGAGTCCTGGACTACATCCACTTTATTTCGTCTTGTGATGAGTTGTGTTAGCTATATAAAGAGCTAGTAAGTGATAGTGTGTTTATTGATCTGCTGTACATCTCAAAAAACTCGACCACTCTACTTTCGAGTTGTCCAATTCGCATATTTCACAACATTTGCATTAAACTAAATATGCAGTTCTTCAAAGCTTTAATTATCCTTGCGACGATCCCGCTTGGGCTTGTGTCTGCGTAGAGTTTTGTCAGCATTATATCCCCTACGCCATTTGAAAAGAGGAAGAAAGCTGATACATACACTGTAGGGCACCACCTATCCTGAGCTAGAATGCGGTGGGACTTCCGGCATCAGGGACATAGCTATGGCAGAGCGTATTCGTAATCACAGAATGGAGTAAGTCAACGGTCTATTTAACCCCCTCTGATAAAGATGCTCAGCTTTATTCTAACATATCTCTCCTATTATTAGATCTATAAAGATCACAAAGCCTGCTACCTGCCTGTTCTTCTCCTGGTATGTGTCCCTCCAGCTCAGCCCGAGTCTGCTATATTAAGTTGTTTATTTGCTGAAAACTAATTTTCATAACAGCACCCCATCTTGCGATAACGCCGTGGTGCCGGTGGAGGTAGCAGTAGGATGCCATGCTTTGACGGAGTGGAAAAGTCCTGGTTCATTCCAGTGCATCCCGTCAATGGCCGAGTTGAAGTAGAGGGATGTGGAAATGGGGGCACAAATACGGGTGATAAAATAAGCGCTGGCCTTGCATGTAAGACAGTAGCTGAGTTCTAACTACTATGGTGGTCGACGGTCTTGCATGCAAAACATTATGAAATCTGATGGGTATAAATCTGATAGAAACGCCCGTAGATTTCGCTGTGAATCTCCAGTATAAATATATTTTGCAATATCACACAGACATTTATTCGATATCCCCAACCAAACATGCA
This sequence comes from Pseudogymnoascus sp. WSF 3629, assembly GCA_001662585.1. NCBI lineage: Eukaryota > Fungi > Ascomycota > Leotiomycetes > Thelebolales > Thelebolaceae > Pseudogymnoascus > Pseudogymnoascus sp. WSF 3629. The sequence continues at coordinate 159,752 of KV454607.1, forward strand.
TTTCCCCAAAACTTCAATGGTAATTCTCGCGATGCCCCTTGGGTTTGCGTCGGCGTTTAGATTGCTTGTATGTCACAATTAGCTTGTTCGCACCTTTTTAGATGAGAAGGCTAACAGAGCCACTATAAGGCACCACCCACCAAGAACTGGGCTGTGGTGACTTCGTCGAAAAACAGGCAATAGTTGAGGCCATGTGTACTAATACTGGTAGCATCATCAAGATTAAGTAAGTGGTCTATGTCTGCGTCCATTTACCATCGCCATCGCCAGAGTAAACCCCATTACTAACATGTCTAAACATTAGGTCTATTAAAACAGATGACATTATCAAGTGTCTATTCTACAAGTAAGTTTTTTTTTTTTTTACTTCTCCTTTGACCTACCGCTTTTCAACCCCATTTATTCATCGTCCATTTGCTAAAACAAATCCCACACAGAGCCAGGGATTGCGAACGTAGTAAAGGCGAAGATTTCGTGGACGTGGCTGAGGGGTGCCATAACATGACTGAGTGGAATGAACCTCTTTCGTTACTTTGTCTGCAGGCATTTGGGTCGTTCGAGGAGCTCAAGTAATGGGATAGTGGGGTAGGAGAGGGGAGCTGGGGGTTGCGATGTGGAGTCGTACTGTAACGGGGTGGTTGCCGACCGACTGTTACAGTATATATAGCGTGTTGCGCGTATTCTGGGCGAGCCGGAATACTGTAGTCTTTTTGGCTCAGTGAGGTGTAGCGCGAGCGCAACCGTACATCGTTACACGTACGCGGATTTGAATATATGATAGTAGCTGAACCCTAACTACTCTAGCAATTATTAGTCTTATATATAAGACATGATGAATTCAGCTGTCTATATAAGCTGGTAGGAAGTCGCCTTGATTATTCTGTAGACCACCTCACTTGCAGTACTTCCCAATTGTCTAATCCCATATATTCCAACAATGCATTTTCTCAAAACTTCAATACTCTTAGCGACATCCCTCAGGCTTGCATCAGCCTAGTTCTAGGCTCCATTGTTGTTAGTATTAGGTTTTCCGTGCCCGTTAAATGAGAGAGAAGGCTAATGAAAACACCAGGGTTCTAGTCATTCGGATCTCGAGTGCAAGGGAGACACCATCAAACCCTCCATAGTAAACGGAGTGTGTCAGCCTGTTGGTCAAAACAAAATACAGTAAACGGCCACTGCACAGCTACGTGCATCTATAATAATAAAGCCTTTAAACTGACGTCTAAATAACACTGGATCCATCAAGTTAGACTACGCAAGCACGTGCGAATTCTACACCGAGTACGTTTTCTCTCTCCTCTTCTTCTCCGCCTGCTCCTTAGACCCGAGTTCATCTGCTCGTATTAAGGCTTATTCCCCTTTGTATTTTTATTTAATTTAATTTAATTTAATTTATTTGTGTCGTTGTCGTCGTTGTTGAGGTCTTACTAAATCGAATCGCCTACTATAGGAACGACTCTTGCAATAAGGAAACCAAATCGGACAAACACGACCTGGATCCGGGATGCTACCCCCTGACGGATTTTAAGAAGGCCCGTTCATTCTCATGTTTCCAACGGTCGGGGATCTTGGAAGGGGGGCGGGTAGTCCTTTCAACTAAACCTTCACGTTACGAGCAAAGGAGGAGAAGAGGAGAAAGAAAATATACCACGTGAAGTTTTTGGCGAACATTTGGTGGAGGGTGGGTGTGTATGTTCGTCATAGGAGTAGTAGATTAGCATCAATCATACTTGCTAATGGAAAATGCAATTCCCAAAATCCAAATGCTCTTTCCTAGATTCTGATCCCATGGAGGACTCGATCATTTACACACTTCTAATAATATGCGGGGAGGGAATGCGTTGCTCGTCGTATGGCAGGGTGGGAGAGGGCTATGGTGGAGTAGTAGATTAACATCTATAATACCGTTAATGGAAATGTGATTCCCAATCCAAATACCCTTCCTTATCTGATCCTAATCGAAATCCCAATCCCCATGCGCTTCTAATCCATATACGGGAAGGGTGTGTTGCTCGTCACATGGCAAGGAGGGGAGGGATCTATAGTGGAGTAGTGGGTTGGCACCCGTCACCTGTCATCTGTCACTGGAAATGGAAATGGAAATGCGATTCCCCAAATCCCAATCCGCAGCAAAATTCCCATCAGATCCCAATCCACCCCAACCCCCATCTCACCCCTATCACATATTCCAATCCCCATCCCAATCTCATCCCTATCACATATTCCAATCCCAAGCCAATCCATCCCCCACCTTTCCCATCCCCATCCCCATCTCCATCCCC
>KV454607.1:162600-219810 GCA_001662585.1 Pseudogymnoascus sp. WSF 3629
GGGAAGTGGGAAAGGCGTTTTTGGGTGGGGATGGGGATGTCTTGGTTTTGCCACTGGGTGTGGGGAGGGGTGGTCTAGACTACTTAGGATACTATACTGGCGATACTACTACCAATAATAGACAATACTAAGGATATTGGCGATATTGTACGTGCCGTTGCAGGTGGCTGTTGCTGCTAACAATGTTAATACTACTAATAATAATACGCCACCTCTAACAATCCTAACACTCCTGACACATTGATAGTCGGCAGATGCTCCTACCTACGATATCTACCAATGACACACGATCACTGCGCTGTCGTAGGTGATGAAGGCGTACGTACCAACCCGTTGATCAAATGACGCCGCCTCACGCAAACCGCACTGGGCTTAGGGGCACGGGAACCGGGTAAGGAGTGAGTGCTCGGTGCCGTTCTTGCATAATCTCGCCACTGGAGAGGGATGATGTCTCGGCCGGCGTTGGATAAGCTCCTTCCCCCATTCCAATCCATCCCCGTCGATTGCTTGCCGATAAGGGGGATGACGCGGAACGCCTTCCTCGATCGAGTTTCCCGGGTGGGTAGAAGTACTGTAGCTCGAGCAATCAATCACCTCGCTACGTAGAGTCGCACACACCCTCGAGGCGGCACGAAAGGGATGGATGGAGCCGAGATAGGGGATACAGGTCTCGTCATTTGTACGTAGGGTGCTGTGTGGGAGAGGTCATTCATCTATGGGACCTAGACTGATGTGGACTGTGGATGGGACGGGGGGGATGGGGAGAGGGGATGCACGTTCCACCTCCCGCGGTGCAGCCAAGGCATGGGGATCGGTGGAGGAGGAGGAGGGAGGGGGGGGAGCGGTGTGGGGGGAGGGAGGGGATGTTATGCGGGGTTGACGCCATTCTGGTGCCGCTGGACGGCTTTAGACAGGAAGTGTACGGCGTCATAAACAGTATATGGACTAGGGAGGGTATTTATGGTGTGTAGGGAGGGTAAACAAATATAACCCACACTATCACCCAGGATAACCTAGGATCGGGGCAGGGTAGGAGGGAGGGGGGTAGGGCGGCATCTCACTAAGTAGAAGCATTCTGATTCTGGAATGTAATAGTCTCCTATGACGAGACGCTGTCTTGAAGAAGAGAGGGGGGGTGGGAGGGCAAGCATCAGACGACTTGGCGGGGCGTGGATTGAGTGGCTCGGGTGGTGCGGATGGGGTTACAGCGTGTGCTAGAGTGTCTGAGGAAGAGGCCGCGAGACATTGCGTGTATAGCGGCGTGCGGGATGGGGGGGGGGGGGGGGTTGAGGGTACAGTGTGGTGTGAGTTAGGAGGGTTAGTAGTGTTAGTATGTGTTAGGAGTGTTAGGAGTGAGGACAGGGCAAGGGACGGTGAGAGTTAGGGGTGGTGATGTTTGACTCTGAACTGGACGAAGGGATTGGGGTGTCTGGCGGGTAAGCGTGTTCGAGTCGGATGCGTGCAGACTGCGTCCACACAGAGCGGCGTCGTGATGCACGGTACACGAAGTGCAGTGACGCACATCATCGATATTGTGCTCTGTAGTGCAGTGCAGTGTGCAGCTGCGGACAGGATCTTGCTTATCGGCAGCACCAGTGGGTGGTGTTGAGGAATTTGTTTGTTTCAGGTTGGGGGCCTGTTGGAGGGAGGGTGTAATCTGGGTAAATGGGATGGATCTAGCAGCGATATGAGATCTGCGAGGATGTCGTTCAACGGTGTTACTTACCTTTATCAGGATTGTTTAGATGAGGACGGGCAGGATGGGGATTGAGGAGGGTGTTGGTTGGGGATGGGAATGGGGTGGTCTGAGGGGGGTTGATCGACGCTGACCAATGTATGTATGATGTGGTAACTGGAGGCGTGTACACGACGGTGTTATGGGAGCTGCTTTTACTCGGTTTTATATGTACTGTATCGTGCCGTACTCAATGGCTGTCGTGGGAGCTGTTTTGTATTCACTCAATTCCTACTGTTTGTATTGTCGTGGAAACGACAGGGACAGCAACAAGTCGACGGAATAGAGCCCTGAATAATAACTAGAATTGAATAACAACAACAACAACAAAATGTAGGGTCCAACAATAACAATAACAAAAGTTTTGTTTATAATAGCCTCTGGTATACCTTACTATGACTCTCTGGTATGACTGTGCATGAAGAAGGGGGGATCCATCCATAGGTAAGGTAAGGTACATATATAGCTGAGCTGAGCACTCTAATATACTACTAATATTCTACTAATATAGCTTCTTGTTTCGAGTTTCTGATACGCTCTCGCCCTATCGATACATGCTAAAACTGCTAAACTAAGCACTTTGGCCGGTTAACGGTTGCTGCTTAACGGCTGTTTGTGCTTGCTTGCTGAGCGTATTACGGGATGATAGGACCCATTTATCTATCTGCACGGTCAGGGATTACCCTTCTAGCTGCCCTTTAGCTGCTCCCAAGCTGCCCTAGACGGTCACCCCATTGGTCGGTTCATCTATTATATATTACGTGCATCCTCTTCTTCCTAGCACTAGAGCACCGTAACCCTGTAAAATGGCCGTGGACCGTGATAATAGAGTGATCAATGGTCATCACACTTTAGCTACGATATAGGACGAAGAGTGATTCCCAAGCAAAATCTGCTCTTCGGACGCGTTTTGGTGCAGTTAATCGTGTAGTTTTTAGTCGTAGTCGTACATCACTCCCTCCCATTCGGCCATGCCCGTAGCGTTAAAATCTATACCCATACCCGTACCCATAGACGAGTTAACAAGCTCCCATAGCGCTGTACTTACTATACGGAGTAGTACTATACTCTGCCCTGGAACTGCACCGTGTGTGTACATACCATACCACATCGTTAGAGACATCCGTCCCCAGACCACCCAAAACCGACCCCATCGCCAAATTATTTCCACACAACCCAACCCACCAGTTCACACCCACGACAAACCTCACGACAACACCTCGACAACAACAACAACACACAAACGAGCAACCTACCGACAATCTGCAATCCCATCAAAACCACCAGCTCAGGCCACAACTTCACTGTTCGCTCGGTCCCATTGAGCCCTCACCGTCAACCGACGCACCACATGCGTTGAGCGACAACCCACCCGGTCCCGCCGTGAACACCCAAGGTCACCCACCACGCACCACCAACCCGCCCACGCCAAACGGGCACCCACCAACCCTCCCAACACAACCACCAAACCCAAGAACCCCTACGCTCTCTCTCGAAAAATGCAAGCAGCCACCACGACGACGACCAGCTAGACACGACCTCCTCAGCCCATGCACGGCCCACCCCGGCGTGAGCACCGCTTTATGGCCTGCGCGCGCGCGTCACGGACGTCCTGCGCAGCACCACGCTGATACCGAGAGAGGGGGGAAGTCACAGTGGGGAGGATTGATTGAGTGGGAATCCATTCATGTCGACGCCGTATAGCGGGGACAAAACCACCACCACCACGACAACCACCTCGGCACAATGGAGACGACGGATGGGACGCTGGCGCCGCCGGCGGTGACGGCGCTGCGGGGCGCGGGGCAAGCGATGGAGAGGACGCTGAGTGGGGATATGAGGCTTGAGAGGCAGGATTTGCGGGAGGCGGCGGAGCAGACGCTGAATGTGATTTTGGATCTGGGGCTGGATGGGGTGGTGAGGTGGGTTAGTCCGAGTTGGACGGATGTGATTGGGACGGGGGTGGAGGGGGTGCAGGGACGGAGTATTGGGGAGGTGGTGGAGGCGGGGGAGGAGGTGTTTGGGAAGGCTGTGGAGGGGATGAGGGGGGATGCGATGAGGAGCCAGATTGTGAGGTTTGAGCTTGAGCTGGGAGAGGCTTCGAAGTTGTTGAGGGTTAGGGAAGATGGGGAGGGGGAGGAGGAGGCGGAGGAGGTGAGGGAGATGGTTGATTTGGAGGGGCAGGGGATTATGGTTTATGATCGCTCGACGGGCGAGGAGAGCCATGTAAGTTTTGGATGCGCAGTTTGAGGGATTGGAGGCTAATTTTCTCTACAGACTATGTGGATGATCAGGCCATGGGTCGAGCCGCGCGAACTCAAAATCGACCTACCGAGTATAATCGTCGAGAGTTTGGGATCGGGGGCAGAGGTGCTGGCGAGCCATCTCAACATGCTCGCTGAGGCTGGACTCGACGACCCAGCACACCACGCACCGCCTCCCCCGGTCCTATGCCGAATCTGCGAGCGACAAATACCACCGTGGTGGTTCGAGAAGCATACCGAGCTATGTCTACAAGAACACCAGGCCGAGATGAAGGTGCAAATCTGCCAAGAAAACCTCACAGAACACCGCCATGCCATTGTCAAGGTTCTGGATGCGCTGGAGGCGAGAAAGAGCCGCCCATTATCTACAACCGAAATGCCATTATCCTCACCGCACGCAGAATACAAAGGAATGCCCATCGGCCCAACCTCGCAGCCCAGCTCAGCATCCGGCAGCTCCTCTCCAGCCCCCAACCGACCATCGCGCGACCCCTCAGCCTCAAAAAGCAACCACACCCGCGCACGCTCCTTCGCCGTCCGCCGCCCCCAAGCCCGCATCGTCGAGCTCCTCCTCGATCTCTGCGACACAGCCATCGAGATCGGGACCCCGGCTATCAAAGAAGTGTCCTCCCAGATCGGGGAATTCCGCACGCAGTCCCCGGCATCGGAGTCCCGCGTCTCGCAGGTCCTGCAGTGGCAGTCCCCCAGCACGAATACCCTCGATCAGGAGCAGGGACTCGCGCTGCTGTGTGCAGATAGCGAGAAGGCGGCGAAGGAGAAGGTGGATGCGGTGCTCAGGCATCGGGGGATATTGGAGTATAGTGAGAGGATTAGGGGGGAGTTTGCGCTGATTGTGCAGGATTGTATTGATGAGGCTGTGCGCAAGGCGGCGAGGTTTGCGGCGGGGCTGGATACGGATTCTATGGATGAGGATGATGATGTGCCGGAGCATGATGATAGTTTTTTCAGAGGCTCGTTTGATGGACCGTCTACGCTGGCGGCGGCGCTAAGAGAGGCGGAGACGAAACTGCACGAAGAACGGCAGAGCAGGTCGTCAAAAGCGGTCTCCACCACTGGCTCGAGTAGTCCGAAAGAGTGCCCCACGCCACGCTCCCACGCAGGGACTCTGAGCATGCTCACACAAGCACGACACTCATCCCGTGCTTCCGCCGGGCCTTCACGCCGCGGCTCCCTCTACTTCGAGAGCGGCAACGACGACAGCGATAGCAGTATCCGCTCCTCATCCGTTATGTCACGCCCTGCGCGCATCGAATCACCCGTCTCTGAATTCGGTGACCTCCGTCGCGCAGCTAGTTCGCGCCAGCGAGATCGTCGCAGCATGGTGCTCCCGGGTCATCGCTCTAGCTCGCCGCAGCGACAGGAATCGCCGTCGCGGCCGGGTGGGGGGATCAGTTCGTCGCCTCTGCGGATTGTGAAGCCGCGCTCGCTGGCTACGGGGCAGCAGGCGGTAAGGTCACCTGTCACGTCGCCGTTACTGAGTTATCATGAGTTTGCGTCTCCGTCACTGGCGCCACATCACCATAGGCGGCAGTCGTCGGCAACGGGATCGGTGCCTCCGCCATCGCCACGGTTGAATTCAGCGAGTGTACCACAAGCGCGCGCTGTGCCGCCCTCTATCAAAGATTTCGAGATTATCAAGCCGATCAGCAAGGGAGCGTTTGGGAGCGTGTATTTGTCCAAGAAGAAGTCCACAGGAGATTACTTCGCGATCAAAGTATTAAAGAAGGCAGACATGGTTGCCAAGAACCAGGTCACGAATGTTAAAGCCGAGCGCGCTATCATGATGTGGCAGGGCGAGAGCGATTTCGTGGCTAAGCTGTATTGGACGTTCTCGAGCAAGGATTATCTGTACCTTGTCATGGAGTATCTCAATGGCGGCGATTGCGCGTCCCTTATCAAAGTCCTCGGTGGCCTGCCAGAGGACTGGGCGAAGAAGTATCTTGGGGAGGTTATTCTGGGGGTTGAGCACCTCCACAGTCGCGGGATCGTGCATCGTGACTTGAAGCCGGATAACCTCCTCATCGACCAGAAAGGACATCTCAAGCTGACTGATTTCGGACTATCGAGGATGGGTCTGATTGGTCGACAGAAGCGCGTTCTGAGTAGTGCTGGCAGCGAGCAGGCGCCTGATCTGCTGAAGCAGGGACCGTTTGCGAGGGCGTCGTCGCTGGCGTCGTCGAGATCGACGTCGTTTGATTTTCAGAGCCATCAGTCTCCTGGATCGACGCCGATGATGACGCCGGATCTGGGGACTGCGATGGGGCAGCCTTCGTACTTTAGTTTGACGCGTGAGAATAGCATGAGTCGCGACTCGAGACAGAGTCGGCGCAGCGATAGTGGGGGAAGTGACACGCTCAGCGCTATGTTTAGCAGTTTCTCGCTCAATGAGCCGCAGCAAGCTAGTCCGCGTCCTAGGGAGGGCGAGGAGAATGAGAGCGAGCGGGGATCGCCAGAGATGTTCAGCTTGCAGAATGTAAACAGTCACTCCAGCGTCGATACGAAGAATACCCCGCCGCAAGCTAGCATGATGCCACCACCCATGGCACTGTTCGATCCAGATGACAATACGCGCCGTTTCGTCGGGACGCCGGATTACCTCGCGCCCGAGACGGTTAAGGGTGAGGGCCAAGACGAGACCAGCGATTGGTGGTCGGTTGGGTGTATCCTGTTTGAGCTGCTATACGGATACCCCCCCTTCCACGGCGACACGCCCGAGCACGTCTTCGAGAACATCCTCGCGCGCAAGATCTCCTGGCCGAGCGAAGACGAGGCAGAAGTCTCCCAAGAAGCCAAAGACCTCATGAACGCGCTCCTGTGCATGTCGCCCGCTGAACGCCTCGGCGCCAACACCGACGAGAAATTCAGCTCCGGCGCGGAGGAAATCAGGAATCACCCGTGGTTCGCGGATATTAACTGGGATACTCTACTCCAGGACGAAGCGCAGTTCGTGCCGGTGCCGGAGAATCTGGAGGATACGGAGTACTTCGATAGTCGGGGCGCGACGCTGCAGTCTTTTGCGGAGGAGATGGAAGATCAGATCTCCCCAGCTGCCGCGACGGCTCCGCCGGAGTACCCGCCTGAGCGGCCCCACGACGCGCTCTCGAGGGTCCGCACGCAGATTAACTCCATGAAGCGCGGTCTAATGCCCCTCCACATCCCCCCCCACGTGCGAGACCTCAAGAGCCGCCGTCTCAGCGAACCCGTCGTCGCCGACGACTTCGGGAACTTCGCATTCAAGAACCTACCCGTGCTCGAGAAGGCCAACAAAGACGTCATCCAAAAACTCCGCGCCGAGGCTATCGCAGCACAGAGCAAAGCCCCAGTCAGCCCGGTATCGACGGGTAATAGCGCCATGGTCTCCCCACTCCCGGCGCTGGAGGGAAGCCCGGTGATTCCGATGTCGCTCCAGCGTACGATGTCTAATGCGAAGGCGGGGAATCGCCCCGCGTCGCCGTCGCTGAGTCAGGCGAACTCGTCGCCGTCGAGACAGTCGCAGCCGTCGTCGCCGCTGCTGGTGTCGTTTGTGGCGGGGCAGCAGCGGGATGGCGGCGAGGGGAATGGGAGGAGGAAGACGTCGAGTACCTCGTCCAGTCTGTCGCAGCAGCAGAGTCTGCAGCCGGGCGGGGGGTTCTTCGACGTCCCACGGATTTCACCGACGTTGCATAAGTCGGGGAGTGCGACTGTGTCGACCTCGCCGATTAAGACGAGGGGGATCCCTGCGCCATTGGCGCTCTCACCTGCGAAGGTGGGGGGCCCGCATAGTACGCCTGGTCGCTCGAGATCACAGACTGTTGGGTCCCAGGAGAGCAGTCCGATAACAGTAGGCGATATCTTCTCGCACCACAAGCGCCGCAGCCAGGTCTTCGACATGTCCCCCTCGAGCTCCGACAACGAAGGCGACAAAGCCAACGCCCTCCTGCGCGTGCAACGCCGCCGGCAATCCTCCCGCCGCCTCTCCCAGATCAACATCTCCGACGGCCCTGTCTTTCGCCCTCTAGACGTGCTGATCTGCGAAGACCACCCCGTCTCGCGGATGGTGATGGAGAAGCTCCTCGAGAAGCTGCGGTGTCGCACCATCACCGTTGCGGATGGCGCGGAGGCGACGAGGGTGGCGATGAGTGATATCAAATTCGACATCATTATGATGGAATTCAAGCTCCCTGCTGTGAATGGCGCGGATGTGGCGAGGATGATTAGGAGTACTAAGACGGCGAACTCGACGACGCCGATTGTGGCTATCACGGGGTATCTGAAGGAGTTGCAGCAGCCGCATTTCTTTGATGCGTTGGTGGAGAAGCCGCCGACGACGTCGAAGTTGACGGATGTGCTTTGTAGATTGTGTCACTGGAAAGCCCCCGCCCCTGGGCAAGCGGTGCCGTTGCATTATCCGATGCCGTCGGGGCTGAGACAGGAGAGTTTGAGGTTGGATGATAGTCCGAGCTCTGGGTCGTCGGCGCGGTTGGCGGGGAGTTCGTTTAGGGGGTCTAGTAGGGGGGATTCGATTGGTTCGTCGCTGTTTGGGGATGAATCGTCGTCGGTTGCTGCGGATGATGTGGCGGTTATTATTTCGAGAAAGGCGACGGGGGAGTGGGACGTCGATAGTGGGCTGGGAATCTCGGAAGACGGCTCCCTCCCTCACTCCCACGAGATCCCAAAACTCCTCCCCCACCTCTCAGCACCCGCTAGTCTCGAGACCCAAGAACCGCCCGGAACTCCCTGCCCTGCCCCAGCCTCCTTATCATCCACATCCCCGATCCTCAAGCGTCCCCTCTCCCCAGCCCGCTTACGCGCAAAACGCGACGCCATCCGCGGCAGCGGCTCCGCGCAACACGCTGAGTCCGGTGACGACGAGGACGAAGAACTCGGCGACACATCTGTCAAAGAGCGCTCACCCAAAGGCAAGACCGGCGCTGGACATAGAGGCTCCAAGCTAGGGACGGAGATGATGCGCACTAATAGCCGCGGGAGCGTGGTGAGCGGGTTTGATGTCCCTGGTGCCCTGGACGGTGGTGGGGGTGGGAGGGGAGAGGATGACCTAGTGGGCGGAGTGGAGAAAATGGCTCTTACGCCCCCCGCCGAAGAGGGGGGCGGGGATATGGATGAGACTCCTAGGCCGAGGAGTTTGTTGGGGACGCCGGGGGGGGAGGAGGAGACGCCTAGGGCGGGGAAGAGAGGGGGTGGGGGGTATTTGAGTGCGGGGGATGCTGAGGGGCGGTGAGGGGTAGCGAACGTGGTGGATGAGGAGGTGGGGATGGGGGGGGGGATTGTGTTTGTGTTTTTGTTTAACTCCTCTTTTTTTTTTGTAACGATGAAGGCGGGGTGGGTAGCGAGGCGTTTTTTTGTTTTTTTTTCGGTCTGGACTGGGATCGATGGGATTGATGGCGTTCTGGTGATGGTGTTGCTTCATCGATTGAGGCGACTGACTGATTGAGGAGAGGAGAGGGAGAGGGAAGGAAGGGGGAAGATGGATGCATGACAGGCGTTTGTTTAACTCTCCACACTTGTGCTTGGATTTTCCTCAGATTTTTCTCGCGATGATGTTTGGCGGAAAGACCTGTCTACAACTTTTTTCTTGTGTTACAAAACTCAAATTTGCTGGATGGGATGGATGGATGGATAATAGGTGTGAAGGAGGGGGGGGGGTTCACTTCGGTGTTACTTACCTTTTTTTCTACTTTTTTCAACAACCAACACAATACAACAACGACGATAGCTACGGCTACGGCTACAGATGGATATAGCTGCGGCTACCAACAAACCAAACAAACAACCGCTACGGCGACGAAACTACAACATTTTCCTTTTTACTTCTACATTTTTTCTTTTTACCAACCAGAAGGGTGTCAGGATACCATACCATACCTACCGCCGCATCAGGCAGAGAGGTAGGCGGGTGGATCCGGAATTTGAAGACAAACGAAACGAAAGCCAAACCCGACATCACAGGGAAGGCCCGGGGAAAGGCCCGAGGAGAGGAAAGGGGAGAGAGACGGAGAGGTACAATACAGGTATACTACATGTGTGAATTTTTACCCATAGCAAACTGGGGGTTTTTTTTCTTCTTTTTTTTTGACCAGCAACAACAGCGAAGTGTGGGGGGGGATAAGAAGTCTAGCTAGATCGCGGACAGACAGACGAACGAGAGAGAGGGGATGGGGGGGAGTGAGATGCTGGTTGTTGGAGATAGGGTAGAGTAGAATTTGAGCTGCTGAGTCCCATGTTTGTGTTTGTGCTTTGTGTGTTTAAATGTGAATGTGACTGTGAAAATGAATCTTATTATAAAAGGGGGAAGGGTGGAGTAAGATGTGGTGTAGGGGTAAATATCATTCATTATCTCCTCATCTGACTGTCTGTCTACCACAACCACTACGAACTACTTCACCCCTTTCCCCTTTCCCCCACCACAATCTCAGGCCGGTACTTCGCTCAGGTGGTCTAGCCTCCATCACCTATCGGTAGACTCTCATTGCGGGAAATAAAACGATTCATCTTTGTAGCAGCATACCCCCTTCCTCCATCCACCCATACCACTCTGAAGACACAATCTCATTCCCACCATACCAATCTGCAAATCTGCCACTTCCCCGTCCCGCCGGGACGTATCCCGTATCATCACATCATGAAATCATAACCCCTTCCCCCATCCCCCAACTTCCCTTCCCTCCCCAACTTCCCAGCAAAAGCAAAAGCAAAAGCAAAAGCAAAAGCAAGAGCATCCGCAAAAAACAATCCCAGCATAGCAGAATCAAATAATTTCATAAAAATAAGCCCATCCCACCCCATTCATCAATGACGCCCTGTCCTTCCCTCCCATCCATCCCTGCCCATCCTAATCCCCACCTGTCCCAAACAACACCCCTAATCCCCTAAACTAACCCCCTGAACCCGAAAAAAAAAAGAAAGACTCCGTAGTGCACCCGCTGATGTGCTGCTGTTTTTACGCCGTTGTGTGTGATTGATTGATTGTATCTGTTTGTTGTGTGTGTGTTTCCCTCTGCTTGTGTTCCCGGAGCGCCGCGCTGGTGATGTGTGTGGAAAAGTTGAAATGGAAAAATGACATTGGGAATGAGGAATGAGGAGATGGGGAGGTGGGGAGGTGGGAGGTTGGTGGTCTATCCGAGGTCGTAGGTAGAGGGGTGGAAGATCGGGACCATGCTCAGCCCCTTCGTTTTGTCAGCATGATACTCTGCAAAGCGGGTATAACCGGTGTCGTAAAGTAAAAAACAACAACAAGGGCACACCATACATACCTCCTACTCCAAACTCCTCTGCACCGCCCTCCTCAACAACCGATTATACGCCTTCCTCTCCTCCGCCGTCCCCCAATACAACTTCGCCGCCTCAGGATTAACCATCGTCCTCGGATCATACGGCGGGCTCTCCTCCTCCAACGCCTCAATAATCCCATCAATATGGCTCTTCACATCATCGCTCCTCGCCGCGCTATAACACGGCGTCCCATCCCGCGCAATCCTATGGTGGAATAAACTAGTCTCGAAGCGCGCGCGCGGCTGCTCCTCAGGGAAGCGGGGGGAGAGACGGAGAGTGATCCGGAAGAGACCGCCGTCGAGATTCGTCATCGGGCGCCCGAAATAGGTGATGGCCCAGACGAAGGGGTTGGAGTCTACGAGCTCGATGTCGAGGGTTACTGCTGAGTCGCGCTTATAAGCTTCGACGACCTGCTCATACTGCCTCTGCAGATTCGCCGCAACACCACTATCCTTCTTCTTCTGCTGCATCCCCTCCTCGGCCCAACGATACGTCTCCGCATTCAGGGTCCCCTTAATCGTCTCCAGCCTCCTTGTAAGTTCAGTATAGTTAAACTTCCCAACCATATCGTTACCCTGTCCTTCAAACGGCATGCGCGCGAAGACCTGGCCGTCTGTGACTTCTTCGCGGGCGCTGCGGATGGCGAGGAGGTAGGAGTCGTAGTACCAGAGGAAGCGGCGCTTGCAGAGGTCTTTGAAGGGCTCGAAGGGTGTGAGGGTGTCGTCGGAGGCGGAGTCGAGGGAGTCGGAGTCGGAGTCGGTGGTTAGGGGGGGGAGGACGGTGCCGTTGGAGGAGAGGCCGAGGTATTCTTCGAGGCGTTGGATTATGGTTATGCGGAGGGTTTCGTGGCGGATCTGAGGGGGGGTGTTAGGAGTGGTTGGGTTGGGTGGGATGGGGGGGGAGGGAGGCTTACCTTCATAACGTAGTTCTTTTGGTTTTGCTTGTCCTCGGAGCTCTTGGCTGACTCGTAGCCGGGCTCGTTCTCGTAGGGGTTGGAGGACATGAGGCTTTGGATGGAGATTAAGATCGATTCGAGGCCTTGGGCTGATGACCATTCTTCTCCTCTTTCGCCGCGCCAGGTGCTGAGATCGTATGTTAGTAGTTGTCTTCCTCGGTGGGGATGGGGTGGAGTACCCAAGAATTGACCTGGTTGATTGTCAGTATAGTTCTCAGAATGTAGAATGTAGTCAGCTTCCGGATTAACTCACAGGCAAACCTTCCCCTGCGCGTATATGTTGGGGTTGAAGCGGCATCTCCCGCCATTCGTGGTGGTTGCATTGATTGAGGGCGCCTTGGCTGGGTAATCTATGTGGTGGTTTAGTGTTGGTTCAGTGGTGGCTGCCAGTGAGGCTGCCTGGGGAAGGCTGGGGGAAGTTCCATGACACACACCTTTGCCAAACCTGACTGTAAACTACCAGGCTGTCAGAACTGTGTAATTTCTTGGAATAGATATGTCTGTCCATCACTCACCTCGAAGAACCCGAATTCGTATGGGGTGTCTGGGGGACCTAAGATAATGGCGCGGACGTTACGAACGTCGACATCTCGGCAGGCTACTCCTATAGCTATAGAGGGGTCGTGTCAGCCTCAGCACGGCAGGTATGGGGGTATGGGGTATTGAGTATTATGAAACCG
Source organism: Pseudogymnoascus sp. WSF 3629 (assembly GCA_001662585.1). Taxonomy (NCBI): domain Eukaryota; kingdom Fungi; phylum Ascomycota; class Leotiomycetes; order Thelebolales; family Thelebolaceae; genus Pseudogymnoascus; species Pseudogymnoascus sp. WSF 3629. Next base: position 175,525 of record KV454607.1, read on the forward strand.
GGGATTCCGTACATAGATCGTTGGACTTCTGGATGCCGCTCAGCTCCTATGGGCACTGTCAGTCTGGGGCCCAACACGTCCAAAGCCAAACCCCTCTCCCCGCGGGGTCACATACCTTGGCGATGCGAATGATTCCGTGGTTTGACATGTTGGCGATATCAGAATGGCTCAGCGAGCTTGTGTTGAAGGTTGAGAGGGCAGAGAAAGCATGAAGGAAGTAGGTATGGTGAATCAGGCAACCTGGCTGGCTACCTAACGGGCGGTGCTTGCTGGTGGAGAATGGAATGGTGTGGTTTTGAGGTTGTGTTGGCTGGTCTCTGTTGGGTGATGGGTGTTGGCTGTTGGCTGTTTGTGAGTGAGTGAGTGGTCAGTCTGCAGTCAGTCAGAAGAGGATAAGGCAGAATATGGTATGTACTGTACTATCAAGGTGTGCGGCTAGAGGAGAGTTGGTGGGTTGGTGGGGGTGGATTTGGCTTGGTGTGTGCTCTCTACCGCTGGTAGACGGACTTATCCTGATCTGGACAAGACTTATCCTGATCTAATCCTGATTGAGGGAAGCCAGACCGGGCGGGTATTTTGAGGCTAAGGCCGAAAGAGGGAAGGTGTGGGAGGGTGTGGCAGATTTTATAGGGAAGAGGGAAAAGGTACTGGGGGTGACCTGAGGCTGTACTGTGGGAGACAGCGGTTGGATTGTACCAAAAGGTACTGTGCACAGGCTGTGTAGGGTGCTGTACGTACAGGTAGACGCCAACGATGGAGACAATCGACGACTGCCAGCAAATCAACCCCGCGTCTATTTGATCAGGCACCAAGGAGGAAAGGGCGTAGGAGAGTAAAGAGAGTATTGGGGAGTGTAGAGTATATAAAGTATATAGAGTATATAGAGAATATCTGCGTACCTGAGATTTTGGTAGGAAATATGAATACTATCTTTGTTCTTCCAGTCTTTGTTCTGTGATATCAGTATTCGTACTGTTGCTGTCTGTGTCTTCCCTGCTGCTGTTTGATGCTTTATCTGTAGCTGTATGTACTGTCTGTACTGTTTGTTTGATGCTTCCTTAATCTGCTCAGTCTCAACCCCAAGGCTAGCTACATATAAGACCACACAGATTGGATATTTGTTCACTGGTGTGTGAATCTCTCCACATACCATTCCCTCTTTACTATTCTTTCCTTACCATTCCCTCTTACCATTCCCAAGTTGGTACTGTACCTTTTCAGGCCAGGTGTATTCACGTGCTGCGCCATCTTCTGCACATATAGACTATTCAGTACTATGGCTGCCTCGTTCTACGGTACTCAGCCCATTTACATTGTATGGGCCCTGTCCTGTTGACGGTCAGGTGACTCACTCCAACGGCTACTTCTCTAGCGTGACTATATTTATGTCTGTCCAGTCCGTGGTTGCTCCGCAACAACCACGTGACTACCACCCTCCCTTGGTTGCAATTGGGCCGGAACGGCAGTGGGAAGAAAAAGGAGAAGGGCGAAGGATTAAGGGGATAAATTTGGAAGTGTGAGGGGATCCAATCACTGTACACCACATTCCTCTAAAATTCTCCTATCGTGATGACAAAACTAGAAAATGCCCCCATATGTTCGCTGGCACGTCGTATACAGAACTTATTATAGATAGTAATCAGATGAGAGAGGTAGACAGGTAGACGGGTAGACTGGTAGAAGACAGATGGAAGACAGGTAGATGGATAGAACAGATGGTATAGATAGTAGAGATGCAATGTACCATACCATATATATTTGTATGTAAGAGTACCTCTAACCCGTATTTTTGTACATACAACGCCTCTTTTCCAGCGCTTGTTCCTTTGCCAGGGCCCCTTTCGCTAGAGGAAACTCACAGTCCACACAGCCCACACACTTAACACACCTAAACACACCTAAACACACCTAAACACACCTAACACACTGCTCTACTGTGCCGTGCCGCAACTTACTGTACTTTGCTGTCTAAGTGTACTTCTCGTGCCTCTCTGCACCCTGCACGGTCCATGTCACTTTCACACCTCCCGTATGCTGTAGAGTGACTTCAAACACACTACCTCGCTCAGGGTATCCCATGTACCTTACGACAGAGAGAGACGGACTGTGCTTCTTCCCCTTCTACCCTCCTCCTAATCCTCCTAATCCCCTCCTACTCCTCCTAACTCCCACTCCTACTCCTCCTCCTACTGGTCCTCCTCCCTCCCTCCTACTGGCCCTCTCAAAACACAAAGTTACTAAGTTACTTCGTACCTTTAATTACTCCGCAACCTCGCATCTCACAAGTCACAAGTCGCTCAATATAGCACTCTGCTGCAACTACACACTATACTACCACCTACCTACACTTCACGTCCCTCATGCGCTTACCTCCGTCATCTACATCTCAAGCTTCAATGAATGTGTCTCGCTGTCTCGGTTTGATTCTACGTCCTGCCTTCACCCTCGACACCTTCCACGACGTAGCGTGTTGAGAATCTCCCTCCTCCTTCTCCCGACACAGAGAGAGAGCTCAGGGCCTCATCCACCGCCTTGGCAACCACAGAGAGTGGCTTGTCGCGCTTCATCCTCGTGGGATACCCATACCACATCCCAGAAGCTGCTTCGGTTCCTATCTCGATAATACTTCAGTGTCTGATCCCGCTACAACACATCGCGCTCGTTAATACCCTCGTTTGCTGTTCGCCCGGGCCATACACGACGCCCTTTGCTTCTCTGTTTTGGCTTCGATCTGTCCTGTCCTCGACAAAACACACCTCCACCCACCACCACCAAACCCACGAGCGAAGTGGCGCATACCCGGCGATACGACCCCTCCGACTCTGATCGCGACAAAAGTAGGGAATAAAGGGATACATCAAGCTGGCATACTCTTCTGGTTCCGATAATGGGTCCTCAATCGGAGGGAGGTCCCCCTGGTCCCAGCTGGGCATATGGAGGCCCACCGCCGTCGGGAGAGGATAATCGCTATCAATCCAGTCGGGATATGGCCCCTTCAGGCTACCCACAACAACAACAGCAGCAGCAACAACAGCAGCTCCAGCAGCAGCAGCAGCAGCAGCAGAATCTCCCACGCCAAAACCAAAACAATGGCTACGACCAGGCCAATCGAGGGCCACCACCACCATCCCTCCAGACCAACCAAAGAATGGACAACATTGCAGGAGACGCACATAAAGACAGTTCCGAACGGGATCGCTCGCGGCACCGTGGTGGAAAGAGGACGGGGAGCGGGCAACTCCGTCTATGCAAGAAGTGCGGCGAGCCCCTCACCGGGCAATTCGTGCGTGCACTCGGCGGCACGTTCCATCTCGATTGCTTCAAATGCAAGGCAAGTCCACCTTATCCCATATGTCTATATTTGGAGACTCGGCTAACAGTATCGCTCTACAGGATTGCGGTCAAATCGTCGCGTCAAAGTTCTTCCCAGTAGATGATGAAGGGGGCCAAGGCCAATACCCATTATGCGAAACAGATTACTTTCGACGCTTAGGCCTACTCTGTCACCAATGCGGCGGGGCACTGCGAGGCTCGTATATCACGGCGTTGGAGCGCAAGTACCATATAGACCACTTTACGTGTTCGGTATGCCCGACGGTTTTTGGCGCACAGGACAGCTACTACGAGCACGATGACAAGGTCTACTGTCATTACCATTACTCGACACAATTCGCACAACGCTGCAATGGCTGCCAGACTGCCATTTTGAAGCAGTTCGTGGAGATATTCAGGAATGGACAAAACCAGCACTGGCATCCAGAGTGTTACATGATTCACAAGTTCTGGAATGTAAGGCTTGCCGAGGCTTCGTCGGAACCGGCGCCAGAGCGACCTCTCTTGAAGGATGCCTCGGATGTCGAGGCACGTAATTTGGTCCGCGATGAGGAGGAGAGGATGGAAGAGAAGGTGTACAGAATCTGGAGCGTGCTTTCGACGTTTGAGGAGTCCTCGGCTGCGAATATCTCGGATATGCTCCTTCATGTCAGCAACGGTGCCTATGTGGATGGAGTACTGACGGCCAAGAAGTTTATCTGGCATGTTGATCTCCTCTTCAAGTCTGCAGATAAACTGGATGCCGTGATATCTCAGCAGGGCGTTAAAGGTACTTCGTCGCATACGGCAGACCGCGATAAGAAGCTAACCCCTAGTACAGGTCTCTCTTACTCGAGGGAAGCGAAGCTACTGTGCAAGAAGATAGTCGCGTTCTTTGCGTTGCTGTCGAAAACCCAGGAGACGGGTGTTAGGAAGCTTGGCGTGACACAGGAACTCCTTTCGCTTGTCACGGGGCTGGCACATTATCTCAAGCTTCTTATCCGGATATGCCTTCAAGGAGCTCTCAGGGTTGAACGCGACATGAAGAATACGCATGGACTGGACCTGTTCCTGGGCGACCTTGGCGATGTGGACCAAGTCAGGGACGACGAGAAATCTTTAGAGGAGACAACCGGCACGACAGGCCTTGCAGGAGCCAGCTCGGACCAATGCACGCATTGCCAACGGCCTATAGAAGACGAGTGCGCCCTTATTGGCGAGAAGAGGTGGCATCTGTCCTGTCTAACCTGCAGCAACTGTTCTCGGGATCTCACTCACAACCTCGAGGACGTTCGATGGAGCGATTCCGACAGGGTGTTATACTGCAACAACTGCCAGAGCCGGTCGCCAGATTCCGTGTCTGGATTTACTCACGTTACGCGACTACAGCAATATGTCTTCCTCCTGAGGGTGGCGCTTGCGAGACTCCTGGTGATGCTGAGGAATAGCGGTACGCTGCCACACACTTCTGATGATCCAAACTTGAATGGTTATAATTCACAGGAAGGCCATCGGCTCGGCGAGTCGTCCGACCAGCACCCAGCCGCTCTCACACAGGAGAGTCGGTCTAAATCGTACGGCGGCACGAGCGAGGAAAACCCGCGAGAATCGTCGTATGAGAACACGCTTAACGATGTGAGGAGGTTGCGCAGCACGCGTATGGACAAGCACTTATCTTCGACTATCAAGAAGGCTAGGACGTCGCGTATCATGGATGGACCGGAGAGCCGGAGTGTGAGGCCCGGGTCAGCTGGGGCTGATGGGTCGGATACGAGGAATAACGACTTTCACATCGTGGAGGAGCGTGATAACCAAGGCGAGCCAAGATCGGAACTCTTGTTCGGACACCAGGATGCTCTTACGCTAGATGATATTCCCAGGATCGTCGCGGCCGAGCAAGCAAAGGAGCAGAGGCCGAACGCCTATAAACACGCCCGACACGAGTTATTCAAGACATCTATCACGGAACCCAAGCTACTGAATGGACACCAGAGGACCTACTCCAACGCCAACGAACTCGACAACCCCAACCTCGAGAGCGAGCCCTCCCCACAGCGCGGACCGCCAGGAAAGCGATATTTCTCCGAACTCTCCGCGCTCGAGTACTTCATCGTTCGCCACGTCGCAGTACTATCTATGCAACCCCTACTGGATGGCCATTTCACGCTCGAAGAGCTCCTGGGTCTCATCGAATCGCGCAAGCCGACATTCTGGGATAAATTCGGCAAGGCCTTCAAGAACGACAGCCGCAAGGGCGCGAAGAAGAAGGGCGTCTTCGGCGTCCCCCTCGAAGCGATCATCGAGCGAGACGGCGCGGATTCCACGGATGGCGTTGGGCCTGGTAGCTTGCGCATCCCGGCGCTGGTGGATGATGCGATTTCGACGATGCGGAAGATGGACTTGTCCGTCGAGGGCGTGTTCCGGAAGAACGGGAATATCAAACGGCTCAATGAGGCGGTGGCGGCGATTGATAAGGATGGCTGCGATGCGGTGGACTTGTCGAGCGAGAATGTGGTGCAGGTCGCTGCGCTGCTGAAGAAGTACCTCAGGGAGCTGCCGGATCCGTTGCTGACGTTTAAGTTGCATCGGTTGTATATCACGTCTCAGAAGATCGCGGATGAGGATAAGCGCCGGCGGGTGCTGCATCTCACGTGCTGTCTGCTGCCGAAGGTTCATAGGGATTGTCTGGAGATTCTGTGTTCGTTTCTGAATTGGACGGCGTCGTTTCATCAGGTTGATGAGGAGTCGGGGAGTAAGATGGATACGCATAATCTTGCTACGGTGATCGCGCCGAATATCCTGTTTACGAATACGAAGAATGCGGGGATGGATGATAGTTTCTTAGCTATTGAGGCGGTGCATGCGCTTATTGAGTGTAACGACCAGATGTGTGAGGTAAGTCAAGTTTTACCTGCTCTCCTCTCCTCTCCTCTTCCTCCCAAACCCCCCCTCAAAAAAACCCCTTACTAACAACCCCCCCCCCAGGTCCCAGAAGACCTCCAATCCATCCTCAACGACTCCTCCCTCTTCAACAACCCCAGCGACATAACCACCAAAGAAATCCTCAAACGCTACGGCGACATCGCCGCCAACGGCGGCCCCCGCCACACCGTCGAGACCACCCCCGGCCCCGCCCTCGGCCGCTCCAACGACGGCAGCGGCAGCGGCCGCGCACACGCCCACCCCGTCGTAACCCGTGTTGAGACGGAGAACTCCCAGAACGGGACGTGGCAGAATGAAACTAGCGTCCGCCACGTTCAGGAGGGTTCCGGGAACGGCGTCGGGTCGGGGAGTCAGACGACGCCCCCGCAACAGACGCAATCGTGGCAGGGGGGTGATGACCTCGAGCAGCCCTCACCGTATGCGCAGAGGGATGGCAGCGGGTCGGGATACCCGAGTAGAGAGAAGTTGCCGTTTGTGCAGAGGGAGGGGAATGGGACGCCGGAGAGTCATAAGGAGAGGAGTGGGTGGAGGCATTCTGCGTGGGGGAGGGGGGGGGGAGGGGGGCAGGGGCAGGGGCAGCAGCAGCAGCAGAATGGGGGGGGGATGGGGGTTACGGGGACGAGCTAGACCACTCGGCTTGGGTCATCGACCGTCCTCGTTTTGTTGGGGTGTGTTGACGTTGATGAAGTTGATGCGATTGCGATTGCATAAAAGAAAGATGCTTTTTTCTGCAGATTGAAAAGAATACCCGACTCGACCTTTGGGGGGGGAACAAGAAACCGACTACAACCCCTATTTTTGCACATAACGAAAGTACATATCTGGATCAGTTCAGCGGTTTTGTTTTTGTTTTGTTTTTCGAATTCGGAAGGGGGGAGCATATACCAGAACTCTGCAAGACACCCATACCATACCACATCCACGCATCCTCGAGGTTTTGATCAAAGAAAAAACAGAGCGAAAGCAAGGAACCTTCACCAAACTCTCTGGGTTTTCTGCGAGCGAATTCACCACCATACCACTCATCAGCAGTCATCAGCAGTCAAAAAAACGCCATACTTCTTCTTTTCTCCAAAAATCGAAAAATTCGCATACTATTCCCCAATCGCAACGTTTATCTCATCCTCATCCTCCCAATGCCATCACTGCCTCATATCATTGTTGGCCCTGGTATAGAGGGGAGGGGCACATCCTTTTCATCTCCCGCTTCCGTTTTGTTTTCAACTTCGGGATTTTTGTTGCGCGCATTTCCACGGGCGTTTTTTGTGTTGTGTTGTGTCCATCCATCCAGGACGCCGTTTTTTGTTTTTGTTCGATGCGATGCGATGGAAAAGGGGGACAGCTATAATTTTCTTCGACGTACTGTAGTACGCTACATACGCCACATACCTTTTGTTTGGCCCCACTCCCGGTTCTCTCTATCTCACACCACCGCCGTCGTTCCGAACTCCTTGGATTTTTTTCAAAGATGCTACGACAACGAATACCCGCATTGGGGGCTGCCCACTCACCTACTTCAGACGAGTTTTTTAAGAGTTTTTTTGTGTTGGATTTGGGGATATAATCCGTGTTTGTTATTCATGTCCACCGGGTGTGGCCTAAGGGTCTTGATAGTACCGCACTGCTGGGATTTGTTTGGGTGCGGTGGAAAATTGTGAGGGTAGGGGGGGCATATAGGATAAAGTCCTGACGAAAAGTGGGGTTTCCAGGCCGAGGTTGTGAAAAGCTGGAAGTGATGCCCACGCGGATGCGGATGAAGAGGTGGTAGGAGGAGGAAGAAAAAGGGAGGGATACGCGAGGCAGCTCCGCGACCGTTTGAGTAAGGCGCTCTCGCTGGAACAGGAATGGGGATCAGAGCAGCAGGGCAGGGCAGGGCATCGCGGGTGCGTGGTCGCGTGCGTGCCATCTCGTAGTATACTACAGATATGAATGTAGAATGAATGGGAGTGGAATATTGTAAACACCTCTCTCTCTCTGTCTGGTATGATTCTATGTGAACAGTATAAACTAAAATATGAAATATATGCGAGAGACTAGACTGGATTATACTAACACGATGCTAACACTATGCCAAAGCGATACCAGCAAATGCACATTCAGACTCGTAGAGCTTCTGTTTTCCTGAGCCGTCGATGTTGAAGCGATACACACTCCCTCCCAAATCAGAGGCGTAGATAAAGCCCCCCTCAACATCAATCTGCAATCCAATCGCTTCGTGCAGGCCGGCGAGGATGATTTTATACCCCAATTTCCGCTCCAACTCCGACTTTCCCGCCACCTTCCTCTCGCCGAGCGCGACACTAGCGCAGTTAACAGTGTTACCGAGGGGTAATTCGCCGCGGTCACACCAGTAGAGGGTTTCTGACTCAGTGTCGATTTCGAGATCTGTAGGCTCGGGGAGGGAGGAGAAGAGGATTTCAATGTCGGTGCGCGTCTCCGCCGTTTCTCCCTTCGGAATATCAAGACTCGCGCGCATAATCCTACCCTGGCCCCCCTTGCTGGGGCCTTTTTGACTCCAGTAGACTAACCGATGAACAGGGTCCACTGCGATTCCAACACACCACCTCATCTGATCATCCCTATGCTCCTTCTTATTGCAATCCCCATTCTTCACCAAAATCGTAAGATCCTCGCCATCAGGACGGAAGCGGAGAACCCGCATCCCCTCGCGGTCAGAGACGTAGAGGTAGTTGTTCGTGCGATCTGCTGTTATCTGTTTCGGTGTGTGCACTTTGCCGGGTGGGAGGATGGTGGTGATATCCTCGCCGCTGGGGGTGCTGGAGCGGATGGACCCGGTATTGGTGGAGGGGGGGCCCATGGAGGTCCAGTAGAGGCGGTTCCCCAGAGTCGTGATGCCGTCGGGGAGGGATTCGGAGGAGGAGAGTGTGCGGAGGGGGGTTTTGCCGTCGATGGAGCCGGCGAGGACGCGGCCTGAGCTCATGGGGGCGGAGAGATTCGTGAGGCCGAGATCGAGGATATACAGCCCCCTCGCTGGCACCTCCTCTTGTTGTGGTGGGTACAGACCACCAGATGGAGATTTCTTGCCCAGTTTCCCCTTGCCAACGTATTCGGAGACCACGAAGTCGCGGGCGCTGGGATCGAAGCCGCGCTCGGAAATGTAGTGGGACTCGATATGCGCTACGGTGTCGAGACCAACTTGGTCCATTAGTGTGCATGGTCCCTCGGGGCTGTTGAACATTTGTGTCCATACCCCGTCAATATCCTCTGGGCTCCCAACGCCCTCAGCTATGACGGTGAGGCACTCGCGTTTGATAGCCGCCCAGATTCTGTTAAACAAGAACCCCGTGGACTCCTTCTTGACGACCACGGGACTCATATTAATCCTCGTCAACTCCTCGTAGAGGAAGGGGAAGATGGAGTGGTGGGTGACGCCGCATGTCATGAGTTCCACGACGCGTTTAGCGGGGGGCATGAAGAAATGCATATTCAACACCCTTGCCCTGTCCACCTCATGGACTTCCTCAATCATAGCGCTGGATTTGTAAGACGACGAATTCGTAGCTAAAACACAGTCCTTCGGCGCCAGCGCAGCCAGCTCGGCGAAAGTGCTGATTTTGAGAGAGAGGACCTCGGGGATGGCTTCGATTACTAGCCAAGCATTTTCGACGGCTTCGGAGAGGGAGGAGAAGGTGTGCGCGGTGCCGGGGACGACGGAGGAGGTGAGGGAGGGGAGGGTGGCGCTGATGTAGGAGAGGGCGGCGGAGAGCTGGTCGGCGGAGGGGTCGCGGATGTGAACGTTGTGGCCGCCGGCGAGGAACATGAGGGCCATGCGGCGGCCGAGGACGCCTGCGCCGAGGATGGCGACGGGGCGGCCTGCCGTGTTTGGGGGAGTCCATGAGGAGGACATTTTTGAAGTTCTTAGGGGAGGAAGTGAGGGTGCAGTGTGAGAGATATAAAATGGGGTGATGAAAGATAGGAGTAAGATATGAGTATTCTCGAATAATTATAACCCGAGCAATAGGAGGAATCTGAGATTGGAGTAAGATTTAATTCAGTACTTGGAGAGCAGGTTCATAGGGGTATATATATAAACCCCTACCAATTGCCTGACCATGACCACCCCCCGACCATGCCGAGGCATCCAGCACAGCTTCAGAGTGATAACCTTCAGAAAGTCGTCTGGGGCACCTCTCCTATAAGCAAGAATCCCCTCACCTCCCCTCCTCAAAGCGGCACAGTCGGCCTGCGCATCCCGAACCCCCCCAGTGGATCCCCGCCCTAGAACAGTTGTTGAGGACATAGCTAGCTAGCTTCCGAAGCCCTAGACCCTTCCTCGGCGGTAGCACCCGCATTCCGAGCAAATGACATGACGAGAATTCCGCACGTAGAGCGGTTTTCTTAGCTCTTACCAGTGATGTTGGTGGGCGGGATCGATCCGATTTTAAGATTTTCTGCCAAGAGGCGGTAAGTGAGTGCCGGAGTCCGGTAGTGATTTTTTGCCCCACTGTGACGCCGATGAGCTAGGGTGGCGCTGAGCCTTTTTGGGGTTAGGGGGGTTTGGGGTGGGGCCGGCGATGGCTACAAGATCTCCATGAAGACGCTGGTCCCCGAGATCGTTGTTGAGATGGGAGAATTTTGGAGGTTGATGTTTTTACCAAACGGTGGTTTTGTTATGTTGTTTGGCTCATTTACAGAGTCTGTATGGCCGTCCCTCTACTGTATTTTTATCGCATTTTATCTACAGTCTGGTAAATGTAAATTAATTACGCGACGATTATATTAGTGTTTACAGCAAGTTTTACTTTCAAGAGCACTGAAACACTATAATTTTGAACAAAATATTGAGGTAAATACGAGTATTTACATATACTAGTACAACTACTTAAAATATCTACAACAAAACGCCTAACAATCTACATACAACTAAAAGAGAAAGATCTGATCCGTCGCCTTAGCAATAGCCCCCGGCTTCGTAAAACCCAAAGCATCCAAGTTATTCTTCATCGCATTGATCATTCCCGGCGGGCCACACAGCATGATCTTCGAGTCTAACGACGGCGTAGGCAGCCTCTCAGTGATGACCTCCTTCGTCACGAAGCCCGTGCCGTATTTCCACCCCTCCGGCGCAGTGCCCACGACATACCAGACCTTGAACTTGTGGGGGTACTTCGCCGCCCAGCTGTCAAGCTGTGGGCGGAGAAGGATATCGTCTTCGCTGTTGTTGGCGTATAGCAAGCTGGCGGTCGTGGAGTCTGCATCGTCCTCGCAAATGGCGCGGATCAGTTGGTACATAGGGGTGATTCCCGTGCCGCCTGCAATCATGCCGATGTGTTTGCACAGACCGTTCTTGTAGGTCATTGCACCTTTGGGGCCACGGAATTCCAGTGTCTCGCCGACCTTGAGACCGGCCATGTGGTTTGTTAGGAGGCCGTTGGGGTAGACCTTGATGACTAGCTCTAGACCTCCAGGATCCTTGTCGTTGGAGATAGGCGTGTATGACCGGGAGATGGTCTTTCCATCAACCACAGCCTGGATGGCGACGTGCTGGCCTGTGGGAAGCCCAAGCACGGCATCGGCGCTGGGAAGGCTAAAAACAAAGCGATACGTGTTTGCCGACAGCTTCTCCTTCAGTGCGAGTGGCAGCTTGCGGTACTTTTTGGGATCTAGGACCGGCAGTCGAGGTAATGCCACGATTTGCTTTTTCACGATTACTCGCGAGGTCTCATGCATGCGTGGAGGGGTCTTTCCGATGCCGCGCGAGACGTCCAGCAGCTTGAGAAATTTACCGCCTGCAATATAGGCTGCTGTGGAGAATGTTGCGCCGGCGCTGAGGTAGCCAAGCCAGAATTGGCCCATTGAGTGCTGTTTGTAGCCACCTTTCAATAGGCTCTTCAGTTGGGCTTTTATCGCAGGTGCGTCTCGAATGGACGAGATGCCGAGGAAATAGATACCAGAACCAGCAGCTCCTACGAAAGCAGCACCGGCTACCCAGCTTGCGATGCTCCAGGTGGGAGACTGTGTGCGAAGAATTGGAGGAGCGGCAATCTTCTCATATGTCGGTCGATAAATCTTGACTTCATCTTGACGATGCTGTGAATAAATTTATTAGCCATACTCTCTGCAACGAATATGCATATATACATACCTCATCTGCAAGCTCGCCGACGAGCATATCCTCCAACAGAGCCTCAGCTCCATCGGAATGGCCGACATCTTCGAAGGCAATAGTGGCATCTGTACCTGCGCATTCCTTCAAGACTTCGCCGCCACCTGGATGCTCCTCGAGATAGTTAGATATATCGTAAACTAAATTCCGAATAAGTCAGTATGAGAAGAGAATACATATATCATCTACTTACCCTTGTTATGAACAACAATCCACAGGCTGTTGCCTGAATTGTGTTCGGCAACGTCTTCCAAAGAAAATAACTTAGACATTTTGATAGGTGTGTAAGAGGACAATGGGATGGGAAGAAGGATACGAGAGGGAGTAGAGGTGGCGTGATATATATTCCAGGTCTCAGAAAGGGCAAGTCTTATAAGAAAAAACAGGTGGAATTGGTACGAGGTATTTATCTAGGACGTGGCAAAATCTTTTCTTGACTCCTGGAGTAGGTGCGCCTGAGATGCTGCCCATTTCACGTCGGGGAGGCATCGTTTACTTCGAATAAATCGTGAATAGTTATAAGTTAACCCAAGTAAATAAAATGGAGCATCCCGATATCTTTTAAGAACCTCGGTCATTAAAGGTGGAGACCTGTCGTAATATCGTCCCGTCTGTCCCTGGTTTTCTCACACCGAGAATTGTTGGGTGGGTGTCCCTGAACCATTATTGTGGCCCACTGCACAGCGCGCCGCTTCCTCCCGAGAAACGGCTTAGACGGCATAACAATTATGAAAGTACGTGTACGCCGCCACATCGTCACAGCGAAGAAATTCATATATAAGTTATAACATTTCTATGTCTGGACTTCTGATTTATTACAAGCGTGAAAGACTTTCTAGCTAACACATATTTAAACCAGGCTCTATGCTAGGTTGTCTATTTAGACTGTCCTGCTTACTTTTTAACATTGTCGTCAGTGTCTTTTACAAATACTAAGTCCAAGATGTCAACTGTTACGAAGCAGTTCTACCTAGTGGGCGATGACCCAAGCACTGTCCGCTCTATTGAGGTCAACAGCAGCCAAACCCTGAAGTCCTTGCAAGAGGTGCTCGGCGATGAATTTCACATCATTCAGCCATCAGGTAAGAAATCTAATACACTAATATCTGTCCCGTCGGTGTTACAGAATAATAGCTGACGAGACATATACAGGAATTTCATTCCAATCAACAGACCAAGCTATCGAAACCGTGGCCGAAGTGGTGGAGGCCAACTCTTCTATCGGCATCAGCGTAGATGGGATGCCTATTCGCGAGCCAGACGGGCCGCCCCCACTGCCCGTCGTCGGCAACTTCTACGAGATCTACCCCGACCATCTTGGGAACCACGAGCGCCTATTCCGCAAATACGGCCCCGTCATCAAAACTGTCAACAATGGAAAGGTCAACTACCTGACCAATGACCCCGCCGTGGCGGGCTATGCCTTCAGCGAATCTCAGTATTTCACCAAGGGCATCAACTCTGATCACCCCCTGTTTCCATTGAAGGATAACTCCGCGCTCTTCCTAGGCGATACAGAGACTGAAAATTTCCGATTGAGCCATAAGTTTGTGCCTCCATGTCTGAGTCCGAAGGCCGTCCGGCACTATACGCCATTGATGCAGCAATGCGTCCGGGAATCCTTCAAGGTATTCGATGCCGCCGACGAGGCAGACGAGTCCTGGAATGTCTACCAATACATGCTGAAACTAGGTTCTCAAACGGTGGGAAAGTTCAGTCTCGGTCTCGACTTTGGCCACTTTGAGAGCCGTGACGCCCCGCTCCACAGGGCCGTAAAACTCATCGCAGAAATCCTGGCTCTCAACAAGAAGGTCGCTTCCCGCGGTGCTTGGTATGGGAAACTCCCCTTTGGAGACCCAGCGCGCCTCAGGAGCGGCCAGCAGGAAATGTATGGTATCATCCACAAGGCCATGGGTGCCCTTCGAGATGAGGGAGCCCCGGATCTTCCACTCCACGACGCTGCTCTCCAAGCAAGCTGCGCAGCCGACTACCTCGCTCGCGCCGTGGACGAAACTGGCGCCAAACTCCCCGAGCAGCTTGCCTTCTCAAACCTTGTCGTTGTCACTGGTGCTGGATTCACGACTACCTCGTCGCTGCTGTCCTGGTTGATATACTCAATGGTCACATACCCCGGCGAGCAAGACCGTCTCCTCCAAGAACTTGTCGACCACGACGTCAACAGCGAGACCAACTGGAACACGGAGCTCATCCAATCCCTCACCTACCTCGACAAATTCGTCAAAGAGACGCAGAGGATCCACAACCCCTCCTACCAACCCGGCCGGACCACAAAACAAGAAGTCATTATCCCCGGCGGCTACCGCCTCCCCGCCAACAAGATCCTCATCCCCGCGCTCTACGCAATCCAGACCAACCCCGACTTCTGGGACAGCCCGCTGCGCTTCGACACATCGCGGTGGGACCCGGAGAAGGCGAAGGACAGGCACCGGTGTGCGTATCTCCCCTTCGCAACAGGGCCGCGTGGCTGTATTGGTTTCAACTTTGCCCTGCAGGAGGTTAAGGTCCTGCTCCCTGAATTGTTGTATCGGTATGAGTTCTCGCGCGCGTCGACGGAGACGATCGAGTATGATCCGGAGTTTCAGCTGATTCGTCCGCTGAACTTTTATGTTCGTGCGAGAAAGCGTACAGTGTGGCCGGAGAAATCGAAATAGATAGGGTTAGAGAGGGTGTGTTGCGGGAGTTACGGTTGACTATGGTATGTAATATCATTACGGTAGATAGAAATACGTAAAATAGAAGCCCAGATACAACAATGTGGTTAGAGAACTTATGTTTCGAAAATGGTATCAATTCTCAGCTGTGGACTGTCTGTCCCTTGGGACTTTGGCAGGCGTGAGTAAGCCTCCTTGGTTTAGTTTTCTCATAAAATATCGGACGAATTCTGTAATTCTTACTCGTATATATCGGTCTATTTTGGGCGAGGTCGCGCATGGGCGAATAAAAATAGGGAAGGCGAGACGGACTTAAAGAAGGGCCACTTTGATGTAATCAAGAACCGAAAAGGGTCCTCGAGGCTGAGAAGGGCAGCAGCGACAGGTGGGAAAATGATGTAACTGTGGCAGCTACCATTGGTCTACAGAGGAATCCACTTGCCCTTGTCAACGCCACTATTTTCACTTGCTTATGTGGCATTTGTGCCTCAATATATGGCGTGAGAGCCCAAGAACTCTGTCCAAGAAACTGATATTATCCCAAACACCCAAGCGACGTTGGCACCAATTGCCTCGGAAACGGAATCCATCTAGAACCATGGGCAATTAAAAACGATCCCCAGAATATGCACCGGCAGATTTGCCCGGACCGCCCTCCTACAGTACCAGAACCCTGGTCGGGGCCATTTACCCGTCGGCCATGGGATCGCTGCATGGGTCGGCAGTGTGAATTTCCCGAGCGCTCGCGTCGACATTCTCCGGCGTGGCGTCAGGGAATAGGGGTGAACGCGGGGAATAGGGCGAGAACGGGCTGGGCGGGGGAGATGCGGGATAAAGTTATTGAGTGCTGACAACGGGTGGGGCAATGCCACGGGGAAGTTTGGTTTGATATGAGACGGATTTGGATTTAGAACAAGACGGGGTGTGCAGAATAGAATGTGGCATGGTAACTTTCGTGGTTTGGACAGAAGTGTATCGCTCATTAAATAAGCTGGTTCACCCCTTTCCATTTACTCAGTCGACGCAACGAACGACGCAGCCAAGGTAACGACAACATAGTCTTGAGTGGTGGGTCCCCCAAAGTACCCAAACACGGTCCCATCCACGCCACTGGGCCTGGCAATCCACTGAGCCGTCCCAATCTTCTCATTCGTGAACGAGAGCTGGTTATTCTTGCTGATGCTGAAAGCCGTGGTAATACCACCAGTGCCGTAGTAGGCGGCGAGACGCCCGCCAAGCTCATTAGCGAAGCCCACCGGGGGTGGGACCTCAGGGCCGGTGTTGATGGGCTGAGTGCATGTCAAGGTTCCGTCGCTGGCGAGCGCGTAGGTCGCTTTGATAAAGTCATCAGAGGTCGTGGCGCCGTTGCAGAGGAGGAAGACGGGGCGGAGGGTTTGTACGTTTGGGTCCGTTACGATGATGTTGAAAGGGGCGGCGCGGGCGTTGATAACGGCCGGTGCGGCGAAGGATGGGGCGCTGGTGAGGTTAGTGACGTGTTTTGACGTTTAATTATGACGAGGGATATCTTGAATGCGGCCCCGAGGAAGGTAAGTTGACTTACATCAAGCCCAGGAGCACGGCTCCGACAGAAGAGGCCTTCATATTGCTTGTTTGTTTGAGGTCTGAGAAGTTGGTTATTTTTGGAGAAGATGAAACTTGTAGTCTGGCGAAGCAACTAGACTCTATGGTCAATACATCTGTCTTATATACTTTTCCCCAGATCTTCCTCGATCATCTGATCTTCGTATTCATACCCTGCGCCAAGTGTCATTCTCCCCGACACTGCAGATCACCGCACTTCAACTTCATATATCCAATGACTATGGCGTTATGAATCCTAGCGGCAAGGACAAATTCGCTTCAACCTCACTCAGCACGTCTTTTCTTCCCCTCTTTCAGCCCTCTGTATTACAGTCCAGCGATGACTGTGCCCAACTATCTCCTATGATATAGCTGGATTCCGGAACTCCTTTTTTGAAATAGAATAATACAGCCTATTCGGAGCCGGGATGACGCACCCAGGGTGGTACTCTCAGACAACAAAGCGAGCTTCCCAGAGCCCACGCGAAGCCCTTGCGTCGTGCCAGCGTTCCCAGCACTCCTTGCCTCCTGTCTTGTGGTCCCCCAGTTATCCACTCGTATAGGCTATTTTCAAACAGAGGCGTCCGAGGATCGGCGAACCAGGTGCAATAACCTCCAGCTTCTCACTCTCCATCCGGTCATAAATCAGCCTCGGGACGTAATCCGGGGCAAAATTCCTCCTCCGCCAAGCCATAGAAATTGCACATCTCCTCATTGCCAGAGTATTCCCGCGTCAGCGTCGCATCTACGACCTTCAGGTAGATTGATTCTCAGGTCAGTGGCATTGCCACAATATCATCCAGATGGGTGCCGGGAAGTGGTTCGTTGGGACTTATAATGCCGGCTGGGGACATGGCGAGGGGACGATGGCGAGCTCGGCTCGTTAAAGGTGCTGGGAGCACGATCCCCTCCGAGTAGTCAACCAAAAAGACTTCGCAATGCTTGGCTGGCGCTGCTTACTTTACATTGTGAATCTTGGATGAGGGTGGGATACTTCAGCTTATGTATGTTCACGAACAATCACGTGGATTATACCAAGAGTCTAGTAGGAACAATGGTGTCATTTTAGACACCATTGCGAATTTGCTGGATGCCACCTTCCTCAAGAAACTTAGTGGCACCTGTCAAAAGCACAGGCTTTCTAGATTCAGTAACGTACAGCTACTCTAGTACAACACGAGGTCAATCACGTGTTTGGATCTAACGAAAAGGCATAGTATTGTAGAGAAAAGGAGTCGTTGTTCTCACATTCTCAAGCATCGAATATCTCTATGTATACTTGCCTTGGGCATGATGTCAAGTATGTTCCGTATACCAAACCTCGTCCGTTACCTAATAAATTGGATCTGCGGCGGTTATTGTCCATCCCCCTGTTCCGGCACCACTGCCATGGTTGCTACCTTCCAGCAAATGCATTAAGCATAACACAGGATTCTCGGAATTATTCAAGGCCATGCACTTTATTTAATCTTATAGGAACCAAGAGGATGGCACAGGTTTTAAAGGCCGGATTGCCTAACATAGCTTGGAGGGAATCACACGCCTGCAGCAGCCCATTTTGGAGTATTTCTGAAGTATCTGCTTCACTTTCGTTGCCCTATCAAAACTTGGTATACCCAATGCTTTGCATTCCATGTGGGATTGGATATTAGAATCGCATTAATTGCACCAAGAGTCTAAATCATACTCTCATAACCGTCAAACTAGGCAAAAGTGAACCGTGACTTCCAAATCCGACAACTGGCACTTTCAGACCATATAGGGACAGTGCGTATTATGGCCATGAACCTGACTTGCTAACTAAGTTTCTTATCTCCCATTTTGTCTCCACCCATGGAGATTCTCTTCCACTCCACGTATCGTTCCTTTCCAGACACCCCTCCACGTAGCAGCCGGTCAAACTCCTCTTGGGCTCCGGGCTGACCAGGTCTGAGTTTCAACCTAAATGGCCACATCTCGATGACAGTGTGCTTTTCTTTTACTGCCGCCCCCATGTACTGCGCTGTCTCAGAAAAGTTCAAGTCATTTGCGTACCTTTTAGCATAGTTAATATCAATTTACATGACTGTAGAGGGAGCAGCCAATCTCATTTCTTATGCTTACCGATTGAAAATGTGGTCATAGGTTGCAACAATATCCCGCGCGAATGAAAACTTAATAATATCTGGACTGGAAAAGTCCATGGTAATTCCCATATTAGTAGACGGGAGGTATTTGAGGAGGCGTTTTGTCTCTGGGCTATGCGGAGTTACAGTGGCCATTTGGTCTTCGTGTGTTGTGCTCTCATCAACAGCGTTCATGAATAGAGTAATGAGGGCCGCATGCGGGTTAACGAGAGGTTCCTGAAGCAAGGGCACCATGGAGAAAACTGTGCGGTGTATTCCAAGGTATCCGCCATCCGAAATATTGGCAACCTATGCAAAGTTAGTATTTGAAGTAGACCATTAAATACATTCTTACCTCGATGCGACTGAAAGAACTGGTTTCAAGATGATTGGGAAGGTCTGAAGCATCCACCAGAAAAAGCCGAAAGGATACCTGCAAGTCTGAGAGACGAAGAACAAAAGCCCGAAGCTCTGTGCGGAGGTAGTAGAAGAGCTTGCCGTAAATGTCATTACTCGCAGGCCCACTAGAGCTCTCTTCAACCTCCTTTAGTGACCATCCGTTGAGAGGATCGGCATTGTCACGTATCGGCCACATATCGGCAGTCTGGAAGAAGGTCCTATAACCCGTTAGATCTATTCTATATATACATGTTCTGTGGTGAATTGCTCACGGGTTTGGTTCTTTGAATTCATGGCGCGGAGACCCAAACGGTAGTAGGAGTCCGTCTGTCCAGTACCGATTCTTTGCAATTCGATCAGAACGAGACTGAAAAAGCAAATGTCGATCACGGTAGTCCTTTCTAGATTCAGCAAGGGTAACGGCTGTGCGGATCTGGTTCGCCCTTTGAACCGTTAGGCCTTCTGGGATGCTCATGTAGAACAATAGGTTATCCCACGACGACCTTTTTAGCACGAGCCTTACCGAGCGCTGTCCAAATGTCCATGTCTTTGCCAAGATAGCACTTGGTAGTTTGCTCTTAATCTTTTCGCAAACGTCTTCTATGAGAGGACGAACCCGCTGTTGGAGGATGTCAAGATCAGACTTGCGAATGAGAGCTGAGTACCAGATGTGGATTATGCAGTCGGCGGCCTCGTCGATGTTGTCGACTGTGAGGGCAATAAGAAGCATAATAACGTTTCGTGCTACGATATCAAGATCGAGGTCGTTCATTGTGATATCGACAGGCTGGTTATAGCTTTTTGGGAGCAGTGCAATAGTCTTGACCACATTTCGAAAGTCGCCGGAAGCTATAGTATGACAAGATTCGTCAGTTTAGGATCCAAATGGGAAAGTGAACAAATACACACCTGCAAACAAGAGGCGTAATTGCTCTCCATACTCATTCCCTTCGTTTGATCCGAGTTGGAGAACATCAAAAGCAGGAACGTTGCCCCAGAGGTATTTTTTTCCCTCCAAACTGTACCCCCATTGCTCCACCGCCGGCACCGACGAAAGCTGGTTGTCGGTTCTCCAGAACCCAGTCGGGAGTCCATTTTTCTTTGCCTAGAAACGACTTGCAATCTGTTTTGTGAATGGACCAGTGGGACTTTTGACAATTCGAGCCGCAGTACTGAAAAAAGGAGTTTAGTTCATATATTCAAGAGAAAGGCTGGCGCATGCGTCACATACCACGACGAGGAGACAGTTCTTGCAGCTGTATCTGCCAACTTCCTTGCAGTCAGTGGCAGTGCCAGTGCTGTCCGAACTCCAGTTTGCACAGAGAAAGTCTGGAGTTACCATTTTGATGCCGTGATATCCTGAAGATCAATGGTTGACTTTGAAGTGGTTATTGAATGCGAACTTCCCCAGCAGTTGTTGTACTGTCAGCTCTAGCAAACGCGAAAAGCAAACAGAGCATAAAAGTAAGGCGGACAAGGCTAGCAAACATGAATAGCCCCCAAACCTATTAGACTCCACAAATAAGCCAATGATGTCTATGTAATTTTATTTAAGCTTACAGTGACCAAAGGTACGGTATAAGAGCTTAGGCTTGAAGGCCCGGGTTACCTAAATAAGAAGGCTGTGGGAAACTCACACTCTTCCGACTTATTTTAGAGAATAATTATCATTTCATTGTCCTATCCAATCTTGGCATATCTAATGCGATGTGTTCCAAGTTGATAATCTCCAACGCGGTAGGGAATCCCTGAAAATCACTTTGTCCCCCCTTCCTGCCCCGATCTGATATCACTTGGCATCGTCACAACACACTCCCCACCGCCATCAAACCAACACGCCCCCGCACTACGGATTCTCCTCGAACTTGCCAAATAAAGAAGTAGGTATACTTCTGACAGAATTTCGCCCCAGCAATAGATTCGCCATTGCTCTCCTTCCAATCCCGTCTTATGTCCTCCGTCCTCGCCTCCTTCACCAACGTGCTCGCGGTCCCTGACACACCAGACTCCCCACCCTGCCTTCCCTCGACCAATATACTCGCGGAGAAACTCCCACGTCTTCTCTCTTGCTCGATCGTCCCACCCCACCTCGCCACCGTGTACATCGATACCCCAATACCCCCTTTCATGTTTCCGTATCTCCCGACTCTGTGATACGGGGCGAAAACGCGCATACCCAATCTCTGCTGCAAGGTTCGCAAGTGGCACCGTTAGGAACGTTGTGCTTACCTCCTCCGAGCCGGTGGCGGGTAAGGGGTAAATTGCTGACGAGCCTGGTATGCGGGATGCATGGCGCTTCCTCGACGGTCTCTGCGACGGTGTGGAGGAACTTGGAGCACGCACTGGCTTTTCTGAAGCAGGGAAGGCTGGGTTGGCCTGCCGACTGCCCTGATCAAAGGGGACGGGAGGAGTGTCAGAGACGTGAGTAAGGTCGCTGGGTAGAAGAGTAGATTTGCGTATCGTGGTGGGTAAATGCAATGAGGCAAGGCTTCGCTTCTTGGGGCTGCGGTGAGGGCTATCTGGTGGCGGAGTTCTGCGGACTTGTAGGTTGTATTGTCCGAGTGACAATGGCCGAGGCAGTGATGGCGAAGAATATTCTTCTAGGTGTAACGCAGATGTAAGTGTAGTTGAAGGCGCCTCTTCACTGCGTGTAGGCGCAGGACTTAGTGGGGAAGTTGTCTCTTTTGGGTGTTCTTCGGATACATGTGCTCTGCTTCGCAATGTTGGGCCAGACTGCCTTCCCCCATTTCCTATTTCAGTACCAAGAGCCTCAGCTGGTGGAGGAGATAAAGGCACTCGTACAGGAGATGGTGAAGAGTAACGTGGGCTTTCAAATTGAGACAAGAACGTGTCTCGAATGACTGAAGGGGTTGAGCACGTTGGTATGGAAGGGGAAGATTCCAACTGGCTTGTTGAAGTGCCACCAGTTTCACGACGCGGACCGGCCTGTTCAGCTACTGAACCGGTTATGGACCTTGATGTTTGTTGTTCCCGTTGTATCCCCTTTTCAACCCTCTTTTGGCCAGCGTCCTTGGATCTGTTAAAGTCACGTGCGCGAAACCGTGGAGAGTTCATGCCATCAACACTCGTGAAGGAAATATCCAAAAACTGTATAGCGGACGAAGGGGCGGTAGTTATCTTTGAGCGTGTGAGGTATTCCCTTCTTGGAGCAGATGAAAGCTGAGACGCTGGCAGGCAGGAGTCTAAGTCATTCGAGAACATGTGACTTTGATCCTCGTTGGATTGAGAGTTGCGTATATCAGCACGAAGCTGCCGCTCAGGACTGTCATCTCCACCCGACCCATCATTCTCACTCGCTATATTATCCTCATCGTGTAAATCAATCCGTCCCTGCGGTTCGAAATCGAGGTACGCTGCCGCCAGTGACCGATAGAGCGCATCCTCTTGCCCAAGACTCGGTGCCGTTGTATGAACGAGGATTTCAAGACGGCGGTTAGCCATAATAACTACACCTTCTAATCGGCATTGTAGCAACTGAAGAAGCTCAAGCCAGGAATGGAGAAATGGCGACTGCTTGATACTGGTGTTGTAGATATCTCACCGAAGTTGCCTGTGTTGAGTCAGGTGATTTGATTTGGGCTAATACTATTTAGGTAAGGTGCAGCTATAAATGAACTCCCACGACGACAAGAGTAGGATTTCAACGTCAGTTATCATTGATTGACTTGATGTTCTCTACTAACTCTACAGGACATGGTTTGTTAATAATAAATTAGTTAAACAATGAACTTATTCCAAGATCTACCGGAGCTTTCCTCGTTACCTTGGCAATCCTCGAGACGTTGTGGGTTTCACCACGCTATCTATCGGCCCTAACCTCACGTTTTAGAACTTTCAAGGCGCTCCAGGGCACAGCAAATCAATATGGACTTGTCAGTGTTCGAAATTAAAGTGTCGTCCAGGCGAAACGCCGACATTCATGCTTGGCGACCCCGGTCCTGGCCTCGAACATTCTGCCAGGAAGCATCAATGCTGACTCCCATCATGGCCTATTAGCGTTGAAAGATACAGCCAAAGCCTCTTCCTGACACTACTTAGCCACATGAGTGTGGTGGGGATATCGAACGAAGTTGTCCGGTATAGCCAGCTACACCATTTGCAAATATCGATGAACCGTAAGCACAGCTGTGGCATCTGTGGGAGGATGAATGAGTCTTCGAGGCCTGAATATTCGCCATCAAAAACAGCATCAAACGTGCAAATCAAACAAGCTACAGTACAGAGTACACCGTTTGCACTCGCTCAATCACTTCGACTTCTATTCATCGTCCGAATATCTGCGTATCCCGGATCCCGGATGCCTGTACTTGGTCGATCATAGGCTTGGCTGATAGGTGTCAAAGGTAATTATGAGGACTGTGTGCTCTTTCACCTGTCACACGTTTTGGTTTCATAGATCCCGCTCCTCCTTAGAACCCAATCGTAAATACTTCAGCTCCGCGACCTATTTTTCATACTTCACCGTTGCTTTTTTCCCCCTTGCTTGCTTTGGTACATTCTGCATTCTGCTGGCCAGACACGACGTCCATTCCTTTCTAACCATTGACATTTATTCTGTCGTTTGTAGTGTCGGCCGCCACAGTCATTCCAAAACATTCATAATTATTCTATTTTATTTTATTATCTGAGCTGAGCTGAAAATCCAAAATGCATTTCAAACTTTCAAGATGCGTTCTGGCTGTTTTCACCTTGGCATCCACCATTTCAGCATCCATCCATAAGCCATCGAAGAACAGAGGATGCGCAGCGGAACAGAACAATGCCGTTGAATGGGATACAGCAGGCTTATCCGGGCTTGTGAGCCTTCATCTGTGCCCCGGTGGCGCAAGTGATATTTCTCAATCGATCAGTGTAATCGCAAGTATGTAAATCTCACATTCTATTTTGAGTGCAGCCCCCAACTGTGATTTTTAGTATCCGTGGCAAACTCTGGGTCATATAACTGGCGGCCAAGCCGTTCCATCAAATCTCACAAATCGTTTACCATCATCATCATCGATTCCACAAGCCACTCGGTCTCGTCCGAAGATTTCGGCATAAGCGGATTAGAGAAAGGTTCCATGGCTGCTGGACAAGGGTATAATACCACCATCACGTCCGAAATGAATAACGTTCACGAGACTGCTTCGACACAAATGGCTGTAACACACGAGACTGTAGCCCCGATGATGCCAGATCACTCTGTGGTGGTAGAGCACTCCATGGCAACTGTCCAAACAGCAGCTCCGATGATGCCAGAGCACTCCGTTATGGTAGAGCACCCCATGCCCACCATTGTCGAGACAGAAGCTCCGATGATGCCAGAGCACTCCGTGGTGGTAGAGCACTCCATGGCAACTGTCCAAACAGCAGCTCCGATGATGCCAGAGCACTCCGTTATGGTAGAGCACCCCATGCCCACCATTGTCGAGACAGAAGCTCCGATGATGCCAGAGCACTCCGTGGTGGTGGAGCACCCCATGCTCACCGTCGTCGAAACAGCACCGATGGGGCACATTGTTGGTTTAGCAAGTACCTTTACTAGGATCATCATCGCCGAGTCTCACGGCAACACAATGCCGTTGGGTGTGGAAACAGCCGTCCAGGTATATCCCTTTTGCCACTTCTCCTTACTTTGTATCACCTATTAACACAAAGTAGCCTACTCTCACCACCTTCGTACCTGAAAGCTCCATATTCACTAGCGAACCAGTGGCGACCGAGCCCGCCAGTGTGATAGCGACAGAATCTACGAGATTCCAGGGCAACCAAACGGCCATCGCCATTGGTACTATTGGAACAAACACGCGCGTCAACTCGCCAGTTTTCACCGGCGGCGCAGCGGATAATGTGGGGAGTGGTAAGGTATATGGGGTTATTGGGGCTGCCGCTGTGGGATTTGTCGTAGGCATATTATAGGGAACAAGGAAAGTGCAACAGTTGTAGAGCAACGCTCGCTGTGTTACTCGAGGGGACGACTTAGCCGCTGGAATAAAACAATGTTTCAATACTACTTGCATGATTGGATAACTGAGTTGAAGCTTGGATAAGGTGAATGTAGATCATAACAGTACGACGCTAGCAAACGTCTTATATAGTGCCATAAAAGCCCACTGGTTCTTCTCATTCCTAATAATTAAAAAGCACCTCCAGTACTACATATTCTCACCGTCTTGCAATCCATCAGCATGAAACTCTCAATTGTTCTTTTGACCTTCCTAGCTACACTCGGAGTAGCAAACCCCATCGTAAAGCTTGACAAACGATGTGAAGGTTACCTGTTTGACTGCGACGACTACCATCCTTGCTGTGAAGCATATACTTGCATTGTAAGTTCTTTTGTGCCTGACGTAATAGAGCGTATAACTTGCCTTTAGCATGCTAACATACCTATCAGCCCAATGATTCCTATTACCACCAATCTGTTGCTGGAACTTGCCGAGTAACGACGTAGAATAGTAAACTGTCCCCTACGTCTTTAAAGGCATGTATGGAGGGGAGGGACCAAGGGTTCTAGTCGTTGTATGGAGTTCTCCACTAGAGTTTAAGCTCGGCCGACTAGAATTGGGTAGTGGGTATTCAGTGTTCAGGGGGGCAGGAACGACCCGCCACCGTCGATACGCGAGGTTAGGAAAACGTTAAAAAATAGACTTTTGTATTGTTAGCGCGTCCACAGCCATCTAAAACAACGGATTTGCCACTTCAAAACCACAAATCTTCCCGCTTATTATTATTATACTGCTAGGGATCGTACTGCATGGTCAAATAAGGTCGGGCGAGAATACACTTGACGCCTAGCCGCGCTTGCGAAGAAAAATTACAGAACGTCAATGTAGCGGTCAACATCCCGACTCGCTCCGGTCGGCATCACCATGTCGGATTCTATTAGATCGCGTTCTCGCGGCAATCAAGAAAACATGCAGGAAAATGAGAGAGCCAGGAGAAGTCAATCCCATTTGCCTCCATTGAACTTCATAACCGTCCACTATGCATATTTTATCGTCACCTGCCTGGTATGCTCTCTCATCTTTTGGGGCGCTTCAAACCCCGCCCAGAGCATTTCATATACGGACTCTCTCTTCCTCGTCGTCTCTGCAATGACGGAAGCTGGCCTCAATACTGTGAACCTAAGCACTGTGACGAGTTTTCAACAAATCATGCTCTTCCTATTGATTCTTATCGGTGGAAGCATCTTTGTGAGCATTGGGACGGTGCTAGTGCGCAAGCGTGCGTTTGAGAGCCGCTTTAAGCACGTGGTTAAGCTGCAGAAGGAGCGAAGAAGGGGTCGCAGGAGGAGCTTCTCTATATCGGCAATGGGGAATCGTCCTATCCTGCGACGGTTAAGGAGCAGACGAGGACCAGAGGAGGCAGTCGATGATGACCTGCCGAAGTCATGGGCAGATTCAAGCTCACGAAACGCTACGGCAGGAAAGTCAATCTCTGATCCGATGGAAATGCGGTTGAATGGAACCCATACCGGGACTCCAGGTGTCGTAGTGACCGCAGAGACTGTTGTGGGCGAGGACGGTCATAGAGAAGCGTCGCACCTGGGCGGGGATCACATTTCATTTATGCCGCATGATTCATCTTCAACGAGAGAGAGCCGCCGGGTGCTATCTTCTGTGGGGCCTGAACCCCATCTGAGTTCCACGTCACTCAGAGTACCTTTTGCGGGAAGTAGAGGCCGTCAAGGAAAGGAAGTGGAAATGGAGGAGGAGAAGGAGAAGGAAGAGGACCCACCGGATAGCTGGTTCCCAGGATATCTCACCAAGCATACCACCGGCCGTAACGGACAGTTCTTCGGTCTCTCAAGGGCCGAAAGGGATCACCTTGGTGGCGTTGAGTATCGTGCTATTCAGCTACTAGCATGGATTGTGCCGATATATTTCGTACTATGGCAGCTACTAGGGTGCCTTGGTCTGGCGGCGTATGTTGCTCACAATAAAGCGAGCGTAGCGAGGGAGAATGGCATTAACCCTTGGTGAGTTGAGTTATATTTTTGGTTGAAAATAGAGCTAATTGGATAGGTGGCTGGGTATTTTCAACGGGGCTTCTGCGTTCAATAATTCGGGAATGTCTTTGCTGGACGAGAACATGGTACGATACAGTCTCTCACTCAACTGCATCCTACTAATCAAATACAGATCCCATTCCAAACTTCAATATATATGCTTACAACGATGGGCTTGATGATTTTAGCCGGCAACACAGCGTATTTCTCCCCACGACTCATATTTTGCTCCTACTAATAAAATCCAGATACCCACTCTTCCTCCGCCTCATTCTATGGAGCATGCTCAAACTCCTCACAAGAATCTACCCCTCTGAAGATCAATACGCAG
The DNA here is from genome assembly GCA_001662585.1 of Pseudogymnoascus sp. WSF 3629. Lineage (NCBI taxonomy): Eukaryota > Fungi > Ascomycota > Leotiomycetes > Thelebolales > Thelebolaceae > Pseudogymnoascus > Pseudogymnoascus sp. WSF 3629. The sequence goes on from KV454607.1 coordinate 203,006, forward strand.
ACTACAAAACCACTCTGCGCTTTATCCTCACCTACCCTCGCCGTGTCTACACGAATCTGTTCCCCAGCTCTCAGACCTGGTGGCTATTATTAATGCTAATCGTCCTGAACGGAATCGATTGGGCGGCGTTCGAGCTCCTTAACATCGGCAACAGCACGACTTCGACAATCCCTGAGCGCTTCCGCGTCCTAGATGGCCTGTTCCAAGCCCTTGCCGTCCGCTCTGGTGGCTTCTACGTAACTTCGATCGCGAACCTCCGCATCGGACTACAAGTTCTGTATGTGATCATGATGTACATCTCCGCATACCCAGTCGTGATCACCATGCGGCACTCCAACGTTTATGAAGAACGGTCACTCGGAATCTACGCCCAGGATGAGCCATATTCTCCGGGAGGTCCACGGATTGGGACACCAGCCTCGCAGCTGCGACGAGCATTGTCCAAAGCCATCACATCCCCGTTCCCGAGCGGTGCCTACAACGCACAGGACTTCATGCGACAGCAGATCCGCGGCCAGCTTGCCCACGATCTCTGGTGGCTCGTAGTTGCCATACTACTGATATCGTGCATCGAAGTAGCGAACTTCGAGCGAGACCCAGTGACGTACTCTGTCTTCAACATCATGTTCGAGGTTGTGTCGGCTTATGGATGCGTGGGGATCTCACCGGGTTTACCAAACAAGTCGTATTCTTTCAGTGGCGGCCTTCACACATGCTCGAAGCTGATATTATGTGCGGTTATGATCAGGGGCCGGCATAGAGGGCTGCCGGTTGCGTTGGACAGGGCGGTGAGGTTACCTACGGCAGCCGGCGACGATGACGAGTTGGAGGAGGAGGATTCTGTGGCCAGGAGGAGCAGGTATATACATCATGGAGGTGGCGATTAGTAGCGTTTAGCCGGTGTTCACTGTTTATAATGGGTTGATATATCAGTGGTTTTACCCGCCGCGGTTTAAAAGTTAAAATACATTTTTTATGAGGAATTATTCCTTAGATTCCATATCTCGGAAATAATCATACACCTCTTGAGCAGACGTAACTTCAGAATCCCAACACTTCCTGATAATGCTTCCACACTTTATTCCCGACACGTCAGGATACACTTCGGCCTTGTAGCTCTCTTCAACCTCATTACTCGGCAATTCCTCGAAAGGGATCTGGGCAGTCATAATGAAGTAGATAGTAGAGCCGAGGCCAAACAAGTCATCTGACACAGTCTGCTGGCGGTGAAAATCGAATCCAGGCCGCGAATACCTTCTACCAGCACAAGCTGACGCCCGTGACCCTTCAAGGGATGAGCCACTGAAGTCCGAAATTTTAAGATTCAGATCCTCGTCTAGGAGGAAATTCTTGGGCTCTACATCACAGTGAACGACTTTTGCATCGTGTACGACTTGAAGTCCCTCAGCGGCATCTCTCGCCCACTGGATTCGCTGTGCCGTAGAAATCGCCTCGTTATTTGCTGCAAGAAAGTCTTTCAGTGTCCCGTTTGGCATGTATTCCATAGTAAGGACGCAGGTCTCGGGATTCCAATCGAGGGCTCGAATAAGGCGAGGATGCTGGCCTAGCCTTTCGTAAATGAGACTCTCGGTGGTGATGTCTCGACGCGCTTCGGCATTACGAGAGCCAGGCCAGGGTGATTTAACTACATCGCCGTTTGGTACGCGGTTTACGATCCCGGATGCACCGCTGCCTATGTAGCCGCGCTTTGATCCGGAGTATTTGATTTCCACGACGGGATTGGTATCCTGAACAGCGTTGGCACTCATATTGTTCTCGCATATTATGACCTTCAAAACGTTATGGCCTTAAGAAAACCAGTTATCTGGAAATAGGAAAATATCAATTTCTAGCTACGTATGCAGAGCCCGTCTCCAGACTTTGGGTCGCGCTGGTACATGTATACGCGTTTGAAAAGTCTCATATCTGAGACAAACCGGTGCGTGGTTTCTCCGTGGCTTTGGGGGAGCGGCAGCAAGGTGGAGCCAATAAAGGGGTCATTTTGCGACGCTCTCCCACGTCAAAAACGCGACTGTTGTCAGTGCCAAAATAATTTCGTTCCGAGAAACCAAACGAGTGCTTTTAGAGGGCGATTAGAAAGGAGCATTTAACTTCTCAGGTAATATTAGAGATTAACACGAGACATGTTTCATTCCAGATTTCACACTTCCTGCTTGACTGCCGGTAATATACCCAAAAGAGACGCTTGTGCCATGGCATATCAGCTTTTCTGGGGCTGCGGATCGCCGTTGCACTAAGAGATCTAAGTTTTGGTCGATCATTTGCCCGTTTGGAGTTTTGATATGTCAAGATATCAGCCATCAGGTTTGGCTGTTTAAGAGGCCCACCTCTCATCTCATAGTTCAGTATGGAGAAGCAGGGGTTGATTTGGCAGGATGAGCCAACTCACTCTAGTGAGACCTGTCTGATATAACTGCAAGCCAATGTTCTCGGTGGAGGCAACTGGACATGGCTAGCTTCCCAATCTGGATTTCGATAAAACAATGACACGATAATCAGGTAGTTCACATTGGTAAAACTGTCTCAGGAGTTGAAGTTATAACCCCCCGCCTCCCCCAGGCGCAAACTCAAGTGAGAAATGAAGAAGCAACTTCCTGGCTCGACAATTACAAAGACCGTTTCGACCTCTGGGGTCCTCACCTTAGTATAGCTCTTCAATCCTGACTAAAACCGAGCCCTCTACCTATCCGCCGCCATGCTGCTCCTCAGTCTTCTCATCGTGCCCGCCCTCTTCAGCCTATCCACAGCCCAGGGCTTCCAGTGTCCGATCGACGACATCGAGCGCACTCTGTGCAAGGGCCCTAAGGACTGCTTTTACCCACATCCTACGAGATGCGACCAGTTTATTTTTTGCGAAGTGAACAGCGACGGCCGCACGGGTAGGCCAACTGTTAATGATTGTCCTCCCGGTCTCGAGTGGAACAACAACGACAAGATATGCGATTTCTTCGAGAACTCGACGTGCCCGAAGGGAGATGGCGCCGCCAAGATATTGCCTCGAGGCGAGGGTGCCGAGAATAAGATCCGCGCCCCCTTCGAGTGTCCCCGCGAAGACTTCATGAGCGGCAAATGCGATAAACAAAATGGCTGCATGTACCCAGACCCTAAGGACTGCAGGAACTACTTCCATTGCGCTTGGAACGCCGACGGGCAGACAACCACAGTAACTTACAAGTCATGTCCTCGTTCTGGTGATGGTTATCTCCAGTGGAACAACAAAGACAAGAAATGCGACTTGCTAGAGAAGTCGACGTGCCATAAGGATAATGGCGTGGACACGACGGTTAATGGCGTTCTTGATGGGGCTAGCAAAATTTTACCTCGAGGTGATGGTGTTAAGATCCGCGACGAAGCCTTCGTGTGCCCGCGCGGAGACTTCATCAGCGGCAAATGCCAGAAGCAGAACGGCTGCATGTACCCAGAACCTAAGAACTGCAGGAATTACATCCATTGCGATTGGAATGCCGACGGGGAGAGGGCCATTGTAACTCAAAAGTCATGCCCTAAATCTGCCAATGGTTATCTCGAGTGGAACGACAAGGAAAAGAGATGCGACTCGCGGGAGAACTCGACGTGCCCGAAGAAAGGTAGCGTAGTCCCGCCGGTTGGTGACGTTCTTAAGGGAGCCGGTGGCATATTACCTCGCGGCGATGGTGTCGAGAACAAGATCCGCGACGCCGCTCCCTTCAAATGCCCGATCAGCGATATCGTGATCACCCAGTGCCGCGGCGCAAAGGACTGCGTGTACCCGAACCCAGGAAGCTGCAACACCTTCATCCAGTGCAGCGCAAGCGCGGGCTTTCTGGCTGGCACGCCGGCTATCAAGAACTGCCTTCCTGGCCATGAGTGGAACGATAAGGACAAGAAGTGCGATGTTCCGGAGAAGTCGACATGCCTCGTGCATGCGAACGGGGAGAATAGGCAGGGAGGAGCACCCAAGGGCAAGAAGAGCGTCCACGCCCGGGCCGCCTTCACATGTCCCACCGAAGACATCATCAAAACCAAGTGCAAAGGCCCAAGGGATTGCAGATACCCAGACCCTGAGAGCTGCAGTCATTTCTATCTATGCTTTGTGAGCTCTGACGGGAAGACTGGCACGCCCCATAACTATGCGTGCGGAGAGGGACTGTTGTGGAATGATAAGCTCAAGTCGTGCGATTGGCCGGCTTCGTCGACGTGTAAGCTGTAGTTGGATGTGGAGAAGGTGGTGTGCGTAGATCGGCTGGCGAGGACGTCGATGGCTGTTATGGTGGGCGCTGGGATGAGGTAATGGGATGTGGAGATATGAATATATGTAGGACTATAATACTTTCTAAAAGAGAGAACGCCTTCCTGTAGCAATTCATTCGCAGAACCAGCTTGATGAGATGGTGACCGATATCGACAAGATTTATTTAGCTATCAAACAGCTATGTACTCGAAGTCTATGTATGTAAGTTTTGTAAATTGCAACTCAGTTGCTCTCCTAGCTCCGTCTAGCCTCCACAGCCTGCTGCAGTTTGGCAATCACATCTCCTGGGGACTGAGCACCGAAGACTGCTGAGCCAGCGACGATCACATTCGCGCCTGCATCGGCAGCTTGGTCGATAGTGCCCAGGCCCAGGCCGCCGTCGACCTCGATGTTCAGGTCTGGGTACCTCTTGCGCAGCTCGGTGACCTTGGGGAGTTCGGAGGCCATGAACTTTTGTCCGCCGAAGCCGGGCTCGACGGTCATGACGAGGACCATCTGGAGATTGTCAGTAAATATATTCTCCGGGTTGAGATGGGGTATAATACATCTGGTTTCTCCTCCGCTACTGGGTTCTCCAGGATATCCCACAGCACATCAACAGGGGTATTCGGCTTAATCGCAATGCCCGCTTGCATATCCTGCTCATGGATAAACCTAATAAGCTCCTTCGGGTTTGTCTTCTTATCCGACGTCTCCTCCGGCGACTCGGCAGCCGTAGAATCGATAGCAGCCTCATAATGGAAGCAATACAAATCGCACCCCGCCTTCTTAAAGTCCTTGACCCACTTCTTAGGCTACACGACTCCCATCAGCCCAGCCCAAACTCCTCGCTCGCCTCTAAACCGCATGAGCACGAGCGTGCACGGGGCGGACAACTCACCTCAGCAACCATCATGTGGCAGTCGAAGGTGCCCGTGGCATTAGCGGTGGCGGGGCGCTCGACGTGAGAACGGATCTTGGTGACGACGGGGGCGCCGAAGGTGATGTTGGGCACGAAGTGCCCGTCCATGATGTCGATGTGCAGCCATTGCGCGCCGTACTGTTTGATGGTGCGGGAGCACTCTGCGCCTAGGTCGGCGAAGTCGGCGGCGAGGATGGAGGGCGCGATGATGGCGGGGGGAGACATGGTGGGCGGGGGTTAGGGGCGAGAGGGAGATTGGGATGGTCCAGTGGCTTGGGTCACTGGTGAATGGTGAGTGGTGAGAGTCGCGGTGGTGTCGGCGCGAAATAAAAATTGGTGGAGGGTGAGCGCGTAGAGAGGTTTGGATGTGGAGATGACGGAGCGGCAAGAAAGCGCTTGGAGGGGTAGCTTTTGGAGTGACGGAGAAATTGGTGGGGTATGGAGGGTTTGTGGCCTTGTATATCAGGCATATATGTCAGTTTCTCTCCACTCTGCCACCCTTAGAGCTGGTACCTGACTTTAGTATGGTAACTTCATATGTACTCAAGTACCTACCATCCCTCACCATCTGTTGGCGACAAACAACAATCGCTCTTTCTTCCTCAAACCTCCAACTACAAACATCATCCCTTCATACTGACCTTCATACAGGACATACACGTATCTGCGCCTTCCTTCCAGCCTCCCTTCCTCCCTTCCTTCCTGTATCTATTGTTGGAAAACTGCATAATCAATCATACCCTACTCTCTGCACCTCAGGACCTAGAACCTGCTGTACTGTACCTTTTATTATGCTTCATACCATACTGTATATCAATGCAATGCAGGTATCTCGCATGCTCCCTTCCCTCCCGCGCATACTCCCGTGCATACAGGAAACTTACTCTCGCATCTCACAGGTAAATAACCCTTATGGCCAGCTCAAAGGTCAGTTCAACGTCGGTCATGGTCGGTCATGGTCGTTTACACGTCGATCAGAGGTCGGTCACACAAATGGTCTATTTTTTGGCGCCCGCAGGGCGGTTGCATACCCGTCGGTCCCCATGATTCGTCCAAACATATGCACGCAAGCGCCAATGAGGTCCAAGGTGTGGCAGCAATACCAGCAATTCAACACATTTCGGCGCAAAGTCCACACCTCTCCACGTCTCTCCATACTATTGATTCTATTATTACTTTAGCCCTACTGTCTGATGCCTGCCATGTCTGCGAACTCCCCCTGTTCTCCCGTCTCCATTGGATGCCACCGATCAGCATGACCTCGCACTACTTGTCCCGTTCAAACAGATCGCCGGCTTCATTTGTTCGTTTCGACGCTCCTCGGCCGCCAGGTTGTCCATACCACGCACACATCGAGGCGCAAGTGCCGTTTTGGTCTCGCAGATGGCCCCCATCGGGTCGCTACCGCTGATGGGATGTGCGCATTACCGCCCCGCCCAATTACGCTCAGCGCTACTGTAAGTCGTCGAAGAAACAATGGTGGTATTAAACGTTCCTTTGGCCCCATTACGAAGTTACCCATCTATTCATCCATTCTCATCTTCGTCGTCGGTGTGTTTTTTGAGTGTCAGTTTATTTGTTTTGTTTGTGTGAAGTCTTCGTTGATCGAAGCATACTATCGCTTTTAATATTTATTCTCGACGCTGCGCGTCAACACTTCTCAGTATCAGTTGCATAGACAAACCAAAACAAACACATACAGTTGTCGCCTTTTCAGGTTCTCTTACGTCAAAATGGCTTCGCTAGATTTCTTACCAGCTGCTACATACGAAGCTCCGTCGCCCGTGCAGGCTCCACGGCGACGACGCTCACTTAATACTATAATGGAAGACGATGAAGAATCAATGAGGGGAGGTGACGATAGAGACGATGGTCGCGGACGACGTGGATCGCCGTCCTCGAAAGCTCCAAGCTGGTCAGACTGGCGCTCTCCTATGAGCGACCATTTCCCAACACCCAGAGGAAACCACTTCATGATCGCTCCCCACATGCCTGCTTCGCCCTCCTCACCCGCCGACAGCGAGTATTCGCAAACCTCGTCCGGGCCCTGGACCAGAGATAGCTATGGCACTCAAGCCACAGATTTCGATGATTTGTACGACGTCTCTTCTGACGAGGAAGACTCGTACAAGGCCCGCCAGGCTCGCTCTTCAATAGTTCGGGAAACAAGCTCTCGCAAGTCGACAGCCTCGCCCCGGCTGCGCAACTCGCTACCATCTCTCATCATTCCCCAATCGAATGAACAATGGAAGGCCATGGCTGCATTCAAGAAACTCGCCTCGCCAGTTCCCCCAACCCCACCCCCGAAGGTGCCAATGTCGCCCGCTGTTTTCCAGTACCTCGCAGAACAGTCCGCGCTCGCAGTACCGTCATCCTCAGCCCCACCATCGCTCGATGGAAGCTTGACTTCCGAGCAGATGGCTCTCATGTCGGCGCCTCCTACTCCAAACACTGGAAATGAGGAGGGCGACGACGTGGATCAATGGGGAGGAGTTCAGCTACAGCCTGCGGCTATGGCAACTCTCCAAGCCCTTTCTGGGGATGACATGTACGACATTCCCGAACAGGTGATTGAGCTTCCAATCCGATCACCAACAACGGAGATGCAGCAAAGCCCGCCACCAATCAACACCAGCATCCACAGAAACAACTCTGTTATTCTGTCGCCCGAGCAGCAACAGTCAATGAACAGCTTGACAGCCATCGAGATCCCCTCCCCAGGAGGATTCTTCGCCAGCTTGTCTAATGTTTCCAGACACACATGGCACATCATGCCTTCCAGTCTTAGCAACGAGGCTCCCCCGTCCTCGGCGACAGCAGAGCACTTTTACAAGACCCCATGGATGTCCGAGCCTATTGAGCGCATCGTTGAAGTGACCGAGTCCATGTCTGATGGATGCCCAACTGCCCGCCCAATCCTCCCGAAGACTGATTCCGAGGAGACCATCAAGGGCCTTGACTCTCCTATCGAGGAGATCATCGCTACTGAAATTATTTCGGATTACGACGTTACCTACGTCCGCAAGTTGAACGAGGATTCATTGGAGCACTTTGATCGCACCCAGCTCTGGCTTACTGCTCAAACCTCCTACCTCTCTGCTCTCATCAACCCAACCGAGGCGCGTGACGACGAGGTAGCCATTCAGAGACGCGATTCCCAGATCGTACGAGGCGGCAAAGCCACTGTCGACTCCGACAGCGAGACTACCCCGAAGAAGAAGACCGTCCGCTTCTCGGAAGTCCCAACCTCAGTCCTCGGTGTTAGCATCGTCATCGGCCGTCCCCTTCCTCAACTCACCCGCCTGGAGTCCGCATACTTCCGCTCTTTCCGCACCTTCGTTGCCGTGTCGCGTTACCGTGATACCTTTGTGCACCGCACACCCCGCTTTGAGGCTCTGCAAATCCAGCGCACAAACTTCCCCGAGGTATACCGCAACCAGCTGCTCGGCAAGTTCCAACTCAGCGTTGTGCCAATGAGCGCAAAGAAGCGCATGTCCTCCAATGTCGCCCGCGGTGACGAGACCGCCCCCGAGGACCCAGCCAAGCTCAAGACTGATAAGGAGAGAGAGGCCAAGGAGCAGATGAGCGCCGCGTCGTGGAATGTCACGGCCATGAAGATGCTCAACGGCGGCCGCCTGATCGCCGCACCAGTAGCCAAGAGGCTTGCTCGCCTGTCGCGCATGGGACCTTCCGCCAACGGAACCCCACGCGACCGCGCTCGCATTCTCGATCTCGGCGGACAGGCCACCTGCGACTGGGCATGGCACTGCGCGACCGAGTACCCCAACACCAAGGTGTACACGGTCAGCACCAAGACCTCGCGCCAGCTGTCCAACTCCAACATCCACGGCCCGGCCAACCACCGCCAGGTGACGGTCAACAAGCTGACCAGCCTCCCCTTCAAGGACGACCAATTCGACCTCATCTCCGCCCGCAACCTCGCGCACATCCTCAAGGCGTGCTCCGAGAACGGCGAGGACGAGTACGATGCTTGCCTCGCGGAGTGCATGCGCATCCTCAAGCCCGGCGGATACCTCGAGTTCAACATGCTCGATTCGGATATCATGAATGCTGGTCCCCTTGGCCAGGCTAAGTCCGTCGAGTTCGGCTTCTCCCTCAAGACCCGCGGCTACGACGCTACGCCCACCAAGGCATGGCTCGGTCGTCTGTCGCGCGCGGGCTTTGTCGGTGTGAAGCGCGCGTGGATGGTTCTCCCGATGGGTGCGCCGACTGCGGTGGCCAGGCCGGTGAGCAGGGATAGCATGGGTGTTGAGAGGTCGCTTGAGCTGGAGGCTATGGTTACGGGGAGCACGGCGGGCGCGGCGAGCATTACGGGGCTTGTGGGGGGGTGGGCGTGGGAGAAGTGGATGTTGAAGCTGCAGATGGAGATTGGGGTTGCGGAGGAGAATTTGTTGGAGGGTGTGGGGGAGATTGTGGAGGAGGGACGGAAGGGGGGGGCGGGGTGGAGGGGGTTGAGTGGGTGGGCGAGGAAGCCGATGAGGGGGTAGATTATGGGGGATGAAGTATATGATGTGGATGAGGATGAGATATGTGGGATGTGAGATGGGATGGGTGATGGGGGTGCATGGGATGGCGCGAAGGTGTTTTTTTGCTTGGCTTGATACCAGATAGTTAGTTGCGCTTTAGTGCTTTTAGGATCCGGACAATATATCCCCTCTTGCCAAGGTAGATTTTTTTTCAGTGCAGTGATTTAGACTGTTGTTTGTGTGAAGAGTTGCTCGTGCTGCCCGAAGTCTGGAGAGTAACTCTACATATTGGTGGTGTCTACAGCGACTATACACAATGGTGGTGTTTATAGCAACTATACGTAATGACAGTGTTAACAGTAACTTTAAACAATGGTACTGTTAACAGGAACTCTACGCAATCGTAGTGTTGACAGTAACTCAACGCAATGGGGGTGTTGACAGCAACTGTACGCAATACTAGTGTTCATAGCAACTGTAAGTCAAATTGACGCCCTCGATCGCTCACGGCCATGTTATGTTGTCTACGTCAGTTACTCAAAAATTATTACAAGATAATAGCTTCTATCCGCTTCAATGCTGGTATTGATTTCTAAGTTCCCGACCTCAAGCCATCATGAGTACAAACAGCATCACAGCTTAACAATCACCCAGTCCCGACCCGTCCGTCCCACGCGCCGCACCGCACCGCAACCTACTACAGAACCTCACAACCCGCCCCCAAGTTTCTCATCCTGTACCACCTATATCAAAAATATGCTTACTCAAGCATAACCGCTCCTTCCCCAAACCCCAAAAACCCAAAACCATCCCGCGATATATTTAGCCCACCCACGCACCCACCCGCCGATCCACCCCAGAACGAGTAACCCCCCAAGGCCGCGACCCCTGCCATGTGGCATCCGTAGCCTGGCTGGACCCAAACTCGCGCCCGCAACCCTTGGACCCTAAACCGCATTCGCAACGGGCGTGCTGACAGTCCATCCACAGCGCGGCTTTTCCCCCAGCCCTCCACTCCACACGCTGGGGTTATCTTTACTCCACTGGGGATGAGGCGACCAGTGGGAGGTGGGCGCTAGGAATGGCTGAGGTAGGGGTGCGATATTGGTCCGAGTGACAGCCTTGCGTTGCGGCTGGGTGGATGGGGGGCTGAATGGATGGCTGGGTGTGTTTAAAACTTGTTGTGAGTGGAGCTTGGGCGGGCTGGGTTGTTGTTGCCTTTTTTCGCGTGGAGGGTTGACGGAAACGATATATTTACTGTCGTTGCCAGTTTGCGAGATTGACGATTTTGATCGGTCGAGCTTTGTTTGGATTGCGACACCGTTACTGCTTGAGGGTTACTTGACACACGGCGAGCACTGAGCGTGTGTTGTCTATACGTTTACGGCTTCACAAACAAGGCTGCGAGAAGACGAGAACAAGAGCAATCATGCCGCCACCATGGACGTCCCAGAATCTCATCAATGACTTCTGGTCACAGCATCTATCTCCCAACACCCCCCCCGTGAAAGGTACCCCATCCCCTCCCCCTCTGCTCTTCCCAAACTAACACCCTCCCAGCCTCAGCCGTCCTCCCCAAATCCTTCTACACCACCAAAATCTCCAAACGCCCCCCCACCAGCTCCCTCCCCTCCGTCTCCGTCTCCGCCTCCTACACCGCCGCCGTCGCCGCCTGCACCAAGAAAGTCGCCCACATCGTGCGAGAATGCCAGGCCATGAACCTCAAATACACAGACCCCTACTTCGACCTCGACGATAAGGAGGATTGCATGTACCCCCTCTCGATGCCGGAGCGCAAGCCCGCGGAAGACGTGCGCCCTAATCGCGGGTTGAATGTTTATGAGGAAGGCGGGGGCGGGGAGCGGAAGGGACATCTGCTGTTGTTTGGGAATGCGCCGGAGGGGGGGGCGAGGAAGGCGCCGCTGCCGCCGTCGGTGAAGAGGGTGGGGGATATCTTTGATAATCCGCAGTTTTATGTTGATGGAGCGAGCGCGAAGGATGTCAGGCAGGGGGGGAGCGGGGATTGTTGGTTCATGTCTGCCTTGATGGCTTTGTGCAACAGCACGGGCGCCGACTCGCTGTTAGAGAAAGTGTGCGTTGCTCGCGACCAAGAGGTTGGAGTATACGGCTTCGTAGTCTTCCGGGACGGAGAGTGGGAGTCTGTCATCATCGATGATAAACTCTACCTCCGCAAACCCGACTACGACGACCTAGCCGAGCGCGTGCGCAAAGACTGGGAAGCAGCCAAAGTGCGCGACGACGACGCAGAGGACTGGCGGCGCGAGTTCCAGACCAACAGCGGGGCGTTGTATTTCGCGCAGAGCACGCACGAGGATGAGACGTGGGTGCCGCTGCTGGAGAAGGCGTATGCGAAGGCGCATGGGGATTACGGTGCTATCCATGGCGGGAATGTGGGCGAGGCGATGGAGGATTTGACGGGGGGGATTAGTGTTATGATTAGCACGAGGGATATTCTGAGTAAGGAGAGGCTGTGGCAGGATTTGTTGAAGGTGAATACGGAGTACCTTTTTGGCTGCGCGAGTCCGGTTTGGGATGATCCGGATGATGATGGCGGGAAGGATGGGATTCAGGCGAATCATGCGTATTCGATTTTAAGGGCGGTTCAGTATAAGAAGGAGAGGTTGCTGCTTATCAAGAATCCGTGGGGGAGGAAGGAGTGGAAGGGGCCGTGGTCGGATGGGGCGAAGGAGTGGACGCATGAGTCGATAAGGGATCTGGGGCATACTTTTGGGGATGATGGGATTTTCTGGATCAGATACCAGGATCTGCTCAGGAAGTATGATGAGATCTACCGCACGCGGCTGTTTGCCGATGAGTGGCGCGTCGCGCAGCAGTGGGTTAATGTCGATGTTCCCTGGGCTGGGGATTACCTCGATACGCGCTTCGAAGTCACACTAGAGAAAGGGGCACAGACAGTTATCATCCTCTCGCAACTCGACGAGCGCTACTTCCGCGGTCTGGTTGGGCAGTACGTATTCCTGATGTCCTTCAGGGTTCACAAAAAAGGCGAGGAAGACTACCTGATGCGCACACACGGTGAGTTTTACCGTCAGAGATCAGTCAGCGCGGAGTTGTACCTTGAGGCGGGGACGTATGAGATACGCATGAAGGTCGCGGCGTCACGGAACGATAAGGCGCATAAGGTTGAGGATATCGTGAAGGGGAATTGGCTTGATCGGCGGGAGAAGCTGCTTCAAGTCGGCTTATCCTACGACATTGCGCATGCGAAGGGACAGCTTGAATATGATTCTGAGGAGGAGGAAGTTGGCGATGAAAAAGAGACACCGAAACAACAGTCTGAACCATCCAAATCGCAGCTGGAACCCAAATCGAAACAAGAACCCAAAGTCGATGACGGACCAACAGTCGAAGAAGAAGTCGACACCACCCCAGACACCCATCACCAACCCCACGACACAACATCCCAAGACGAAGCCACCGCCTCGGGCGAAGACGACTGGGAAGACGACGACCCCTCCTCCGCCCCTACCCTCCGCAGACGGCCAACAGATCTCGACGACCGTCGCGACCACAGCAGACCACGCGACTTTCGCCCCCGTCCGCGCGACTACCCACCCGCTCCTCCACGGCGTCAACGCACCTTTTCTCCCGGCCCACCGAGGAGGAGGGGAACTTACTCACCTGGTCCCCGCCGCGCGGTGTCGCCGAGACGGAATTACCCCCCCGGACCACCACGGGGCTTCCCCCTCCCGCCGAGGGGATTCCCCGGCCCTCCGCCGCCGCGGAACTACCCCCCACCAGGGCCACCGCGGGGATTCCCAGGCCCGCCAGGACCGATCCCGCCAGGTGGCGGGCATCCCCCCCCTTTCCAGCGGAGAGGGTCACTTGATAACTCGCTCCCGCCGAGTCCGCATCGTAGTATAGCGGGGTCGTTTGACGAGAGGAGGGAGATGGGGATGGATTTTGGTAGGGATATGGAGGTGGATGGAGCGAGTTTGTATTATGATACTGCGGTTAACCCTAGGGCGTGGGGGGCGGCGGTTGTGGTGGGGGTGAGGGTTTATTGTAGGGATACTGATCCGGTTGTGAAAGTGGTGAGGGATGGGGAGAAAGGGGAGGGGAGAGGAGGGGGGGTGAAGATGGATGTTGATGATCCGGCGGTTGATGCTGTGGGGGAGGTTGGGGGGAGTGGGGGGAGTGGGGGGTTGACGCCCAGGGGTGGGGAGGGGGTTTGAGGGGGGATGGGTATGCGGTGGTATTTCTTAATGAACTAAGGATGTGCTAATTGGGGGCAGTAAGGGTTATAATGAATATTTTATTCGGGGATTGCTTGGGAGTTAGTTTGGTATTTGAGTAGCTTATTATGTAGTAATCACCTTTTCAGTCCGTCAACATTTTCAGTACTCAAACAGCTGTTGAATTTTCCTCTGAGCTTCGATCGAAACCCCAATCTCTCCATCATCCAGGACAGCTTTTGTCTCCAGCCGACCGGTTGGTGGCGCCTATATAATCGCATGAGAAGCGGAAGGGATTGTTCCTCTCGCCTCATACAACATTAGTCGAAGACACGTACAGAGACCGCAAGCGCCATTCGTTGATCTGTGGGTAAATCAGCGTGCAGAACTAGTAGTGTGTGTCCACGCCCAGTACGAGATGTTGAGGTCAAAGAGATATCTCCTTAGAGACGGTGGGGTTCTGTGTCGACGGCGGGATGGAACGACGACAGCATTTCAACCGGTGACAGCAAGATTCATCGACAGCAGGCAGTTCCACCTGGCGACAGCAGTGGTTCTGGGCACTCGAAAACCCGCGAGTTGCTGAAGCAATTCCACCCGGTGACAGCAGTGGTTCTGGGCACTCGAAAACCCTCGAGTTGCTAAATTGAATGGATGGATGAAGCTGCGGGAGCGCCAAGTCGTGATCAGGAAATCTCTCGTGTATATTGGCAATCGGATCGCCGCCGTCGCCGTCAAGGTGGTAGATACTTGTGCAATCTTCAAACCTTATTGATAGTAGGCATACTTATCGAAAATGATTTAAAACCAACAATTTTTAAGCCCCAGCGGCCCTACCCTCTCTCGCCGTTGCCGAATCGAGTCTAAACACACACCAGTCAACATGCCATCAGCGGCAAGAACCCCACAACGCACCTTCCTTATCAGCCCACCTTATCGGCGATCCTCGATGACGGCCCTCACCCCACCAAGAGGTTCTCCAAACCATAAACCCCGCACAAGAACCCTATATCTTCCTTCTCCTTCTCCTCCAACGTAAATTTCTCCAGCAACTCTTCCCAAAAACATACTCCCCCAAACAACCCAACCACCAAAACCACCACAATGTCCACCACCGCCATCCCTCTCCACCCCCCCACCGCCCTCCCCGCCTCCGCCGCATCCCACTCTCTCGCCCCCTCCGCCCTCTCCTCCCTCTCCTTCCTCGCCTCCTCCGCCAAATCCGCCGCCTACGCGCCGTACTCCCGTTTCCGCGTCGGCGCCGCCGTGCTGCTATCAGACGGCACCGAGGTCTCAGGCGCGAACATCGAGAACGCCTCATACCCCGTCGGCACCTGCGCCGAGCGAGTCGCGCTGGGCTCCGCGATCATGAGTTTGCTTGATCATGGGCAGAATAAGGGGAGGAAGGTGGAGGTGGGGGAGGTGGAGAGGGAGGAGAGGGCTGGGGTGGCGGAGTTTAAGGGGGGGTGGAAGAAGGGGGTGTTTAGGGCGTTGGCGGTTACGAGTGATGCGGTGGGAGTGATTAGTCCGTGTGGGATGTGTAGGCAGTAGTGAGTTTGTCTATTTACCGGAAGGGGAAGGGGATGTGCTGATTGAAGGACAGTATCAAGGAGTTCTGCGAGGCGTCGATGCCGGTGTATATGTTTGACAAGGAGGGGAATTTCCACGTTTTGACTGTGGAGCAGGTGAGTTTACCTTTTCTTTTCTACCATACTGCCGCTGCTGCGATCTCATGCTGCATGGGTCAGCTGCTCGCCAACGGTTGACGCAGGGCCGGTGGTGCTGACTCGTGGGCAGTTGATTCCGCTGGCGCTGTATGTTGAATAGAGTGAAGTGCTGATGTGGTGATAGTTGCTCCCGCTGTCGTTTACGATGGATTCGATGCCAGATCTGGTTGCGACGGCTAAGGCGAGGGAGAAGGCGGCGTAGGTTCCATCAGGGAGGGGGAATGGAGTTATAATATTGGTTGAGCGGGAGGGAAAAAACGAGGGGATAGGATGATGAGATAGAACAGTATTTTTAGCTAATACTAGACTGTATCTATCGTCAAGAAAAGGAAGTTGGCCATAAAACTGATATAGTTTGACCTTAATACATTCTTGTTTATCTCTCGGCACTTCCGAGTTTTACTATCCTACATCCCCATCAAACATGCAAACCGCTAGAAAGCACCGCACCAAACGCCATCAGCACCACTCTCCTCCTCTTCCTTTACAACCCCTCCCCATCATTCCTCCCCCAAATCTTGACCGTCCGATCATACCCTCCACTAACAATCCACCTCGCATCCCTACTAACATCCACACTATGCACATTCCCCGTGTGCCCGCTCAGACTACACGCCATCCCCCAGTCGTCCACCGAAAACACATTAACCTTCTTATCGAATCCCGCGCTCGCAAAGAACGTCCCCCCCTTCTTCGGTTCTGCCCCAGCCTCCCCACTCCTCGCCATCCCATCTCCTTTATACCACCGCAAATCCGACACCACGGATTTATGCGCGCCCACTCCGCCAACACAAGCCACCTTCCTAATATCCCAGCACTTCACCCATCCATCCCCCGAACCACTGAGCACACGATGTCCATCCACCCCCCAGTCCAGCGCGTAGACAGGCTTAATATGTCCATCCAAAATCATCACCGTGCGACCCGTCCTCAAATCCCAGATTCGGCCCATACTATCTGTTCCTCCACTCGCTAGAAGCGAACCATCCGTATTAAACGCCACCGCAAACACACCTCTCGAGTGTCCCTCCTGCAGCAACAGCTCATCCCTCGTCTCAATATCCCAAAGACGCCACGTCGTATCCTCCGACGCAGACGCCAGATATCGACCCGAGGGATGGAACTCCACGCGACACACGCGCTGATTATGCCCCCCCAGCGTCGCCAACGGCGTCTCCCCCTCCCGTCCCCAAAGATGCACATTCCCCTCCCCCCCCCCCC
>KV454608.1:0-45352 GCA_001662585.1 Pseudogymnoascus sp. WSF 3629
CTACTGGTACTATTCGTGGTTGGGCCGGCCCATTCGCGAAGGGACATATTCGTGGTTGGGCCAGCCCATTCGCGAATGGGCCAGTGTATTCGCGAATATGGTTTATTCGCGGTTGGGCCGGAACATATACTTAACTTCGATGAAACTAGGTTTTAAATTAGGGTAACATGTAGAGAAGAGATCATTGTTCCTACTTATGTTACTAAGGTAAGGTAAATGCTTAATCCTCTTCTAAATATCATACATTTACTAAGGATTTACTAGGCAATATATGTAGCTAGCCTAGAGAATCAAAAATCTGTTACTCTCGTTAAAACTATTGCTACTAATGGCATAACGATTCCTCCTATTATAATCGTACAAGGAAAGCATCACATGAGGAGTTGGTATTAGGAGCTTTTAGTTTAAGGAACAAAGGTTCTACTTTCTAAAACAGGATATACGAATTCTAAGCTCGCTCTAGAGTATCTTAATCACTTGAATTGTCACTTAGATCTAATACGGGTACGGCTAAAGGTTCTCCTTATGGATTAACACAGAAGTCATATAGATCCCTACTTTACATTAAAAAGCCTTGAATATTAGATTATTCCATATGTCTTCCTAGGACACCTTACGCATGTATTATAACCTCTTAATGTTAGTGTTTTTCAAGCTTATAAACACTAGCATTGTAAGGCCGTATAACATGCTATTTAGAGCCTTGATATTAAATATAATATATCATCGTTCTTCTAGGATTTAAATGATATCCAAACTAATACCTTTAAGCTAGGCATAATTCAGGGAGCATTTCAAAAGGCTAGAATTTGGCTAATTAATGTTAAAGCTGCCATTTAAAAGATGAAGGTATATTAGCCTCTAGATATATCAAACTTAGGTGATGATGAGTTACCTCAATTACCTCAAACACCACGTAAGTTTAGTTATGTAGAATCGAGCCTAAACTAGCTATAGGAGAGATTACGATAACGTCAATTAAGTAGCCCTACTAGGCAGCAAGTTAAGTTAGTATGCAAGGGGACTAAGTCTCTCTTATTATTTAGTGAGCTTAATCTACTTTAGCTTACTTAATCGCAAGCTAGTGCTAGGAATCGACAGAAATCAAGGACTAGGAATCGCTAGGCGCTTCAAAAGTCAGGTGCTCTTACTATTAAGGAAGCAAATGCACGAATCACTCAAAAGGAGGCTAAGGCTGAGGCTGAAAAAGAGAAGAGGCGTCAATTCCTAATTCGAACTACTCGGAATAAGATAAAAGGGGACTATTATAGGCTTGGAGTTAAGGCACGTCGTCAGGAGAGGCTGCGACTTCAGCGGGTAAAGGAGCTCTCAAAAGTTGGGAATAGCATCGTACCACCAGAGCTCCTGATTCCAATTCCTGACCCTGAAAAGGCTCTCACGGAGGAGGATCTCGAGCTTTAATTGCGAGAGAGGTTGATTACGATGCTAGAGTTCTCAGGAGTTGAGATACCTAACTCAACTCTTACGAATCCAATCGATCCGATCGATCCAATGCTCGATTCAATACTCTCAGGCTGTCCAATTGAGTCGCAACAGGATTATATAAGCTTTGGGGATAGCCTCACTTTCGATCCTGAAGAGGAAATTAGGTAATGGGTTTAGTTAGGGTAGTTGGAGTTGTGGTGGTAAATCAATTGCAACAGGAGTTCACGCGTTTGCATACAAAATTGGGTGCTCGGCTATGTTGAGGCGTTGCACTCGCTTTCGCCGACCGTAGGGAGGTCCGAAAGCCGACGATTATCATCTTTTTGTAGAGAACGGACTAGAGCTACGCCAAGTGATGACTAATCGGGTGGTATGTGCACCGCCGGCTAAATGTGGCTTGATTGTGGCTGAGAAACGCCTTAACGCCACACTACACGTAAACTCAAACCCGTCGCGGCTACGGCCCTTTCCTCCTTCACGTTTACTTCTCGAACAATTTGCGACGACAAGTATCAACGCTATATTGACCGAGTCTCTCCTTTTATGACATCTCTGTTCTACTATATGGATTCCAGTGTAATTCCGCGTATTCTAGTCCCTTGGCTACCGGAGTACAACTGGCTTCCGCTCTCTCGCAATGGCTAGCACCAGGTCGGAGGTCATCAAAAGCAAACCGATAGGGGATGGATTGAACGTGTTTCGCGATTCATTCAACTCTCTGTGCAAGGAACTTGGGGTATCTTATTCGGTGGACGGGTTGCAGCAAATTGACGATGAAGGTACGCACAGAGGGCTACATAGGTCTATCTCTAACTGACATAGGCCTTCAAAATTCGGCACTCGATCTTATATCCGCCTTGCAAATCCCCCCTGCCTCTCGAATACTACCTTCCAATATCGGCAATAAAAATTTCTTCGGTGACCTTTCAAGACTTAACTCGGCAGTCAATAGCGACGACTTCGACATCAACCGCGTGACACCGCTCTTGAAAGCGGTAATCAATAATGAATCCGACGACATCATCTGGGACAAAGCTTACGCTGCTGTAACGGAGTTCACACCCCCTCCTTGACTACTGCCGTTCGTAAATCAAACCCCATGGTCCAACGCTACAAGCAGCATTGTCAACTCTTCGGAGCACAGGAAATATGTGGATGATGTGCTCAAGGACGAGTTGGGATCGTCGCTCTATACTGGGGTGCCTGGGTTCTACAACGCGTTCTTTGGAGACGTGGAAGAGCTGGACTCTATATCCCAGAACTATACTCAGCGTCTAGCTTATTAACGAAGCCAATGTCTAGCTTGCGCTCTGCTGTCGAACCTTCCAAAGGTTGGTTGGGTTGAGCTAAAAGTCTTCGTGGAACATTTCTGAGGTCCGTTGCGAAGCCCAAAACCCGATCAATCTTCTCTGCGAACCATTTCAAGACTTCTGGCTCTTTTGCTTCATTGGGCCAGTCACGCCAGCCGCCTTCATTGCTAAAAATGGGTTCTTTTGAGGTGGATGGTTTGCATAGGATAAACTATTGGTTCAGTGGAGGTTCTAACTGCAAATGGTGTTGCTTTGAGGGTTATAGAATTTTACTTAAGCCTTCGCATTAGCGTAAGGAAGTGGGAAACCTATCTCAAGGAACAAAACCACATCTAAGGCAATCTGCTTATGTTGCTTCATTCTAATAGACTCCCTCCTTAGAGCGCTGTTTCCCACGCGTTGTAGCAGCAGCAAGATCTCTCTTCCAGTCAATTCCAAAATCGTGGCAAACCTCAAGAACACTAAACTCGACTGATCCAATATTGAACTTCGATAGTCCGTGGGTGCCGTCAGCATTACCCCATTGTCCATTGCTGTCAGACGAGTCTGATACATCGTAACGAGTTGCTGCTTTCTCAATTTCCACACTCTGTATTGATAGACAAAACTCGTACATTGCGCTTGCTGCGCGCTCGGCCATAACTGGTGGGCTTTTCTCGCCGCACGCATCTTGAGTGCTCGTTCCCTGTATCGAGGCGAATTTGGCGTTGAGGTAGCTAGAAGATCGAGATGTTAACAACCGTTATATTGAGAAAGGGAAGTAATAAACATAAAAAGCCAATACAGCTTGCTGTAGGTTCTTACTAATTAGCTATTCCAACAGGAACCAATATGGCAAGCGTCGCTAGTGCACCATCTAGCACAGCAGTGGCATGGGCGTAGTTGTTTGCAGTGAAGTAGTCAGAGACTGATACAGCTGCAAAGTTGCACATGTCGACAAAACCATTCATCCCCCGTACAGCATAATATGCAACATAATCTTTCATTAGACCTGGGCAGTCTGCGAGAGCAAGACAGAAATCGGATCTTTCATCCAATTCTCGAACAGCGAGCTCCTTGGTTGTATAATGGACAGTTGGAACAAAAGTCCTGTTTGTCGTAGCATAGGTAACCTCGCCCTCATATCCTTCTACAAGAAGCTGAATCACATTTCCACTCTGTAAACTTGTGTATTCCGAGTGTAAATGTGGGTGATTTGAGAGTGGCTTCGCAGCTGAACGCCCAATAACAGTGGCGTTCGACGTTATGCACCATAGCATCAAAACGAGAATTTGAAATGTAGTAGCCATCTTAAGATGCAGTTTATGACTTTCGCCGAAATGTGTGTATTTAATGGAGGATAAACAGCGTATCCTATTCCTTATATATAACTTGTTTAGAACAAGGATATAAGGGTAACATATCTATAGATATTGTATGAGTATGCGCTCAAGGAGTTCTGTTCAATAAAAGGAAATACAGGCTAAAGTATCAACAATACATACTACGTTGCAGAAAAAAGTATTAATAACAAGTACTAATTGTAAACCAATAGTAAATGCCTAATAATACAGCGTGGTATTTAACGCAGCTTGCTGATATCTGTTAGTTCGTTGGTTTATAACAAATCACTGCAACGATAAAGTGGTGTTGGAGAGTGGGTCCTGTCAGTGACAGGGTGAATTTAGCATTGCGCAGCTCTCCCGAGCTCGCTTCTAAAGCTTCAGGGTCAAAGCCAACTCCCCGAGTTATTTAGTCCAAACAGAGTTTTCATCTTTACAGTTCAAAGGATTCGAACTTCCAAAATACAGTGTTTACAGATATCGTTACATCTACATTTGACTCGACTTAACAGGTATTATCACCTTTTTTCATAATACGTATGCGCATCTAACAATCTATTAAACAATCCAGATGAATTTCTGGTATTTGCCAGGATCGGCTGTGCCGACTTTGGCACTGATATGGTGGATGGCATCCATATCAATGCCACGCAATATGACGAACTTGTTGATTTCTGGATTCTTTGGGATATTTCCACTAGAATACCTCGCAAGAATTCGAACGCTGCCATCCGGAATCAGACGCCTAGAAGCGGAGGTGGAGAAGTCTTTTCCAGATGAGAAGAAGAGGCTAGAATGGCATTTGAGGAAGGCTGTAGAGTTAGAAGCGGCAATGGCAGATAATGTTGCAGGGAATGAGGTGGAAAACGCGGGAGTTTAATGAGAATATCTCCAATACACCCTCTACTAGCTTTAATTTGGCATGAGGCCTTCTATGCGTTCTAAATCCACATCCATCACGCCGCCTCGACCGCCCCCTCTCCCCCAACCCTCTTCCAAAACCACCTCACAGCTTCCGTACAGTGTTCCTCCAAATTGACCCCAAATCCACCTAACCTTCGTATTCAACGCCTTCGCCAACTTCTCTAAAACCGCCCCTGCCTCTTCCCCACTCATATCAAGCAGCTATCCCTGCATCCTACTCTTCCTTGCCATCGCCAGCGTGTGCGACATGCGCACTCCATCGTACGCTTTTAATGCGCGCAGGATTCGGCGGGGCCGTCGCAGAAGGAGATGAGGCGGGAGAGCACCTAGTCATCTTCGAAAGCCATTCCAACGCCAGCGCCGAAGTGGGGGCTGGTGGCATGTGCCGCGTTGCCGAGGATGCCTAGGTTCTGGCGGTGACAGGTGGGGGAGGGGAGGTGCTACTAGATCCCCAGACGTCAGTCGGGGGATCTGAAGAGCTGCGGTATGTTAGTCCTTGAGCACTGGGGTTTTAAGGGGGATGGGGCCGGAGCGAAGGCATACCTTTATGGTTCCATGGGGGGAGCGCTCCATTCAAGAACATCCCGCTCTATAGACTTCTTTCAAGTTCTGCTTTACCTAGGCCCCTTCCCATGGCTTATCCGCGTGGTAGAAAGCGACGATGTTCATGGCGTTCCCCTTCGCTACCGGGAAGGCGAGCACAGGTCCATTGGGCCCAAGATGCATCTTTCTATTCCTCGCCTTCTCTTAACCCAGCTCCGCTAGCGCACTTTCCATCTGTATCAGTCCGCGGAACGCATTAGTGTCCGTAAAGCACAGGAGCAGCGCTTGGTCATCCCCACAACAAAAACGAGGCAGGTACTATGAACTCCATTAGCCCCAACCCCAATCACAGCGCATCCGTTTCGTCCGCGAAGAACAATGCGTACTTGTTCGCAAGAAGGCTACTCCATAGATACAACGCGCTTTTTCATCTCCGCTATATTATTAGGGAGGGGGCGCAGTGAACAGTACTCTGCTTCTTGGCGCTATCTCGGCACTATCTATCACGACTTCAATAATTTGTTTCCCCTTCTTTAACCCTGTTCCGACTAAACCCACCCCTCCCCAAGCTTCAAACTCCGTCCCTATGCCAACCCAGCCAGCTGTTCATCTGCGCTAGCTCAGCGGGGAATCCTTCACTTCGCGCGCTGCTTAGATGACATTGCACGTGCGAGTGCCACAACAGACACTACTGTAGCGACCTGATCACGGCGACGTGACAGCGCGGGAGTGGCGTCGCGATGTAGGATGTGATCAGTGATCAGTGCCAACTGCTAAGTCACTTACACATATCCGTCGCGCACGTAAGCTGGCAGGATCAGGTCAGTGGATGGGAGGTTCCGCTAGGCTAGAGTAGGGGGGGACACAGGCGTGGGGACATCGGTGAAGATATGCGGGATTGTGGGTTGTTTGTTGGATATTGGATGTTGGATGTTGGATGTTAATGTAGGGTGTTGGATGTTAATGTAGGATGTTGGATGTTAGGTATAGGAATATATACCCTTGGAATATGGTGGGGCGTCGTACATTTGTTTTTGGAGGAGAGTATGGATGGGGTGGTTTACTTCCAGGTTGTGCATTGACAAGGGCGTGGGGGAGAGAGGGATATTCTTGCTATGCTGTAGGTGGGTGTTCTGCAAGATGAGACTCTGATGCTGGCATTAGGGGCGCAACTCTAGCTTGGAGGTTAGGGAGAGGCATGCATACGAGTCCTACAACTAGGGCAAATAATGTTTTTATCTATTTTACGATGACTCCATATGCCAAATTACTGTGCGCTAATAATACTTGCAACAACGAACTATACGCTTCCCAAAGCACCATTATTAGAACCCACACATTAGGCCAAGACACGGATGCCAAGTATGCTTATTCTGACTGACATACGGATGCCAAGTATCGCCGAAGTGCTTATTCTGGTGTCTGAGGTCGGATTTTGGATTATTTGTGATTCGGGTCTGTGCGCACCCACTTAGTAAGCCAATTTTCCGCGCCAAATGATCCGACTGAATCACAACTTTGCCCTCGGAACAGGGGCCAATTTAGGTGAGATTATCGCGCTTTTGGTGATGTCCGAGGTCTAATTTGATGTACAGACCTCGGAGCCTCCGATTTTGAGCCCAGCCTGCTATTCCTCCACCGCAAGCACCCTAATCCTCCCTAGACCCCCTGATAGCATGAACTAACGAGTCAATTGAAAGATGCCCATCTATCGTAGTTTTACTAGAATGATTTTGTCTTTGTCTTCTAGTAGTTACACTTGCTATAAAGCTTCCTCATTATAGCTTATATAAAACCAGTTTTCTCTAAATAACTTTTTAGCCGATTTAAGGAGGTTTCCCTTCTTAGTGTATAATTTCTGCTGCTCTTTAAACCTAGCTAGGTGTTTAGTAGGCTTATCATCTATGTCTGTCATGGCCTATGCTATAAGTATGTTTAGGTGTTAAACATCAGGTCTTTAAAGGAACTTAGCCTTCTCTTTTTCTAGAAGGTCCTTAGGAGCATTTCTATCACGTTAATGATCTATACTTTGTAGCGTCTTAATGTTATTAGTAGGCACATCCTCACCCTTATACATTAAAAATCTATATCTATTAACAATCTTTAACTCGTAGGCCTTATTATATGTTCCTATGCCTTCGTAATCTAAGATCTATCTACGTAATTCTAGGTCTTAAAATAATTAGAGGGAACTCCTCTAGGATAGAATGGACTAACTTACCTTTAATCTTATTTATAACACTAGCACAAATAGCATGTATCTTTAGTACATCTCTATAGCTAACGTCATGACTAAGAGACACTACCTAGTTCTATAGTATAGCATAAGTAAGCGCTTTAATTTTGTCTATACCCTTTATAGATGCCATTTATAGTATAGGAAGTTTAAGGGCCTCCTTTTCCATTTAAGTTCCTATAAATCTCTACCTTCTAGCACATAAGCCTTTATAAGGGCATCTAATGTATTATACCCTTTTATAGCATTATTAGTAATTATAAGGGAAAAAAAGAACATTAACCTATTATACATTAAGCAATTCTTAGATTTAAGAATAGCATAAAGGCTATTATATGTTAGCTTTTATTCTAGATATAGTAATAGACTTTATATACTTTTTGTTCTCATCATTATGTTTCCCTTTTATATACCTTTAAATTATTTTAAGTTTAAAAGTAAAGCTACTACTAGGTAGCTATAGTAGATGAATATAGTAGTCCTAGTTAATTAATAAGGTGACCTTCTATTTAAGCATTCTATATACCTTATATGTAAGCACTTAGTTCGTTCCTCTATAAGAGCTTAATTCTATAATAACACTAGCTCTAGCCCTATAGCTAGTAAAAACTATTAGTATAAATGATAGTTAGACTCTATAGTGCTTATAGAGGTATTTATAATCATATAAGCACTAGAGATGTGTCATTAATCTCATTAGGTCTTTAAAAGTCACTAAGTATTTGTCCTGTTTCTTTATGCTTAAATTATATTACTACTATAAGGACCTAGTAATAAACTATAGTATATATTAATTAAAGTTATACTAAGTAGAGCCTTAAGAGCTTATAGCATAAACATCATTAACTAATTACTAGTCTAACTTAGTTTTTATAATGTAATTTTAATAACCTATAAATTTATACTAGATAGTTTTAATACTATAGACTATTAGAAGTTTATTAATTAGACCATTTTGTAATAAGGCATAGTATTTAATAAAGTCTTTAAACATAGCACTATTAGGTTACATTAATGAGTTAATATCTAGCCCCTTTAGGGTAAGGAACCTAATATACTTATAAGCAAACTTCTATGAATTAACTATCTATACATACTCTTACTATACCTTTTCTACATCTTCATGTTTCTCCTTAGTAGCACTAGTAAGAGAGGACTATTTAGTCTCCTTTAATTAGTTTTGTTAATTAAGTGTACTCTATATAGTATAACCTCGCCTTAGTAAGATAGCAAGTCTGTCTTTAGGAGTAAGGACTAGCTGTCCTATAGTAGAAGATACCTTAAAAGAAAATATATGATGTAGACAGAGGCTGTAAAATATGAAGCAGGTAGCTAGCCCTTTATACCATTTTCTTAGTTCAGCCGTACTCACCTTTCTCACCCATCTAGCTCACCTTACTCACCTTACTCACCCTGCTCACCCTGCTCATCTTGCTCACCTTGCTCAGCATACTCACCTACTCACCCATGGGCGTCTACTGTCGCGATACAACGCGTTGTAAAAAATGGACCCACTTTTGGGTGGTCGAGGTGGTCGAGATGGTCGCGATCACAAAACAAGGGTAAGGGCGGCGAGGCTCACCCACTAGGCCGGATGGCACCGATTTAACTATTAGCCAGAGGTTTGCTTGAGATCGGTGGATTAGTAGTTGGGTGGGTGACCACCAGCGAATACCCACTGTTGTATGTTTTTTTTGTTTTTTTTTGCCGTTTTATCTATGATGACCCTGTTCATCGGGCGGCGTGGTTGGGGCGTTGGTTGCAGTCTTGGTTGGAGACTTTGGTTTGCTAGAAAGATTCAGTTCCAGGTCTCTAAACTAACTCCAGGGTTAAAAGAGATTGATTGATCATACAAATATAGCGCAGTATCGTAGGTTGGCTTTTCTTTGGAACCCCGTTTTGCTTTGGTAGAGTCCCTGTTGAATCACACAAGGTTGAAGTGAAGCTCGAGTTTCAAGGTGTTGACTGAAAAGGAGAAAGTTGGGGGCGGATGAAAGTAGTGCATGTACCATATCTAGAGCTTTGGGGACGTTTAAGGGCCACTTGAGGCCGATCTATGATGATGTTGACACACACTTTGGTTGGAAAGGTGATTAATCCCTTCAAGGTGAAGTATTTGAAATGTGCAGGCTCTTTGGATGAGAAAGCTTTAGGATGATTCGTAGCAGCGAAGGGGATGCCCATTCTCGGTGACTATCTCGTATTATGAAGGAGTAAGTCAAGCAATTGATATGTGCCTTGTATACCCTCATATAAGTCTGCAGCTTCAATTTTAGGTCGAAAGGCAAACCAGGTCCACAACATCATATACACAGAATCAAAAACTAAAGACATAAAACTAGCATTGCGATGAATCATATTTAATTAGCCCAGTTCCTGTCCACGCTACCTTTACAAATACATATCTATCGCTCCTTCTTTTCGCCTTTCATCTCTATAGCTTCAACATCTTCTTGGCAAACGCCTCAATCAAATCCTCGTTGGGGAAGCTCATGTCCTCCAACTCCTTAGCATAAGGCGTTGGGACCTCAGCACCAGTGATTCTCTGGGCTGGAGCCTCTAGGTAATCGAATGCATACTCCATCGTCAGGGCGAGGATCTCGGAGCCAACACCGTACGAGGGGAAGCCAGACTCAACAGCCAGGAGGCGGCCGGTCTTCTTCACGGACTTGACAATGGCCTCAACGTCGAGAGGCTTGATGGAGCGCAGGTTGATAACCTCAACCTCGACGCCGTACTTCTTCTTCAGGTTCTCGGCAGCGATGAGGGACTGGCCAACGCAGCGGGAGAGTGTGATTATTGTGAGGTCCTTTCCTTGGCGCTCGATCTTGGCCTTGCCGAATGGGATGACGAAGTCATTCCTCTGGGCCTCCTCGGACATCGGGAAAGATTGTCCGTAAAGGAGCTCGTTCTCGAGGACGACAACTGGGTTGGGGTCGCGGATGGCGGCCTTGAGAAGTCCCTTGGCATCTTCGGCGGACCATGGGGTGACGACCTTGAGGCCGGGGATGGAGCCGTACCAGGCGGAGTAATCCTGGGAGTGCTGTGCGGCAACACCGGCGGCGAAGCCGTTGGGGCCACGGAAGGTGATGTTGCAGGGCTGGATACCGCCGGACATGTAGTGAGTCTTGGCAGCAGAGTTGATGATTTGATCGATGGCTTGCATAGCGAAGTTGAAGGTCATGAACTCGCACTACAATTACTCCGTCAGCATCCGGTCTCTGGAGAGTAAAAACAAGTAATATCAGGGATTAGGGGGAACTCACAACTGGGTGCAGTCCAGCAAGAGCAGCGCCAACAGTCAATCCAGTGAAACCCGACTCAGTGATAGGGGAGTCGATAATTCTCTGGTCTCCGAATCGGTCCAACAGACCCTTTGTGACCTTGTATGCGCCATTGTACTGTGCAACCTCCTCACCAAGCACGAAGACCTTTGGGTTCAGCTCCAATTCCTCCGCCAGCGCCTCGTTAAGCGCCTCTCTGACCGTCATCTCCTTGACGCCACCGCTGGCATAGCCTCTCCATTGTGCGGCCACAACACGCGGCAGGTCGGAGCGGCGGAATGCCCGTCGCGCGACTGGAGCTGTCCTGCACGACAGCAGCGATGAAACGGGCCTTAGCAGACGAGACATCTTGTATATATGTGTGGCCTTAAGCTCGGGATGGAAAGCTTAAGGGTCGTGGAGGAATCGATGTGAGGTCGAAATGCAACTGCGAGATCTGCCTCCCCACGGAATTTGGAGTCGTTGAGCGATTGAACGGCGATACGGGCCAAATTTTGGAAAGATTGCTGGGACGAGAGGAGAACGCTAGTCCAAATTAGGAATATTGTCGAGGATTAAATTGGGGTAACGGAGTAATAGGCCCGAGATACAAAAAGCAACTTCTCGACAGCAAAAACGTAATATTGGGCAAAGAGGAGTATATGAATATTATCATTTCAAAGCAGTTGGTGATCAGAAACTTTGGTCTCTAGGATTTGACACATATTATATATTATTATTGCATATTTATGCTACTTAACCTGTAACATTTGGCGCCGCTGCACTCAACTCATGGCAATCGATCCCCGAAAAGCATCGCCCTCGCGGAAATCACCCCCGAACAATGGAAACTAACTACTACCATGCAGGTGCAAGCAGGCGGCCAGTGTATGCCGAAATGGCCCCGCGGTTGATTTTTGTACATGAATATTCTATGCCCCCAGCTAAATCATACCCAAACTCCTATTCTTCACAGCTCCTCTTTAGTTCAATGGCTTCCTCGCGACCATCAGGTACATCGGGGTGAACAGGTCCAACTTGGCACCCTCAACCAACATGTCTGCGGCCAATGCGAGGTTGTCAGCGGACTTGTTGGTTCCTGGTGGTGCGATCCTGAGGCACTCGAGACCCCAGACGAACTTGTGGACAAGCCCACGACCAAGCTTTGTCATACGTGCGATGGTTGGGAAATCCCAGATGCTGCCCATGTACTTGAAGTCACCGGCAATGGGGTAGTACCATGGGGAAGGGTCGTCGCGCTTTGCAAGATCCTCGTGCATCTCCAGAACAAATCCGGCAGCCTGGATGGCACGGAGACCCTCAGAGATCTTGACCATGTTCGAGATACCGTTTCCTTGCTCAATGCCGAGACGGATCTCACGGTGCTTGACGTTGGTTGCATCGTAGTTATCGGTCATGAGCCACTCGTAAACACCGAAGACTCCGCCTGGCTTCAGGGTCTTGAAGATCTCGTGGTATACGCCCTCGAGCGATTGTGCATGGACGGTAGCCTCGATGGCGTAGACGGCATCGAAGGTCTCCTCTGGGAAGCCCATTTGCTAATTTACGTGAGTAAAGATCTTTTAAAGTGATTGTGAAGTACATACCATGAAATCACCCTTGACGAACTTCAACTGGTTCGAAAGGCCCTCCTTCTGTGCGTATGCAGTTGCGCGCTCAATCTGGTAGTCGTTGTTGTTTAATCCGGTGATGTGGGCGCCGGTGAACTTGGCGATCTCCCTGGCCGGTCCACCAACACCACAGCCAACATCGAGAACCTTCATGCCCTGCTTGATACCGATGCTGTGTGCAAGGTAGTGCTCGTGGCGAGCAATGGCTTGGTTGAATGGCTCGCCGTATGCGAAGCGGCAGAAGTGGAATGACTGTCCCCATCCGTTCTCGTACAAGTCGGTAGCAAGGTTGTAGTAGCTGTATTCTGTTAGGCTTCGTTCAAATTTCGTCTGATATAATAGAGGTGCTTACTGCTTGGTCAAAGTCGCATATTCTGCTCTTCTGGCCTTCATGGACGTTGTCAGTATTGTTCACTTTCTCGATAGGAGATAGCAACTTACCTCACGGACTTCCTCAGTCTCGTCCTTAGCAGCCTTGTTGTCCCAGTGCTTGAAGTACTCATCCACAGCCTCCTTCTGGGCACCCTTATCCTTCTGCATCCACGCCATGAAGTGGTTCTGCTCAGCAGCAGACTTGCCGTGCATGGCCTTCGCGAACTCCTGGTCGCGAACATGGTTCTCGGTCTCAAGTGCGGACGGCATTGTTGCGAAAATGTATTAGACAATTGAATAAGATAGATAAGTGATTGATTGAAAGGTAACGGTGGGGTATCGTGTGAAAAGAAGGACGTAAATTGGCGGTTGTCAAAATAAATTCAGGGAGATGGGCGACGCTTCTTAAGGGGATATTTTAACATCTGATAGCGGGAGGCACGCGAAATTGAAAATCATAGGGGGGTTTCCCGCCATGCTCGTTTTCGGATTAATCCCTGTCATCTCCAACACCCACCAATAAAACTCGCTGCAATTGTAGTCACGTGATTGTACCTTAAGATTTCCCAGATCTTGTTTATCTGGATTAGCGTTGCTCGTCTTCGTATTCGGCATGATATGCGCTAAATCGATAATATCTAGTAGAGTGTTCTTGTTCGTCTTCGCATCCCAAATATATGAAACGTCTCGGGTTATTGCCCTCCATCGAGCTGGTATTCCTAATCTAGCTTCACAACTAAATAATCTGTAGTGTACAGTATAGTATAACCCTTATACTTTTGCTCTCAACGCCAGCAAGACGTCACCCTTGTAAACCTCATTCCCATAGCTTGCATTCCAGCTCAGTTTCCTGCCAGACTAGCATAATTCACATCGTCAGCTCCCGGCGGCGCAGCCACGGCAGCCATGTTAGCCAAATCATCATTCTGCCGCCGCACTGCCTGCGCCTCCTGGCTCTGTTCCACAGCTTGCCGGCCTGCGTTAGCAAATGCGCTCCTGCCCTCTCTCCCCGTAGCCGACCGCTCGTCTCTATCCATCGTCCCAATCGGCCTCGGTCGTCCCCATTGAACACGTAACGGGCATCCTGCGATGACAGCTTTCCCCTGTAGCGCCAGGGCAGCTGCTTCTGCTCCCTGCCTTTCGGCGTAGTTGACAAAGGCACAATGGCTCATGTGCGAGCATACTAAACTCCGTAGCTTGCCATAGGCAGTAAAGAAGTCTCGGATCTTGTGTTCTGGGAGGTCGTCTTCGATGCCCGTCACGAAGAGGGAGGTAATGCTGGTGTCGGAAGGTGGTGCAATGTCGGCTTGTGTTGGAGGCAGTACCGCCGCAGAAGGGAAACGGCCCCCTCTCCCACCTCCTCTTCCTCCACGTACACATCCACGAGCAGCAGCTCCCCCACGCTGTGTGCGTATTGGTCCAGGCCCAGAACGTTGACTTTGTTCTCCCGCTCCGCCACCAGAACCAGACGCCGCAGCGCTGCCCTCTCCTTCGACCGGTGCGATTCTTCTTTGCTTCTTGAAATACGGCTCGCTGTTCGCCAACCTCCTCAGTAGCTCCCTCGCCTTATCATCCGTCTTCTCGTACTCCTCCAGCGCCTCGCCCCTCCCCTCCTCAATATCCCTCTCGTGGTTCTGCGCGAAGAACTCTCTGTTGACGGCGCTCTGTGGGCCGGGCGCAATCATCTTGAGCGCTGCATCACGAACAACGATCGGTAGGCCGAAGGACAGATCCAGCATGCAGCACTGGCAGCAGTTCTTTAGTCGGGCGCATGTGAGGCAGATACCAGTGGACTTTGAGCGCGAGGTTCGATCGGTTTTCCAGGTGAAGACGGTGAATGGACGGGTGCATAGCTTGCATTCGGCTGAGTAGTCTTGTTTGAGCATCTGGACAAAAGGGTTCTCTGGAAGACACTGTGGTGGCCCTGTTAGCTTGTGGTTTCTTTTGGGGGAGGTATGGGGTATGGCATACATTTTCGCAAACTGACGGGAAATCAGTTGTCTCCCACCCAGAGCGGTTGAGATCTTGTTTGATTTGGGGAGGCATCGTTACGGTTGTGGACTGTTCGTAGTGATGTTGAGGAGAGAGGTGGCGGCACAACACTCGAAATCTATGTAAGGCCTCAGCCTCGAGCTAAATCAGCGATTTATGTCATTATAATTTTAATCACGTGATATTGCGTTTATATCACTTTTTCAATCGAAAATGGTGATACATATAATAGTATTTATTGGAATATTAGACTTTCTAATGTATTAATTCGTTGGGTATTTATTACTTTGCAATTCCTGTAGGTTTCAGCGGTCAATCATGGCCCAACCTGGCTGATTCTGGCATTTCTAATAGTCTTCAAAATAATTTTAAGCCACTTATATTACTGAATTGAACATAAATCCAGAGAAAATATTCGTGACAAAGGCAATTTATCAAGTGCATATAGTACTTCAAATATAGAAGATAGACCATTTCAATTCATCAGCGTTATATGAACCTGCTATAGGAGTTACACATATCTTAAACCTTGAATATTTCTACACTTCAATCCTCTGTTTAGCTTCTTATATTTCACGTTTGTCGGCCTGTTCTACCTATGCCGGATACGTGAACTGAAAGCTTTTGGAAAGTCTTGGGATATATGGGCTGTGATAGTCATTAGATTGGCCATGTGGCAGGTTTTGCGTCTGGTCTGCGTCTTGGAACGAGATCACAACTAGGCACCAGGGTTAATGTCTGGTGGGCTAATGCCGGGCCACTACCCGGTGAGGTGATTCCATGGCGAGGTTTGCACGCATGACGCCGGAGAGAATTTGAACAGAAGTGTGAATGAGACGGCAGCAACCAAGGCGTGAAGAAGCGCTGGATTTATACCCCGCGAGAATAATCCCGCCACAGAAAAGTTATAAGGGTAGCTGAGCAGTTGATAGGGACAAATTTGGGTTTCTTTCCGGAGGTATATTTGCCCTTCTATAATACATATTCATACACCCATAGGCATCTGTTATGAGCAGCACTTCTTGCCCTCAATCTTGACCTTCTGTCCGTTCGGCATTTTGATCGAATCGTTATCGCCCCTTTCCGTTTCCGCGTGTATCCGTAATTCTGCGACTATAATTAGCTTCTGTACAAAGAAACCCGCAGGGATAGGATTTTAACAAGGCGCGGGCGCAATAATTGGCGCGGATGTATATGGAAAGAGACACCTACTGTACTTATTGTCGCCGACATTCTTCCCCTGCACAATATTCTCTCTCAGGATCGCAGATACCTCTCTTGCGTGTGTAATAGCCTTTGCCGCAAGGGGATCTTCTGGAGCAAGTGACGCATTCTCCCGGAATGCACCGCGTGCTTGGGCTTGGGCGGCGTGGAGTAGATGGGTGTCTCCTGTGGCAATTGTAAGCAAACGTCGTAAGTAGCCGGTGAAAAGAATAACATACCCTCAAATGCCAGCCGCGCTGAGCGCAATAAATGCCTATAAGCTTGTAGCGCCATACTTCAGTTTCCCTGTAAATTTGATTATAATCAGGAAGTTCGAGTTGCGCCCATCGACCTAGACTTTTGACGTTGCGCCGAGCGAGCCTTGACAGGGGTCGGTCGCATGGCGTTGCTGATTTTCCGAGCCGGCTCCACAGTCGAATTCTTTCTAGTGGGCTATTCCAACCCCGGAGATTTTTATCTATCAAAAGCAACGATCTGAGAAAACAAGCAATCGACATCAAAATGAGTGTTGCACAAGTTTCCCTCCCCCTCCCAATCCTTCCATCCGGATGGGCTGCGGACAAAGACTTTAAGGCTGTCGGCACTGTCTCCCGTGCCAATGACCGCAGCATTGAGCCTGTCGGCCCACACTTCCTGGCCCACGCCCGTCGTGCCCGTCACAAGCGCACCTTCTCTGAGGATGACCGCATCCAGGCCCAGAACAGCGTGAAGAAGGTTGAGGATGATGATGCTGGAGAGATCAGTGAGCCTGAGGACCCATCCATGCTCCTCCGTGATGCCAAGGACTGGAAGGTAAGCTTTGTCTATAACTAGTGTCGATCTCAGTGCTAACAACCACATAGCAACAAGATCACTACGCTGTTCTTGGTCTTTCCAAGTACCGCTACAAGGCGTCTGAGGACCAGATCAAGCGCGCCCACCGCAAGAAGGTTCTCCGCCATCACCCAGATAAGAAGGCTGCCGCTGGCTCCACCGAGGATGACAGCTTCTTCAAGTGCATCCAGAAGGCTACCGAGGTCCTCCTCGACCCCACCAAGCGCCGCCAGTTCGATTCCGTCGACGAGCGCGCTGACGTCGAGCCCCCGTCCAAGAAGAAGACCCAAGCCGGCAACTTCTACAAGCTCTGGAGCCCCGTCTTCAAGGCCGAGGGCCGCTTCTCCAAGACCCAACCCGTCCCAAGGCTCGGTGACGAGAACTCCACCAAGGAGGAGGTCGAGACCTTCTACAACTTCTGGTACAGCTTCGACTCATGGCGTTCGTTCGAGTACCAAGACGAGGATGTTCCTGATGACAACGAGAACCGCGACCAGAAGCGCCACATGGAGCGCAAGAACAACAACGCTCGCAAGAAGAAGAAGGTCGAGGATAACGCACGCCTGCGCAAGCTGCTAGACGACGCGTCCGCGATGGACGAGCGCATCAAGAAGTTCCGCAACGAGGCCAACGCCACCAAGAACAAGAAGAAGATCGAGCGCGAGGCTGCCGAGAAGAAGGCTGCTGAGGAGGCCAAGGCACAGAAGGAGGCTGAGGCCGCGGCTGCACTGAAGGCTGAGGAGGCTGCCAAGGCCGAGCGCGAGCAGGGCAAGAAGGCTAAGGAGGCCGCGAAGAACGCTGTTAAGAAGAACAAGCGTGTCCTCAAGGGCTCGGTCAAGGATGCCAACTACTTCGTCTCTGGCGATGCCCCGGCCTCTGCTATTGACGGTGTGCTCAACGACGTTGAACTCATCCAGGGCAAGATCGATGCTGATGAGATTGCGGCTCTTGCTGGCAAGCTTAACGGCCTCAAGGTCGCTGACGAGATCAAGGGCGTCTGGTCTGAGGAGGTTAAGAGACTCGTTGCTGCTGGCAAGCTCAAGGAGGGAGAGGCCAAGACTCTTGCTTAGAGGTCATAATGCTCTGATACTTGCGCTGCTGCTGTTTGCACTGGTTTTACTTAGCGAATGCCGGAAGTTACTGGATAAAACAATGGTCACGTTGTGAAGATGATACGATGTCATATGAGGGGATGACTTTAGATTAGATTGTATAGATGGAAGTTTCTGTATACAGTTCCTAACAATAGAGCCTCTTCAGTTATATATTTTTTGGTCTATATTAGAGCCTGGATGACCCTCGTATGGTTGGTTAAAGGCGAACGGGTATCTTCGTCTATCCGCTTTGCTTAGTCTTACATCTATTTACAAATATTCCGCCTTCTCCAGTCTTAGACTTTCTACCTAGACTCCAAATATCTTCACGCCCAGCCCGTACATCCCTACTTGTCACCAAACCCCATCGGTCTCTTAAACTCATTCCTCTTCACTACATTCTCCCTCATTTTCGCCCACTTCTCCTCCAGCTTTTCCAGCTTCGACGGCCACTCCGCCCCCGCCGCGACCATGGTCCCCACATTAATAACATGAAAATCGTCATAATACTGCCCAATAACCTGCATGCCCACGAACCCCACGTTGCCCTCCTCCCTCGCCTCCTCCGCGATCGGCACCGGCACCGAAATCGCCGGCAGGCCCGCCAGCGACGCGGGGACTGTAAACACATCGTTGGTGTAGCCCGCGAGCGAGCCCTGGGACTTCACGTCCTTTATCAACGGCGGTAGCGTCGGCGCCGTCGGGACGACTAGCACGTCGACCTGCGCGGGGCCGAGCTTGCTGTCCATCTCCGTCACCTCGGGCATGTCGGCGAGATCGAATTGCTTTTCCGGGTGCAGGGGATTCGGCATGGCGAAGACGCGGTCGAAGTCGCGCTGGACGAGGCGGCGCACGCGCTGGGCCTGCACGAAGAAGTTGTCCATGGCAGAGGCGCTGAGGGAGTAAGTGCCGAGGAGGATGCGGCGGCGGACTTCGTCGCCGAAGCCTGCGCCGCGGGTGGAGGCGTAGAGGACTCCGGTGGGGTTGTCGGAGGCGTCGTCGCGGGAGCCGTAGCGGACGCCGTCGAACTTGGCGAGGTTGGAGGAGGCCTCGGCGGCGGCGATGATGTAATAGGCGCTCAGGGCGTGCTTGGTGGAGGGTAGGGAGACGGGGACGATGGTGTGGCCGTGGGAGCGGAGAGTGTCGAGGGTGCGTTGCCAGGTGTGGCGGACGGCGGGGGAGAGCTCGGCGATGTTGTATTCGGCGGGCACGCCGATGCGGAGGGGCTTGGTGGCTGTTGCGGGCCAGCGGCCGAGGCGTGCTTCTTCGCGGCGGATGGCGTTGGACATGCGCTTGATGGCGGGCTCGATTGGGGTTGTGGGGTCGCGGGAGCGTCGATCCTGACTGGCGAGAAGGAATGCGGTCATATCCTCTGGGTCTTTGCAGACGAGGCCTACGGTGTCAAGGCTGTGGGCGTAAGGGACTACGCCGTGGCGAGAGATGCGGCCGTAGGAGGGCTTGAGGCCGGTGACGCCGCTGTATGCGGCGGGGAGTCGGACGGAGCCACCAGTGTCTGTTCCTAGAGCGGCCTGCACGGAGCCGCTTGCTACGGCTTGGGCGCTGCCACCGGAGCTGCCGCCGGCAGAATACGCCTCGAAGGGCGGGGAGTTTGTGACGGCGCCGTAGTGAGAGTTAACTGAGTGAGAACCCATGCCGAATTCGTCCATGTTCGTTTTGCTGGCGACCACGGCGCCGTGCTCGTACAACTTTTTGATGACATCGGCATCGAATGGGGGCTCATAGTCTTTGAGAAAGTTGGAGGCGCACGTCGTTTCAAAGGATGTTGTGGAGATATTGTCCTTCACGGCGAGTATCTTGAATCTATTAGGGAGTATTGTAGGGCGATCTGGGCTGGTTAGTGACGGAGAATGTGTGTTGGGGGGGGGCTCTTACATAGCTTCCATTTCCGAAAGGATTTCTCGCGGCGGATGAAGGCATTGGAAGGGGAGTTGAGGGCCCCTGTCTTCAATCCAGCTTTGGCCACCGCCACAACCTCTTCAGATATCCGTGATCCCATACGAGGTGGTTGTCGAGAAGGTACAGCCTACTTGGAGCTTCAGTCGCGGGCGAAAGCCTCGTCGTGAAGCCTCGCCCGAACAATTCTCCGAACGCCGATCACCGTAACCGCTGTGGGTATCCGATAAGGACCTAGAGCTCCCAACGTCCAACAGTCATAAACAACTTCCACACCGATGACCATGCAACCATTAATATTAATAGCAGGGCTCCTGGCCTTGGGGGTAGAAGGCTCGCAACCTTCTGCGCCAAAGCCGGTCGCGGCACCCATGAGAGAGCTGCCTTGGGGACAACTGAACTTCCTAGCTACGACGGATACTCATGGGTGGCTGGGGGGCCATTTACAAGAGTATGACTCTTGATTGCTTTCATGATCTTTGACTAACAGGTTACCAGATCCCAATACTCGGCCGACTGGGGAGACTATATATCATTCACTGAGCACATGCGAGCAGATGCCGACAGACGGGGCGTTGATTTACTAGTCGTCGACACAGGCGACAGAGTAGACGGCAACGGGCTGTACGACGGATCAGCCCCGAAGGGTTTATACACGAACGACATACTTCAACAACAAGACATCGACATCCTCTGCTCAGGCAACCACGAACTCTACAAAATACCAACCTCAGAGCGGGAGTACAACCAAACCGTCGCCGCCTTCCCCTCCCAATACATCGCCTCCAACATCGACATCCTGCACCCCACGACCGGCGTGCGCGTCCCCCTCTCCCGGCGGTACCGGCAATTCAAGACCAAGAACCAAGGGATCCACGTCCTCGCCTTCGGATTCCTCTTCGACTTCACCGGCAACGCGCACAACACCTTCGTGCAGCGTGTCGAGGACACCGTGAAGGAACCCTGGTTCCAGCAAGCGATCCGCGAGCCCGTCGACATCTTCGTAGTGATCGGCCACGTCCCCCCTCACTCCCCGGAGTACCAAGCCGTCTTCTCCGCCATCCGGAGCCAGAACTGGGACACCCCGATCCAGTTCTTCAGCGGGCACAGCCACGTGCGCGATTTTGCCAAGCTGGATGATAAGGCGTTTGCGCTGCAGAGTGGAAGGTATATGGAGACGGTGGGGTGGATGTCGGTGGATGGGATTAGGGTTGGGGGGAAGGAGGTGGAGGTGGGTGCGGAGAGGGGGATGAAGTTCCAGAGACGGTATATCGATAATAACCTCTTCGGATACCATCACCACACCGGCCTGAACGCGTCCACCTTCCCCACTGAGCGTGGCATGAACGCCTCTCTCGCCATCGCCTCAGCGCGCAAGTCTATGAAATTAGATAAAGTCTTCGGATGCGCACCACAGGACTTCTGGGTGAACCGCACGCCCTACCCCAGCCCGACCAGCATCTTCAGCCTGCTCGTCGATTCGATCCTACCGGATATCCTCACCCCAGCCGACTCCCCATCCAAACCGCGTATCGCCATCTTCAACACCGGCGGTCTACGTTTTGATATCTTCAGAGGCACCTTTACGAAGGATACCACCTACCTCATCTCCCCCTTCGACAACTCCTTCCGCGTCATCCGCGACGTGCCCTGGGACGCCGCGAAGAAGATACTCCCCCTCATCAACGCAGGGGGACATGTATTCGCGGCCGACTCTGAGTCGCTCGAGGAATGGAGACTCGCCCCGCCCCAGCAGATGGGCATGCAATCCGACATCATCGCCGAGGAAGTTGCATCGCACTGGTCGCGCGGCGGGGCGCAGGTGCCGTTAGGAGGCGGAAGGGAGGATGAGGTGCCGCTAATCCCCGGCTACACGACCACCGACGACGGCGGGAAAGACGGGGACGACACCGCGCACGCTGCACTGTCATTCTACCGCGTCCCGAATGTCGTGGAGTCCCGGATGGGGTTCCCGAGTGACGTGAGAGTGCCGGAGCCGGAGACGGTGGATGTGGTGTTTGTTGATTTCGTAGAGCCGTGGATACTGCTCGCGCTGCGGTTTGCGGGGAGGGGGTATGAGAAGGGGGATGTGGAGGAGTGGATGGGGGGGAGGGGGTTTACGGGGATGTTGGTTGAGTGGGTGGCGGAGACGTGGGGAAAGGGGGATGGGGAGGGAGGGTGTTAGAGGGGGGGAAGGGGGGTTGGATATGGTATTATACCTTTTGTTGGGGAGCAAACTTGTTAGAGAGCTGGATGGAGTTATTTAGAGAGTCTTGAAATGCATATTACTCCTTTACCACACACCATCCTATTCACCCACAACCCCCCTTTTCATCACCCTTACCACGCCGTGAACCGGGGAATTCGCCAGAAGCATGCTAACAAGAGACGCACCTGAGATATCCAACGCACGACACCTTAGATCCAGTCCACCCCCTACCCATCCATCTCCTCCCTCACCCTTTCCACCGTCTCCACCCCTTCCCCATCCACTACCCAACCTCCGCCTCTCCCCCTCGATGGAAATACCCGGTCTCTCTCCTCACCAAAAACCAAATCTCTCCACCGCATCCCCCTCTCTTCCCTCCCCCCAAACCACATAACTTCAGCTCATCCCCCTCGTATCAGCTCGGCACGTGGCACACCCCCTTCCCGTCCTCCCGGCCTCGAGGTCCTCGCGAGGGGAGGCGCGGTGAGACAACCCGCGTCATCTTCCACGCACGTGCACACCGCTGGCTCGCCGAGCCGCCCCCTCCATCTTCCTCCCTCCTCCCGCTGTACCGCCGATGGGGTGTGTGTGTGTGTGTGTACTTCTGTATGGGGGGTATACCTAGACTCTAGTGATCAACGTGCTAGGGAGCCGTGTTGGTGTCGGTCTCGTGATGAGAGGGGAGGGAGCAGCGCGGATAGCGCGACTACGGTCTCTGTTGAAAGGGATGTGGGTGTGTGTGTGGTGGTTTCGTTTTCTTCCTTGTTTGTCCTGGGATGGGGATGGGGGGTTGTGGGCGGGTAGGGTTAGCATGTGAAATGTGAAATGTGAGATGGGTGATGGGTGATGGGTGATGGTGAGAGCGGGTAGAGCACGGGTTTGGACGGGTTGGGAAGAGGTGGGAAGTGTCGGAATGAGGTGACTTGGATAGTCAGTAGTAGGTGGATGGACGGACTGAGCTTTTGGGACACGGGAGAGGGAGGGAGAGGACGGGAGGACCCTGTGTAGATGATGTGAGGGGGGATGCGGGGTGACGTCGTGTGTGGGGGTGTGGTGTGTGGTGATGGTGGTGATGGAGGTGATGGAGGGGTAGATGGTGAGTAGATAGAAATAGAGGAGGGAGAGGGGTGGAATGTGGGTAGATGTGTTTGTGGTGTGTATACAGTTTGGATAGATGGGCTGTAGATAGATGAGTACTGTATTGTGTATGGGTATGTTGTATATTGGGTGTATGTATGTAAGTATGTACTGCTGTGCTGTCTTGAGGGGAGTGGAGGAGGGGTTGTGGGATTGTGGGAATGAGAGGGAGTGCATTAATGGGTGAGCTGAAGGTATGGGATTGTATGCAATGCTTGTTGTTCTCAGTCTATAGGAGCAATGCTTGATATGCTGTTCCTACAGTCTACACCACCAATGCATGGTATGCTGTTCCTGTGGTCTATATGACCAATACCAGACTGATATATGGCATTCCCACAAAACCCCCTCCCTCTCTGTGCTGTCTCTACATTGGGATACCTATACACCTGCACCACACATACTATATCTCCCTCTACCCATACCATACTTCCCTCTCTCTGTCCATATCCATCCATCCACCTCTCACAATCCCCCTCACAATCCCTCTCACAATCCCTCTCACAATCCCAACCCATCCCTCCCCTCCCCATCTTCCCATCTCCCATGCCCATCCCCCACCCCATCCAAGCTCCAAAGAATTAACCTCCCCCATTTTCCCACCCTACTGCAAAGTACCCCTCTCCTGCGAGTATTGCATTGTGCAGCACACACACACGCCCCCACCCCACTCCCCACGCGCCCATTGGAGCCACCACATGACGCGGGCGGTGAGAGCGGGAGGGGGAAGGGGGGGTTAGTGTTTGCTTGGGAAAGGAGTGGAGTGAGGGTTATGTGTGTGTGTGTGTATGTGGTGGGTGTGTGGTGGTGTGGCACGAGATGAGGGTTAAGATGGATGGAGGGGATGGAGGGGGGTAAGCAATTGTAGGAGGGAGTGGTAGAAGAGTTAGAAGTGGTGGTGGTGGATGTATCGCAAGGCAGAGGATGGGAGGGGAGGTACTTACTTTCGTCTTATCGTCTTATCTGGTTTCTCTCTCTGTGAGTGTGTGTGTGAGAGAGAGTAGGCGGGAGGGAGGGCGGAGGGATGTACGACACACCCGCACGCACACCTCGCCATCCATTGACGAATGACAGGATCAGCGGACCGGAGGTGTGTGTCTTAGTGTCGAAGGTGTCTTAGTGGTAGTGCAGCCCTTATGAGTGAGGCCGTTTAGTTTCCCATCCCACCACCGGAGAGAGAGGGATACACGCAATCCTCACATCGTTCCTCCCTCCCTCTCGCTCACTCGATTGTCATCTTACCCTCCCTCCTACTCACTCAATTGTCATCGATCGCCACCCTCTTCACCTTTTGCACATGCAGATATCATACGAGGAACACTCCACCTCCCTCCCCGCCGTGACTCACTCCTCTGTCGCCCCTCCATCACTCATAATTCAATTCACCCATCCATTCACACTTTCCATACTAAACTAAACCCTACTAAACACTACTACCACTACTAAACATCAATCGCACCACCACCCCCACTAACTCACAAAAGGCACTCCCCCCCTCTGATTCGCCAATCCCACCACCCCATCCCATGCATGCCCTGCTGCCTAACCCGTCCGTAGCCCGGCATTAGAGGCGTGGAGGTGCGTGTACATGAGGGCCCTGGGGAGTTACAACGCAGACACACAGACGCAGATACCCCACCCCACAGAGAGTGCAGTGGGAATTGGGTTGAGGCCTGAGGACGGAACAGCGGTGGAGTGGTGAGGAGTTGTCCAACTCCCCGCTTTGGAGGGAGTGGTGGTTGAGGTGCTCTACGTATACGACCAGACCAGAGGAGGGAGAAAGAGGGATTAGTAACTAGAGCACACACGAGAGAGAGCGATGGGATTATGGAATCTGGATTACCAAGTACCGACAGACAGCCAGACCGTGAAGTGTGAGTATGAGTGTGTGAGAGTGTGTGTGCCTTGTACCATACCACGCACTCCTCACCCCGCTATACCCTACCTTAGCACATCTAGTACACATGACATGTACCCACTAGCGCCACTCACTGGTGTGGTAGAGTGCGGTACAGCCTGGTAGAGCCTGGGTACAGCCTCGACGTACCCAACAATAACCTTCCATTGTCGTCTATCGATTGGTAAGGCGCATATCGCTGGTGAGGCACACACACACACACATACACCTGGGTGGATACTGGATGGGCGATGCGTCACATTTTGAGGCACGGACGGTGGGGATCGATAGAGGGGATTGGGATGTTGGGTTGGGCGGTGGGTGGTTTATTTTGCCTGTTTTCAATGCGAGGAGGAATTGATGGGGATTTTAATGGGATTTGATGGATTTATGGATTATATTTGTGTGTGCGTACAGGTGGCAATGGTGTACGCGTACTATCTGATGTACTGTACATACTCTACTGTGTGGTTCTATGCTAATGGTAGGGTATACTACTGTATTCTTACTCACACACTCACTCACTCACTCACTCACCCACACACACACGCGCCTCATCTAGTCTCACACCCTTCCTTCAATTGGGTGGAGGGTGCAACTTCTGAAACCGAAGAATCTCACTATCTTACTACTAGAGAAAAGAGTAACCTGCTATAGTATGCTATACCATAGTACCGTACGTACACTTGCAAGTACCATACCCCGAACGACTCACACATCTCCCTCTAGGCCGCCAATGTATGCATGTATGTACCGTTCTTTGATATTCGTGTGTGCGTGTGTGTGTGTGTTACTACAGAAATACAATACAATACTATATTATCTATTTACAGCTTTAGCATTTGCCTAGCGCGGGGTCATCCCAGAGGTCATCTTCCACCACCACCACCACTCCTCCCTCCCCTCTCATTGGCCAACCCCCCATCCCTCATCTCATCATCCCACCCCCAATTGGACATCAGAAGACTCGAGTCACACCTTCACCCTCCCTCCTCAAGGTGCCTGGTGATACGTCCGCGCGGATAGATCTCTCTTGCCCATCCTCTCTACAATACTCCCAAAGTGAGTACACAGGGCAATCGATCAATCGAAACGAACTACCGCCGGGGCTAACTCTAGACTACCAAACTTAGCTGAGACTGGACTGGTGTCCGCTTGAGAGACTTGAGAGGGAACGCTACGAGAGGGGGGGAGGGAAGAGTGAAGGTAGATGCACCCCTCTACTTGGGCACTACATGCCACTTACCCCACCCCCACAGCCAACCAGTGATGGGCTGGGGAGGTGGATTGGAGTAGAGGGGAGGTATGCATGATGTATACAACGCCGTCTCCATTGACACCATCCATACCATAGCACTTCGCCGAATGGCTGTATGGGCTGGCGGTATGGGCTGGCGCTTTGAAAATGGACACAACCACTAGTTATCCGGCGTAGATTGCCATCCATTGCGGCCAGGCGACCGCGGTTGGTGAAAATGGGAAGGATCGAGGTGTGGTGGTGGTGGTGGTGGATGGGCAGTGCAAAAAAAGAACCAACAGACAAACAAAAGCGCCTGATTTGACTCTGTTTGACATCCGTCGCCGCGCCTCTCCATTCGACCCTGAGAACCAGACCAGGCTTTAGGCTTCCTTCACGCCAACCACGGCCGTTTACTCATATTCTCAATCCAGTCACCGGCACACACACCACACCGAGCATATTCACACACCAACTCTCGCTGTTATCGCCTGCTCCCTCGCTCTCTCTTTCTGATTCACGCTCTCTCTCTCTCACACACACATTCACAGTCACCACGGCCGAGCATATGAATCAGATACGCCTACGCCTCTGCTCACGCCCACGCTCACGTCGCAAAAGCAGACCAGACGACACACCACATTCACACACAACCCAACTTCTGCCAGCCCACT
Organism: Pseudogymnoascus sp. WSF 3629; assembly: GCA_001662585.1. Taxonomy (NCBI): domain Eukaryota; kingdom Fungi; phylum Ascomycota; class Leotiomycetes; order Thelebolales; family Thelebolaceae; genus Pseudogymnoascus; species Pseudogymnoascus sp. WSF 3629. Next base: position 27,239 of record KV454608.1, read on the forward strand.
CACTGGCCCGCTCACACCATACACCATAGCTGCCCGTAGTAGCCCATCTATCCATCCATCCATCCTGTCCAGTCTATTCCACAATATCTTACACTACTACCAACTACCACCACTACTACTATAAGACACCGCCTCCTCCCTCTCCCTCCAACCCTTCCTCTCCCTCTTCTCCTCCGCTCCCCCACTACTTACTTATTACTCGACCACTCGACCACTCGTCCACTCGAAATCCTCGACACGACTACTGCCTGGTTTGCCGACTTACTTACTTAAACGACTGCCTGCCTACCTATCCACCTTTGCCACATTCCACGCACGCACGCACACGCACACCCACGCAACCAAGTCACGCCCAATCTGATCCATCAGCTCTTGATCCAATCCCGCTCTTACTACGGCCATCCAATACTGGAGGTACGAGACGAGGTACTGCCATTGAACTCCTGCCTGCATTGACGCTCCCGTCTCGTTTGGCATTTATCACCCACCACACACAACCCCGCGCCGAAACACCACCACCACCACCAAACCCGCCAACAGAACAAAGAAACCCAACGCAACCCTCCGCTTCCATAAACCCCCAGAACCCGCCACAACAACCTCGCTCCAACATCATCATTGCACATTTTGGCCCTTCCTGCATTTTCGCGACAAGGACTACGATTTCAGGCTGACCATTTCTTTCCGACGAAGCCGTCAGATCGGATTTAAGGTCACATCTCCGCCCACCTCAGTTGCGTGGCGCGGCGGATGACAAACCCCAACGGCTGCCTTCGATTGCCTTCTCTAGACGGGTTTAAGAAGTAATCCCTTCGCTCTTAACATCGTCGTCATCTCTTCTTCGATTAATTCAATCGATCAATCGGATCGAAAAAAAACTTTCTACAATTCTACCAACGCACAATCGCCACAACGCAATGGCGACCAACAACCCTCACAAGCACCTCGCCATGAGCGCCCTCATGTCGCCACCTGAAGCGACACCCTACGACCGCTTCCCGACCGCAGAACTCCTCTCTTCCTCGCCCTCAGCTGCCGACTCGCACAAGAAATCGTCAATCGGTGCGAAGTTGCAATTCCTCTCGCCACCCGTCTCGCCAGACACACCCACGACAGCGGGTCCCTCCTCCTCCCCCACAACCTTCGACTCACGAATCTGCGATCCAATCCTCTACCCCCCCACCGCAACAGAGAGCGACAACAACATCTCCCAACCGTCCCTCTTCGCTCAACCCTCACTACAACAACAACCACAAACCCCGACACACCCCCACGACTCCCCCACCAACCGCCTCGTCGACCAACACATCTCCCGCACCCACCGCAAAAACCTCTTCCGCTCCACCTCCCCCCCGGACCGCTCAGACTACATCCTCGCCATCGAGTTCCGCTCCCAGGTCATGCGCAACTACATCCGCGACCCAGACGCCTACCTCGCCCGCGAGCGCCAATACCTCATCGACGCCTCTCGCATCCGCGCCGCCGCAGCCTCCTCCCGCTCGCCCGCCAAATCCTCCCCGCGCAGCAACAACAACAACAACAGGACCTACCCAGCCCTCGCACCCAGCCCAGCCGGCGTATCAGCCTCGCGACCGCGTGCGCCGCCGAAGCCCCGCGCGAAGCCGAGGAGAGATAGGACGGCGACGCCGGACGCGCCGAGTCGCAGCCGCAATACGGGGACGAGCACGAGGGAGGATAAGGAGTTTCACCTCCTCCCCGATCTGTGTCCGGTGATTGAGTCGCGCTTGCGACCTAATGCGCTGAAGGTCGAGTGGAAGGGGGCGCCGCTGGATTTGTCTGCGGATCCGCATAGGGCGCTGCTGGATCCGGAGGAGGTTTCGCTGGCTGCTAATCTGAGGCTGGATTGCGCGACGTACTTGACGAGTAAGAGGCGCATTTTCGTGGCCCGACGCGAGTGCTGGGCCGGGACGTGGGGGGGGAAGGGGAAGAAGGAGTTTAGGAAGACGGATGCGCAGCAGGCTTGCAAGATTGATGTTAATAAGGCGAGTAAGCTGTGGATGGCGTTTGAGAAGGTGGGGTGGCTGGATGAGAAGTGGTGTGTTTAGGGAGGTGGGGGAGGTAACCCGGGTGGATGATGGGGGGGCAGGGGAGCGCGGGGGGATGACGTAGTGGAGGTCTGCGATAAGATAGCGACCTTACTACGGATGTTGGCGGCGACGACGACGACCGGAATTATCACGACGACGTCGACGGGACTTGATACCATGGTGTCGCTGTCGCGCAACACGGTTGCTGGCGAGGTGGTCGACGCCGATATACATATTCACCACGACACACATACCATACCTCCACAAACATACACGCCGTACCACACAATACACACCTACCATACACACCACTCAATACACGATACATAACGACAACAATGACTGATGACCACGATAGCACATATACCCGGAGCTCGTCATCGAGGACAATCAGCGACGGCTGATGAGATGGACACACTACTCACTCACACTTCACACACCACTCTACATCACGCCTCCATCTCTCCTCAACACAACTCCACTCCACGACACTCACCTCACGACACCCACGAGATTTCTCATTTGTCAATCTTCTCCTTGTCTGATTCTTCATCTACTCTACTCTTTGGTTTTCCATTTTATTTTGCCACCGGGAACGCCGGCGGCGGCGGGGGACAGGTTGCATACTAGGATGGGATGGGATACGGAGATACCTTAGCCATCACACTGGCTGGACGGGGCACAGGCAGGCATTCATTGGATCGAGCTCTCTGAGCTCTGGATGGGGATGGGGGGGTTAGCATAGGCACGGAACGGGGTTGGGTGGTCTTGTCTTTTATCGCAGCTGCATTTTGCTTTTACTGTTTTTTTGAATTCGACGCCGTATATTTGCTTCGAGCATCTGGCACAATTCCGTTCGCTACGAGCTTTACCCCTTGATTTTGCTCTGGCTTTTCTGGGACGGGTTTTTTTGACTTTTGATTCAGCTGCGTTTTTGTGGGTTTTTGCATTGAGGAGTTTCTTGTCTTTACACCCTGATGGGGGGGGGATGCCACTTCAACGTCGCACGGATTTGGGGTTGGGGAGGTTGGGGGGGTTGTCGGATTGGACTGACTTGGGGTTTGGGTTGGAGTGATAGATTGTTTTTCTTGCATACTTCCCATCATGGGAGTCAGCGATAGCCGCGGGGGTTTAGTTTCCCATCAAGGGAACACCCCCCGCTGGCTCGAGAGAGATAGGTGTTAGGTGGGGGGCAGAGAGTTTCCCATCAAGGGAACTGAGCGGAGGGGTACATGTGATTGATGTGGAGGTAGATACACAGCAGCGCGAGCGGGTCGATGCGTGGCTTGTTTTGTTTTGTTTTGTTTACTTCTGGTCCAGCACAGTATAGCAAGTACTGCGGGCGCAAGCGTCGTACATAACATAGGTATACAAATCAGATGCAACAAGCACTTTCAATCAATCAATGCTATCACAACCACAATAAACATACTATCTGATTTTCAAACTTTTGTTCAGCGTGTGAGAAGACCGTGAGATATTATTGCCTTCGTCGAGAATGAATGATGAATGATATAATGTGCCCCCCCCCCCGACCACACAGCTACTGCCACAACCACTCATCCAACCTAGCGCATATGATGCCCCCGACTCGAGCCTCCCGAGCCAAGCCGATCTGGGGATAGGAAGTACTGTGAAAAGCATGCCCAGTCGATCCGCCTCATATCCCTCGCTCCTTCCCTCAAGCTGTCACAACAAAGTCGATCGTTCCTTCCCTCCCACCATCCATCGCTCCTTCCGTATGTATAGCTCCTTCACTCGCTCTTTCCCTACATTGTTCCTTTCCCTCGTATAGGATCGTATCGTATCATATCGCTCCTTCGCCATCATCTCCCTCGATCACTCTTTCCCCCATCGTCTTTTCCCCTCGCTCTTTCCTCACATCGCTCCTTCCTTCTTTCTTTCCCTCGCGCACCCGGGCTGCTGCCCTGCGCCATCCGCGGGGCTGGCGTCTGGAAGGGAGGGGTGGGCGTGCTTTCTGCGTTTCTGGGGGGAAGATGGGGTCTGCGTTGGCGGAGTGGGGATGGTCGCTGCGTCGGTCCATGGGGTGGAGTACTGGCTTGGTGGGGTTCGTTGTTGCTTTCGTCTTTTTGTATAGTTGATGTGTGTGTGTGCGCGAGATCGTGATGTGACGCCGCGCCACGAAACTATCGTGTATGCCATAGTACCATTCCTCACCACCCCATCTCAGCCATAGCGTCCATATCGTCATCAAACTCGTCCTCCTCTCCCCCCCGCGCCGTCTTCGCCGGCGCCGCAGTGCTGGTAAGCGTATCGACATCCATTCCCCCCTCCGCTAGCAGCGCCGCGAGGTCATCTTCATCCTCCTCATCCTCCCCTGTCGCGCCGGGAAGGGGAATAACTGCTCCGGACCCGAAAATACTGGCCTGTCCTTGTTGTCCCTGCGCGACGGGTTTAGCGACAGCACCTCCACGCCGCGGCGACGCGCCATATAGCTCAGCTATCGCATCCGGGTCATCATCTGGGACATCAGCGTCAGGCGTCTCCCTCCTTTCCGCCGCGCGCGACGCAAGATCCGTGAAGATAGGCGCTATCCTCTCCGTCCCCCTCTGCACCTCCCCTCCATCCCTCTGCGGTCTCACCTCCCCATCACCCTCCCCCCCCTGTCCCGGGCGCCCCTCCTCAATCCACCCCCTCCTCGCAACCGCAACCGCCTTTCTATGCCCGACCCCCTCCACCATCCTCAGCGCATCCCCAAACTTGGCCTTGGGAAACAAATCATCAAGCCACATCTGATACAACCCCAGTAACCTCTCCGCATCGCCGTATTCATGCCCCTTCCCCTTTAAGCGCAGGGTGCGGGCGCGCTCGCGCAGCTTAGGGATCCCGCGGGAGGAGAGGAGACGGGTTTCGTCGAGTTTGGGGCGCGGGGCGCGGGTGGGGAGGGTGAGGGGGGCGTCGAGGCCGAGGGTGGTGGAGGATTTGGGTTTGGAGCGGGGGGGGGGGGGGGGAAGGGGGGGGGGGGGGGAGAGCGGTTTGTCGAAGACGGAGGTGTAGTCGTTGAAGAGGGCGTCGAGGTCGTCTGTTTCGGCGGGGGGTGGCATGGTGGGTGGTCGTGGTGTGGTGGGAGGTGTAGTGTTGATTGTGTGTAATTGAGTCCGCGAACACGAGCTTGAAAAAATCCAAGTCAATCCCAACTCAAATAACCCTTGCCGTGGCTATCTCTCCAGTTCCAATCGTCGTAAGAATTGAATTTCAACGTTGCTTGCTCCTCCCACGCGTAACCTCGAAAGCGGGAGACGCGTTGGGGCGGCTCTTCACTTTACACCTGGCCCGTGCGCGCGCTTTCCGCCAGTCGTTCCACTAGCGCAGATTCGGCAACGCAGCTTCCACGATTCGCAGACCACGACGACGACCAAAGACACCTTACCAGCCTCATTCCCCATCCCACCCCCGTCGCGCTCAACAACCGTCACCATGTCCGGACGCCAGGCCAGGTCTGTCCCCCCCCCCTCATCCTCCCCCTCCCCCCGCCTCGGGTCAATTGGCCGTCGCAATTGACGCCCCGGAACCGACCGCTAACAGCTTTTGGATCCGCAGATTCTCCCAATCGACGCTCATCGATACGACCCCCCTCCCCGACTCGATCCCGGCGGTGCAGGAGGTCGGGGCGAGCTCGGCGCCGTTGCTGAGCGCGAGTTTCTTTATTGGGGCGAGGTGCGGGAAGTATAATGATGATTTTATGCAGTGTAAGACGGAGAGCAATGGGACGGCTGAGATGGATTGCTTGAAGGAGGGGAGGAGGGTCACGAGGTGTGCGGCTAGTGTGTGAGTGTTCTCTCTGCTACTTTTGGGGTCCTGGGGTTGGTTGGAGGGGGGGGTTGGGGTGGTGAGGAGGGAAGGGGAGGGAAGGGGTGGAAGGGAAGGGGAAGTAGGGAGTGAAGGCTAATAGACGCAGCATTGATGATATCAACAAGAACTGCCTCAAGGAGTTCCGTCGCCACTGGTCCTGCCTCGATACCAACAACCAGCAGCTGTGGCAATGCCGCCCCGCTGAGCGCGTGCTGAACAAGTGTGTCTTCGAGACCCTGGTAAGTTCCCTATACCTTTTATTTACCTAGCCTCTGGTAGATAGACGTATTTTGAGAGGGAGTGATGGGCATTGGCTGACGGGAGGCAGAAATTGGAGAAGGTCATCCCGGATACGCCGAAGGGAGAGGTGCCGGTGCATTTGAGGGAACGACAGATTTACTCGCAGAATTAGGCGCGGCGAGATGGAGTGCGTGGAGGTGGGTGTTAGATGTGTGTATATAAATTGTGGAGGGGTAGAATGGACTTGTATTCGATAATTTTGCTTGCTATTGAATGTGTTGGTGATGTTTGTTGGAAGGGCTGGTTGGGATAGTAGGATCCTACCTCCCACTTTCTCTTTGAGCGGCCAATGCAGATGGTATATTGGAAATGGAGGCTTAAATTTAGAATAAACAAGCTTAGCAACTCTGATGTTAGTATTATGATAGGATCGCTGGGTCTGGAATTTTATATGCCAGAGCCAAATATCTTGGCATGAGTGGCCACATTTGCGAAGTCAAGCTAATAATCTAGCAAAACAGCTTTAAATATAGAGATACGATAATTTACGCCATTAACTAGCCTACTATAAAGATACCGTGTAAAACTAACATTTTATAAAATTTGGCTGTAAATAAAAATTGTGGGGTATCACCACTTACCCACCTTGATGACGCCCAAACGACATCGTCAAAACCCCACCGCCAGCCATAGCTCCCCCCCCCCAACACAACCACCGCTGGCCAAGTTCACCGCGCATACCCAACACAATGGCGGAGGCCCTCGCCGAATCGCTGCAGAAAGTGCACATAAGCAGCACCGCCGACTCCCGAGACGATGCCTGGATCGACAGCATCCTCGACCAACAAGGACCCCGCAAACGGGTCAAGCAACACCCCGACGATCTCAAGAGGGAGCTGGATCGCAAGTTCCTCACGCCGTCTACCTCCTTCTCGACAGAATGGCTGAACAAGCTGCAGCAGTAAGCCTCCTCCCCAACTCCCCCACACTCAGGCAAATACTGACCGAACAGACGCTGGGACTGCCCCACGGACTACACCGACCTCTTCAAGATCGCGCCAACACAAACACGAACCATAACCCGCTTCACGCGCGAAGGCCTCGAGGGCCGCGTAACAGGCTACAAAGAAGTGACCGTCCCTGCCAACAGCGCCACAGCCAAGAACTCGACCTCCCTTCTCCGCAAGCCCGGGAACCGCGCCGAGTTCGTGCGCGGCGCCGCGGGCTTCTTCCCGTTTGCGCCGGGCGGACTGGAGGGGGTTGAGCAGGCGGCCGCGCTCGAGGAGCAGATGATGCGGGTTGAGGGGAAGGGGGTGGCGGGGGCGGCGAAGCTGGAGAGGGTGATAAATTTTGGGGCTGGGGATGGGCTGTTGGAGGTTGCGCCGGGGTTTAAGAGGGGGGTTAGTTTTAAGCCGAAGAAGGGGAGGGGGGAGGAGGTGGAGGCGGAGGAGGTGGAGAAGGTGCTTGATCAGGAGCCGGTGGAGGATGAGGGGTTGGAGAGGGGGCAGGAGGAGAGCCCTGGAAGGGGTTTGGAAGAGGAGGAGGAGGATGAGGAAGAGGAGGATATTGATTCCATATTGCCGGTTGAGTTTGCGGCTTTTGAACCTCGTAGCGCTCTAGCTACGTCGGCGGCGAAGAGGGGGGCGAGGGAATGGGCACATATGGTTGATATCAAACGTGGGATCACCAATTTCAGAGAGCTCGTGCCTGATATGGCGAGGGAGTGGCCGTTCGAACTCGATACTTTCCAGAAGGAGGCCGTTTACCATTTGGAGAACGGCGATTCCGTCTTCGTCGCTGCGCATACCTCTGCGGGGAAGACTGTGGTTGCCGAATACGCTATTGCTCTTGCGGCAAAGCATATGACGAAGGCTATCTACACATCTCCGATCAAAGCATTGAGTAATCAGAAGTTCCGCGACTTTAGGCAGATCTTTGACGAGGTTGGCATTCTCACTGGTGATGTTCAGATTGCACCAGAGGCTAGCTGCCTTATCATGACGACGGAGATTCTCAGGAGTATGCTGTACAGGGGAGCCGACTTAATCCGAGACGTTGAGTTTGTCATTTTCGACGAAGTTCATTATGTCAACGATTTGGAGAGAGGTGTTGTATGGGAGGAAGTTATTATTATGTTGCCTGAGCATGTTACACTCATCCTGCTGTCCGCCACAGTCCCAAACACCTACGAATTTGCCTCATGGGTGGGGAGGACGAAGAAGAAGGACATCTACGTCATTTCAACTGCAAAGCGACCAATTCCACTGGAGCATTATCTATGGGCGAACAAAGAAATCCACAAGATCGTAGATTCAGATAAAAAGTTTATAGAGAAGGGCTGGAAGGCGGCTAACGATGCTATGTCGGGGCGCGATAAGATCAAGGCGCTACCACCCGCCGAGGCGTCAGGTCGGGGCAGAGGCGACTCGAGGGGCGGTAGAGGCGACAGAGGCGGCCGAGGCGGAAACCAGCGTGGTGGTGCGCAAAGAGGAGGTGCCCAGCAACGAGGAAGAGGAGGTCCTCCCCGCGCCAGCCACAACCCCGGACACATGGGACGAGGTGGACGACCGGGCGGAAGGACGTCAGCAGCGCAGGATAAGACGCTCTGGGTCCATCTCGTGCAATTCCTGAAGAAGGAATCCCTGCTTCCTGCATGTATATTCGTCTTCTCGAAGAAGCGGTGCGAGGAGAACGCGGATGCGCTGAGCAACCAGGACTTCTGTACTGCGATTGAGAAGAGCGCTATCCATATGACTATTGAGAAGTCGATTGCTAGACTTAAGCCGGAAGACCGTGTGCTGCCTCAGATTGTGCGGCTGCGCGACTTACTTGGACGAGGTATTGCGGTACATCATGGTGGACTGCTTCCCATTGTTAAGGAGGTCGTGGAGATGCTGTTTGCGCAGACTCTAGTCAAGGTTCTCTTTGCGACTGAGACGTTCGCTATGGGTCTCAATTTGCCGACTCGCACAGTCGTATTCTCGGGATACCGCAAGCACGACGGACACTCCTTCCGCAACCTCCTCCCAGGTGAATACACTCAGATGGCTGGACGCGCTGGCCGCCGCGGTCTCGACACAATCGGGACCGTGATCATCGTCGCACCCGGCGGCGACGAGGCACCCCCTGTCACCGAGCTGCGGCAGATGATCCTAGGCGAGCCGTCGAAGCTGCGCTCCCAGTTCCGTCTCACATACAACATGATCCTGAACCTGCTACGTGTGGAGGCGCTCAAGATCGAAGAAATGATCAAGCGCAGTTTCAGCGAGCACGCGACCCAGCAACTGCTTCCCGAGCACGAGAAGCAGGTTAAGATCTCCGAGGCGGACTTGGCTAAGATTAAGCGCGAGCCGTGTGATATCTGCGATGTAGACCTTGAGGCTTGTCACCAGGCAGGGCAGGAGTATATGCAACTCACCCTCGACTTGCATCTTGGTGTTCTTGGGACGCCGGTGGGTCGCAGGATGTTCGCGCCGAGGAAACTGGTTGTGTACATGAAAGACGGAGTTAGGACGCCTGGTATCCTCCTGCGCGAGGGTGCGACGAGCGGTCCTAACCCGACTATCCACGTCCTTGAGATCCGCACGCGGAGAGATGTCCGAGACTCGACGGATTTGCTACCCTTCCTCCCCCAGTACAGGGAGATGATGACCAAGCTCCCGCAAGCAAAGAAGCACATCTCGACCAAGACGTTATGGGTTCCTGTCACTGACCTCATATGCGTTACGAAAACGACGCTCAAGGGCATCGTCCCTGAGATCTTCCAGGGTGGCGACGGATATCTCGCCGCTGTGGCGGAGCTGTCGCGTCTCTGCCAGTCTTGGACGCTCCCTGAATGGGACGAGCTGGACTGGAGCAAGATTAAGGACATGACCACGCGCGAGCTGCTCGAGAAGCGAAGGCAAGTTGCAGAGGCAGCGCAGCAGGGAGCTTGTATCTCCTGTCCCGAATTCCTCAAACATGTAAGACACCCTTCCCCCTTCCAGCTAGAAGTATACCAATGGCTAACAAACACCAGTACGCAATGCGACAAGACGAATGGGTCATCAAAGAAAACATCCACCAACTCCGCCAACTCATGTCCGACCAGAACCTCCAGCTCCTCCCCGACTACGAGCAGCGCATCCAAGTCCTGCGCGACCTCTCCTTCATCGACGACACCTCCCGCGTCGAGCTCAAAGGCAAAGTAGCCTGCGAGATCCACTCGGCCGACGAACTAGTCCTGACGGAGCTAATCCTCGACAACGTCCTCGCAGCCTACGAACCCGCCGAGATCGTCGCCCTGCTCTCCGCCTTCGTCTTCCAGGAGAAAACCGACACCGTGCCGACGCTCACTCCCAATCTGAAGGCTGGGATGGCTACCATCATCGAGATCTCGGAGAAGGTTAATGCGGTACAGACGCTCCACCAGGTGATTTTATCGACGGAGGACTCGAATGATTTCGTCTCGCGCCCGCGCTTCGGGCTGGTGGAAGTCGTGTACGAGTGGGCGCGCGGGATGAGCTTTAGGAATATCACGGACCTGACTGATGTGCTCGAGGGGACGATTGTGAGGGTGATTACGCGGCTGGATGAGACGTGTCGGGAGGTCAAGAACGCGGCGAGGATTGTGGGGGATCCGGAGCTGTTTTTGAAGATGCAGAAGTGTCAGGAGATGATTAAGAGGGATATTACGGCTGTGGCGAGTTTGTATATGTAGGGGGGGGGGGTTTACTCGTACGGTAGATAGATGATGATGGAGGAGGAGGAGGGGATTCATGAGTTGAATAGGATACATTTCACTCCCCTATCAATCTTAAAAGCAAACTCAAACTCGTCGCTCCCAAACCCAAACCCCTAAACGCCCTCTACCCATCCCTCCATCTAAGCACCCTGCCTCAAAGCCTTCAACCTCTCACTACTCGCCTCCTCCTCCTCCGCCGTCGGCCCAACCTTCGTCGTAGTCGGCACCCTCCCCCCCTCCAACTCCCTCCCCATCTCCACCCCCGCCGCATCCGCCACCTGCCTCTTCACCTTCTCCACATCCTCCGGGCTCGCCGTACTCGCGCTCCCCGTCGCCGTCGCACTATCAAGCACCTGCGTCATGACATCGATATCCTCATACTGCCTCCCCAGATCCGCCATGACTGCCTCGACGCGCTCGAGCTCGATGTTCTTTGTCACCCGGCCGAGGGCGCGCGAGACGGCCACCATGGAGGTCCCGATGGATTGGTTGAGGCGCGCGGATTTTATTTTGGCCGCGAAGATGTGGAGGCGTTGTTTGGAGCGGGTCAGGTCGCGGATGGTGCCTTGGAGGGAGGCGACGAGGGAGGCTTGGCCGTTGATCAGGTCTTCGTCGCCGGTTTTCATGAGCTGGTGGGGGGGGGCGGTGGTTAGCGGGGTTCTTGAGGTGGGTGGCGGGAGGGGGGTGAAGAAAGGGAGGTGGGGGGGCAGGGGATGGGTACCTTTAACAGCTCCTTTGTCTCTTTAGCTTGTTCTTTTGTCAATTTCTCAATCGCCTTCTTGAGATCGCCTTCGCGGAACTGGAAGGGCCGAGGTAGTTAGCTAGCTGTCTTCGAATCTGGATATTGAACCCGTCTGCGGCGAGCGCTTTGAGGCGCGGGGTGGACGTACCCTCAGCACCATCTCCGCGTTCATCAACCCCGCCTCTGCTGCTTTCGACATCTTGATCTGCGTCTATCTCTTTATCTCCTTATATCTTCTTTGTCCCCCTCTCTATCTTTCTTTCTCTCTTCAGCCCGTTTCCGTAGTCGTAAGGCCGTAGGTTGCGTATGCCGTTTTCTCGTTTCGTTATAATCCTCGGTATATGGAAACAGTTTCTACCAGAGCAAGACGTAGGATGAGGAGGCGATGAGGATGAGGCTGAACTGAATCAAACGTCGAGGTTGGCGCCTAGCACTGCGTATCGAGGTTTCGTGGTTGGTTGGTGGTGGCTGATACGCGTGATGACGCAGCGGGGTAATTCGGTGGGGGAGTTTTGGGCGGTGTCACGTGGATTGTTATTCACAATATTATATCACGTGATATGTTACTGGTTAAGTGCGGATTTTAAGGGGCGGTAGTTTTAGGATTGAGGTCTTTGGGGATGGGAAGGGTGGAATGGAATTGGGGGGGTATGTGTGTATACTAGATGCATCATTCATTGCTTTATGACCTACCCCATCACACCCTCTTTTTTGGCCAGACGAAGGCAGGGTCTTGCGGGGCATAGCATGCCGGCCCTGGAAATGATACCGTGTTGAGGAGGAGGAGGACTCGAAGGCAAGGACGGAGAGTTGGGGGGTAAATGGGGATTTAAGCATATGAGTACCGCACAGTAACAGACTCGCTCCTAATACAATGAATACAATACAATACTCATCAACAGAGAAGCATCACGAGGCACCCTCTCTACCGTCCCAGCCCGCGATACTTCACCATAGAGCGTGACATGCAAGGTACACCTCACATCGTGACGGCTAAGGTAGAAGAGCCATATTACCTCTCTCCCCTCTCCACACCAGTTTCGCAACAGGGAGACCTACTATCAATTCGCGGGTCGCCGGTTGTGGGTCAACCGTCACGGGTGGCGCGGAAGAAAACACAACTTCTCTAGCTTATTGATAGGCTATAATATGAAAATGATTGAGAGCCTTCATTTTAGTCATAGTTACTATAATCGCTGGTGGTCATCACCGTCCCTGTTCGGACTTTTTGGTATGCGGAGGTTTAATAGAGCAAATGTACACCAAAGCCAACAAGATGCCAAGTAGTCGTGATCCTCGAAACCATATATATATTTTCAGGTTCGAACGAATACACTGAGATTATTAAGCCATATGGCGCAGTGTAACTATCTTTAGGCCCAAAAATCTGTGCCTCCAGTGGTGCCTCGGGCTTCAGCAGCGTCATACAGATTCTGAATATCCGTCTTCCACTGCTTGACGTCCGTCCTAAGGACTCTACGATCATACGTCAAGAGCCCATTGACCTCGCCTTCAACATCGGTAGTCTGTGTCCATGCTCCACCATTGCAAGAAAACATCCTGGCTACAATCATTCAGAGGGGGGGATAGTAAGAGCATCCATCTCCCCTCGGAGGATCTAGCTCTCTAACTTTAAAAGAGCAAGTTAGTGTATAACACCTCTCCCCCCCTTTGCAAATTAGGCAACAGCTTCTAGAATTAACGTTAGAGAGCTTTTTAGTAACAAGAGATGCAACTCTTAAACTTGGTAGGTTTTTGGACTTGCGGCGGATCCGATTCATCGGATCCGATTTGTTTAGCCGATCAGCCAAGCTACCTGACATTAGAGAGTAGTGTCAACTTATGAGTGAGACAAGAGTAAGCCGCCGCCATGCGTCTTGTTAGTTCCGCAAGTAAACATGTGAGTGTTACGGATCAGTCCTGTATCTCCCTCGTAAACACTCCTATAGGGCCAAGAGAGCCGCCTGAAAGGACGGATCCGAGGATGCAGGAGGGGACCCACTATTTCTACCATCATTAAGCTAGAAGTTCGATCTCAATTAGCGTAAGGTTGGCTATTTTGTATTTAGGCCTGCAAACTAAGAACTTGACACTAACATTCTATTGCCCTCGCCAGAGACTCGATAGTATAAAACACGGCGTCAGGCCTGATCAACCTTCTGGGCACCGCCTTTGAAACGACATCATATCATTGACTCCACACGAGACTATATTAATGGAAGTATCCAGACCTCTTCCGCGGACCGTTGTCGTCATCGGTGCCGGTGCTCAGGGCCGGCGACTGGCTTACATGGTAAGAACTAGGGGCGTGTCGCCGTAATAAATTCACTGGTACACCGACGCTAACGTGCGAATGCCTCAAAGTGGTCAAGCAGAGGTAGTCCTGTTCACTTGGTCGACCTAGAGGAACGAAAGCAGCAAGAAGCTCTGCTGTATATCCAGCAACTTCGTGCTAAATCAACTAGCGATGACTCAAACTGGGGGGAGATCATGGCATCAACACCGAATTCGTTAGAGTCCTGGTTAAAAGACGCATGGTTAGTTGTTGAGGTATGACCTAGCTCTAAGAGGAGAGAGAGTAAATGCCTAACAATAGATACTGGGAATAGTGTGTGCCGGAGAACTTGGCATTAAAGCGAAAAATAATCATTCAGCTTGATAAATTTGCTCCCGAAGGCACAATTATTGCATCCAATTCCAGCAGCTACGGAATTTCAGAGATCTTGGATGGGGTAAATTTGCGTCATAAGAAGAGGGCATTGAGCGCACACTGTTGTAGGTGGCCTTTTCTGACATAATTCTAAGGGCAGTGCTGATTAGGAGAAATTATTAGACTGGCCGCCAGAGACCACAGGTATGCGTTTATGCTGTATATTGCATCATACGATCTTGTTTCATTAAACTTCCTTTGCTAGCAATTGAAATTATGGGCCACAACGAAACAGATCCTTCACTCATCGCTCTGCTCTTGGAGCAATGTAAGGCTCATGGATTTTCACCATTCCATGTTAAACAAAGCTCCATAGGCTATATATACAACAGGTACGCCCCTATGTATTCTTGCAATCGCGACCAAAGGCTGAATTGCGCCATGGTCTAGGATTTGGGCCGCCATCAAACGTGAAACTCTTCTCGCTCTCTCCGAGGGCGTTGGATCGCCACAAGAGATCGATGCCATTTTCAAAGATGTCTTGAAGACGCCAAAGGGGCCGTGTGAGCTCATGGATATTGTTGGATTAGATGTCGTGCTGGACATTGAAAATCATTATGCAGACTCACGGATCGGCATCCCTCCTGAGCCACGAGATTATGTCCAAAAAATGATCCAGAACGGTCATTTAGGAATAAAAAGTGGACGGGGTTTTTATAATTATACGGGGACTCTAGACCAGAAGCATAGACTTTGATTTTGTTAAATATAACCTTGTTGTATTCCTACATGCACCGCGCTAGTTTACTGCAAAAAGGGCATGTTTATGGTGTTCGTACAATTGTTACATGAGAATATTCCGAAAGATTGTTGCCTTGGTTCTGCTCAATTAGGCTAGAACGCGGGGTTGGATGGCGCCCTCATCGACGCTAGTCCTCTGTGTCCAGTTTGCGGATCAAACCAACCTGCTATTAATGACCAAACACTTGCACTGCCTTCCAAACCAACTATTGCTATACATCCAGCTCCATTGTCATGAATGCTGGTCTGATTCACCGTCGCAAGCAATTTTCGAGTTGCGATGCATGTCGAAAATCTCGTGTGGCATGTGACGCAGTACGAGGACGTTCAGCCACAGGTCTGGCCGCGTGCACGAGGTGCGCAAACCGCAATCGACGTTGTAGCTTTGAGGTAGGAGACCATCTGCGGGTTAATTCCATTTTGTCTTTCCCCCTAATGACGACTTTGACCAACATGTTAACGTGCAAATTGAGCTTCAGTGGATGGAGAGAGCCGCTGTTTCGTCAAATAATCGGACTTTGATTTCTAATCGCAGGGATCACCGTCCATCACCGCCAACGGATTCTTCACCTATCCAAGTTGTTGAAGGGAGCCTGATTCCTAGACAACAAAATTCTATGCTTGGGTCTCCTTCTGAGAGGTAAATTAATCGACTCTTAATGATTGCAGTCGTAACCTTGCTAACAATACGAGACCTAGAGAGGAAGAAGATGCCTCCGACGACCACTGGTACGGATCTCCTACACCATTTACGCCCGCACCAGCTGTGAACACGGATATAGCGGACTGGCTATATACTATGTATGAAGATGTTTTTGAGGCGGTCTTCGGTTCCTGGTTAGGGAATTATAGTTGTCCATTTGTGTAAGTAGGGAGGATATCTCCGCCTTTGAGGGAAGGCTAATGACGTGTCAGTTTTGGGGAGCATAGGCACTTGGAAAATGGTTCTAGCGAGCGGACACCGCTTGCATTGTCCATTAGTATTTCTTCTCTTTGTAGGCAATTCGATCAATGGATGAAGGATTTAGAAGCTCAAGATAATGACGTTGCTAGTGACCAAGCCCCAACTCAAGCCGAGGTTAAGAAGGAGCGGCAAATTGATCACTGTCTGAATCAAGCAATTCAAACATTTTCCGCTCGATGGTTACCTCTAACGTTTGAGTCACCATTGCACAAGGCGGCACAGACTGAGCTGATCGAGAGTCTCTGGCGAGGCCTACGGAAGGACCTGATAAAAATTATCAATCGGCCATGCTATCGGTCGATGCTGTGTCTGTTTCTTTTTGCTATGGTCCCGATACCAGCAGGAATATCAGAAGAGGAGGAAGATAGCGGCATTCCAGCTCAGTTCTGTGTCCAAGCTGCTTTACAACATGTACAGCACCTACGTGCCCGACAAAGGAGCCTTGAGTTCAACGGCTCGAAGGTCTGCCCAATTTCAGACCGGGTAGCAATTATGACTAGTCTGGATCAGTTCCAGATTGATTTTATGAGTATGGAGAGCATTATTTATTGGGCCGCGCTTACTTATGATACTTCTTCTTCACTGACCTTCAACACTAAATCTTTGCTTTCGTCAGGGCTTCTGGGGTGGGAGTCAGAATCATCATGGCGCCTAGTTAAGACGTGCACAGATATTTTCCACAACCAGACAGAGGACTGGCGACTTCGTGGGGTAATTGTTACAGAAGAAAATGCCAACCGAATCATCGCAGCCGCATCAGCATGGAAACTACGTGTTTGGAAGGTGGCTGCTGTTTTGAAGGAAGCCCTTCGAGAAGGTCACGAGGAAGATGCCGTTCACCGTGTATATACGAGCGCTGTCGATGCGATAAAGCAGTTCAATATGACCTATCGCCCCCTCCTGGTAGCTTGCGAGCGACGCATTCAGTTTCTTTCTCAGCATACAAAGCTTCGCTGGTGTGAGTTCTTCCCTACTACACAGCTCTTGCATCAAGATCATCTGTCACAGGATAATTGTACTAACTCTTGCTGTCCAACTGAAGACGAAGTGATGTTACATTACCATCTGTGCATTTTAATCATGATTGACGCCATTGAAACTGCAGGACGGACAGATATATTAGATCGGTTGATAATTACAAGATCGGAAGCTGAAGGCAGTACTATGAACTGCCTGGTGTTCGGGCTCAGCAATCATTTTGTTATACCTCAGCGAAAGGGGGAGACGGAAGACACCTTTGTCACAGTTCCACTCGTTGCAATTGACCCCTATCCCCATCACGTAGTCGCAGCCGTACGACTTCTGTGGCTGGGAATTGAGCGAGACTATGAAACTGGCAAACTGGACCTCGGTACCTTAGAGAATCTCCAGTCGACCTTGCTTCGGACCCTAGATCTGCTCCCACAAACTTCAAAATCAGTCCGAAATGCAAAGGAACAGGCTCGACTATCAGTTCTACATAAGGAAATTCCCGGGCCAGAGCTGTAGATAGTTTGCACTTCTCCTAGCACAAGATCTAAGCGTAGGACTTCGTAGGCTAGGAATCATGACCGAATCGAACACTTGGATATTGGAAAAGGCACCCCGCAGTGATGAACAGATCCCGGCGAACAGAAACAAAGCCCGATCATTCGAGTCTCTCTTTGTCCACTATAGAGCAATCACCGTGTTAGCCTCGTTAGCGAGAATTTTAAACAGAAAGGAGACAGAATGGAGTTAATCCAGAGGTGGACTACCTACCTCAAAGCTACGGCGCTTATTACGGTTTGCACACCTTGGGCACACTGCTAGAACTGGTAATATCCGTGCTTGAATGCCCTCGCACAGTTCACATGCCGCTCAAGATTGCCGGCACGCATCGCAACTGGAGCGAGTTGCTTGCCACAGTGGATCTAGTTGGCATCCATGGTAGCGGGGTTAGACGTAGAGTGGGGGGGCCATCTGAAAGTGGTATACTGGTTGAGTCGGATCCTTATTAATGGTTGAAGTCGGATCCGATCCGTACTATTTGTGGAGAACGATCTTCATGTAACTATTCCGACTCGCATTTTCATCCCAATTATCGGATCCGAGCCAAGACTCTGCATCAACTACAGTAGTCTCTATAGCAAAAACCCCGCATCTCGGATCCGA
>KV454608.1:45409-219117 GCA_001662585.1 Pseudogymnoascus sp. WSF 3629
TCGGATCCGAGATGCGGGGTTTTCCTAAGTCGTGGGATAGGCAGAGCAAGACTCTACAAAGATATATAAGCATTAAAATACGTAGAGAGATAAGCTTCCAATTAAATAGTTACTTAAATATCCTTCACTACTTTGGATTAGTATCTTCATTGTTTTGATTGTCGTCGAGTATTGTGTTGTTCAAATCTGAAGTCACCAAGACTGTGCAGTTTTGCATGTATCTACTCCTGATTCTCTCAAAATGTCGTCTCTAACTGATAAGCCTGTTTCTGTTGGCCAAGAAGATGCCGTCGTGAAAGAGCTTGAGCATGATTTAAATTCTGAGGGACACGATGCCGATTTCTCGGGGATTGATGAGAAGAAGACGCTAAGAAAGATGGACGTCAGACTCATTCCAGCTCTCGCAGTCTTGTATTTGCTGGCTTTTCTTGATCGTGGAAATATTGGCAATGCGAAAATTCAAGGCCTCACCAAAGACCTTCATCTATCAGATAACGGATACAATATTGCGTCGACTGTGTGAGTTGCTGGTTGCCCCGTATGAAAGTTTAAGACGCACGATCTAATGATTTGAAACAGCTTCTTTCTAACATACTGCGCCTTCGAGGTCCCTTCGAATCTTCTTCTCAAACGCCTCCGCCCATCTGTGAGTCTTCTCTCTTTTCTAGATAACTCAGATCTAATGTATTCCTAGATCTGGCTGCCTTCCATTATGATCGCCTGGGGAACCTGCACCGTGTGTCTAGGAGTTGTCCAGAATTACCACGCGTTAGTCGTCATCCGCATCTTTCTTGGCGTCACCGAAGCTGGTCTCTACCCTGGTGTGGCGTACTACCTGACAATGTGGTACTGCACGAACGAAATGGCTCTTCGACAGGGTCTCTTCTTCAGTGCGGCTTCGATGGCTGGAGCTTTCTCTGGGCTTCTTGCTTATCTCATCGTTAAGATGAACGGCGTTGGCGGATACGAGGGCTGGAGATGGATTTTTATCCTCGAGGGTCTCCTTACCGTCGTTGTCGCTATTACCGCTTTCTTTCTGCTCCATGATTTCCCAGAAACTGCTTCGTTCTTAACGCCGGAGGAGAGAGCTTGGGCTGCTCATCGTCTCAAGTACCAAGGATCTAATCGCTCTGACAGGATGGTTGCTGAGGATGACAAGTTCAAGTGGAAATATGTTATCCAGGCTATGACTGATTGGCAGCTATATCTCGGAATTCTGATGTACTGGGGTATTGTCTGCCCCCTCTACGGAATCAGCCTCTTCCTGCCTACTATCATTTCTCAATTGGGTTACACTGCGACAATTGCTCAACTGCTCACAATCCCGATTTACATCACAGCGGCCGTCGTGACATTGGTGGTCTGCTACTTCTCGGACAAGGCCGCAAAAGCAGGGAGGAGCCGCTCGCCATACGTCTTCTTTCCGATGTGTGCAATCCTCGTCGGTTTTATTATGGCCATCGCTGGATCCGCAGCAGGCACTGTCCCTGGCGTCGTCTACGCCGGCGTTTTCATTGCCACCTGTGGAATCTACCCAGCCTTCCCAGGAAACATTACTTGGATGTCCAACAATCTCGCCGGTTCCTACAAGCGTGCAGCGGGTATGGCGTTACACATTGGCGTTGGAAATTTAGGAGGTGCAATGGCCTCGAACTTCTACCGCAAAGTCGATTCTCCTAAGTTCCTGCTAGGCCACGGGCTCGAACTCATGTTCTGTGTTATTGGGATGATTGCTTTAGCCGCGTTGAGATATAGTTATATGCGGATTAATGAGAAGAGGGATGCTTTGCACAATGATGGGAGCGAACATACAGATCAACAGTTAAGTGAGATGGGAGACAGGGCCCCAACGTTTAGATACCAGCTATAGGTAATTGCTTAGAGCCTTTATAAATTTAAATTTTATAAGATTAGCAGGGATTCTGCTCGCAGCAAGCAGCCAAGGCTAGCTACCTCACCGACATGGCGAGTGACACCAACTCACCAGGATGATATTGCAGATCAAAAAATGAGAGGGGCAGGTCAGAGTGCTCGGAAACATGTCGAGTTCTCGGACACACGCGGTGGCCCTCTTCCTTCGATGCAATGTCTTAGGAAGACGCGGACTGAGACAGGGCTCCCCACTCTCCGAGCTTCTCCAGAGACATTTTATCCCACCAACCCCAACGGCCAAAGCTTTTTATCGAAATACATCCAAAGTTGGTTTCTAGCTCGGTAGTGCTACCTGACAAGGTGGAACCGGAGAGTCTAACGTTATACCGAATCTGTAGCCAAAGGGTAAATCATCGGGGACCAAATTTCTGCAATTTGGCCTCCGAGGAACTACATTTTGACCCCGCACTCTCTCACATTGCAGCTTCAATGCAGCTCCAACGGTGATGGCGCAACGTTGTACAACTATCCATGAGCGAATCGCGGGGTCGCCAGCATCGGTCATCCTTGAAGGATTCAGGATCAGCAACTATTGCCAGTGGCATCTGGGGTTTCCCCTCATTCCCCAGGTCTTCGCCTATGTCATTTCCGCAGCAGTTGTGAAAGAAGAAAGATCGCCGTGGCAGTTTGTATCCTTGTGCGGAGGTATATTCACAAATGCAGGTAGCGTGCGTCACGGGTGCTGCTGCAAAGCCAGCCTTGATATTAGCAGCGTGAAGTGCTTGAGTACAAGCTGTATAGTATTGGGGGGGGAACTCAAGCTTATTAATATGGTTGACTCCCTAACGCATTAACTCCTCAACTCCCTGCCCATAAACTCGCTTCAAAACAGAGAAGCAGCTAACATCCAACGGCTGTAGTAGATGTGACGAATGCGGTGGCATACAAAGTACAACAATATCGTGATCTATATAATATTGGTCAAATTCGGGAGTAACGTGGCTGCCATGGCCATCGAAAACCAATAGCCTATACCGGCCAACTGTACGAGACCGAGTATACCGATCGAATACCTCTTTTAGCCAGAAAAGCCTAATCTCATCATTTGTCCAGCCATTAGGACTGACGCCAATTGACCAGTCGACTGGAATTCCAGTGCTATACCAGGCTACCTGGTGCATTATCGCCTCAAGGATAATCAGTGGTGGAACGAGATATCTAGTAGCACTAATTACCTCAATTGCCGTCACCTACTCACGATTTCCTAGCTGAACTGTACGTGGGCGACGACCAGCTCGGTCTGTCCTAGTAACAACCTTTGATGTCGCTATGATGCCCATTTGAAACCTAGTCTCGTCAAAATTGTAGTAGTCTTCTAGCACAATCCCATACTGCTCGACTACACTGCGCACGCGCTTAAACCACTCTCGTATAAGTGTAGGATTCTCGCATTTAGCTTGCTAATAGTCGTACTTTTGGTTATATTTAGACTTGAGCTCATCGTCGTGGTTGATAAAGTTTTGTACCTAATGCTGCCCGACCGTTGGTGGAGTAGTAGTTTTGAATCGTTTCGCAAGAAGGAGATTAGCCATTTGTCGTACAGTCGCAATTCGAGGTGGCATACCGCGCTTATCCATAGATAGAACCCATTCCTGAAGGGATATCTCCTCCGTTAGAGACAGCTTGCGGTTTGGGGCTCGAGATGCTCGTTTTGCTGCAATACCTCTAGCACGTCGCCGGGCAGTTTTTTCTGGGACATCGTAGGCTATAGCTGCTGCACGGATGGATTTAAATTGGCCATTTTTTAATGCTTGAATAGCAAGCTCAATTCTCCCCTCTTGATAGGTAGAGTCTTTGCCTCGTTGGGTGGCCATAAGTGATTTATGGTGGTTGATAGGAGAGCGCGCCGTGTTCGTGTCGCGGGGCGGGACACATGCTTGTATGGGCCACATGCATGTAAATCACGTTACGCTCTACAGGCTATTAAGATAGAAGGTTTGGGGGGTATTTATCCTGTTCTTTACCTCACGCGGGAGTTGAGGTTGAGAGGGGAGCGTATGTAGAGTGGTGTTGTAGTGGAGTGGGGGGTATTGCCAATATGCTAATATCGCGAGCGGAGCAAGGTAAATGATTCCATACGATGCTCCAGCTCACAATCCTAATCACAATTCCAATTCCAATCCCAATCACAATTCCAATTACAAACCCAATCTCCCTCTCACACACCAACCCCCCCCCATCACCGACACAACTCAATCAATCAATCAACCAACTCACCACAAAAGCAAAACCCTAAACCCTAACCACACCTCCCTTGCCACTATCCCCTTCCCCTGCATCCAAGCGCATGGCCCCTATAATTCCTCCGTCCGCCGGATAAACCCCCCTTTCCCCCTGCACGCACGCACGCACCACCACCAAGGGGCGGCTCCAGCGCACGTGGGCCGGCGCTCCGATCCGGGAGATTAGGAGGGGATCATCCATCCCGCCCCCGCTGTTTTTGGGGATGGATGGTATAGTTGGAGGACTGTGCGTAGAGTGCTGTGCTGTGTTGTGCTGTGCTGTAGAGTGATGCTGCAGAGTGATGCTGTAGAGTACTGTAGAGTAGTGTGTGGACTAGAGTTGAGGGGATAGTGCCGGTCGGGGGGATGGAAGAGGGAGGGGCTTCGAGAAGGTTCGGGGGTAGGGGGGGGGGGATTTATTTTAGAGTGTGGTGGTGTGGTTGGGCTTGGAATCTGGGGAAGATAAGGGGGGAGGAGGGTGGTATGGGGAGTGATTGTCTACACGCACTGGGCAGATGGAGTTGGATGAAGGGTGTAGAGGGCATCCCTTGCGGAAGTGGAATGGTGATGTGATATGGGATATACGATGATAAAAACTCAGACGCACACACATACCACAAACACAGACCAACTCACGCCCTCCCTCCATACCGCAGGAGTAACACAGCATCGCCCAGCATCACCCAGCATCCCCTCCAGTCCCGACGGCAACCCCTCGCGCTCCCCGCGCCACAACATATCCATGTGTATCGCCGCACCGCACCACCTCGAGTCGTCCTCTAGCAACGTACGGGCCGGGAGTCTGGTCTCGTCTTGTCATATCAGGGGCAGGTAATCAATTTGAATTGCATTTGTATTTGTGCGGGGAAGCAAGGGGGGGTTGTACTCTGCAGCGTGTGAGCGAGCGAGTGCTGGTCGGAGAGTTACTGTCACATACATAGCGCATACTATACAGCGCATTCTCGAGTACAGTATGTGTATGCTCCACACTCGTCTCGTCTCGTCTCGGCAGACTTGAGGAATGCGGGGAGACAGAGTTGAGGGGGGTTAATCTATGGGGAGGTAATTAATATCCATCACGCCGCCATCCCCTTCGGTGCCGGACCAGAGGGAGGAGAGTGAGTGCTTTACCCCGGACTCTCTCTTCCCTCTTACCAGCTTGCTTGCTGTACTACATATGCAAGAAGAGGGATTTGCTCCGACGTTGCGGGATATAGATTGCCCACCCCGCATTCTGTGTGGAGAGAGAAAGTGGAGATGCGTTACTTACCAGACTCGGGATGCTGTACGGCCATACTCCGTGCACGCACCGACCCCTCCCCTTGCCTCCCTTGAATTGAGGCCCGTAGAGCCGCCGAGTCGAGTTGTTCAATTTGGTTTAACGGCGCCGTTAGGGTAATTCGAGCGAGGAGGAGGAGGGAGAGTAGGGCCGCGAGGGACGGAGGAATGGATGGGGGTGCGTGCGACGATGCGTGTATGACCGACCCCCGACCAAGCCCCCGTACTTCCGAGGTGGGAGGTTGAGTGAGGAATTGAGTGATGCTTGTTGATTGTGCATGTAGAGTACAGTATGTGGAGTAAGGGAATAGAGTGGGATAGAGTGTCACTGTACCAAGAACAGCACTTCTGTGTAAGCTGTGTACACAGTCAGAACTGATGTAGAGTAAGAAACGGGTCAATCGGTGGCAGCGCCAACGCACTGTACTGGGAAAGTTCGAAGCTGAAGACGATCGTGTGTCTGAGCGAGGCAGAGTTGCGTGTTAACCCTAACGCAATCTATGGTAGTAATCCATGGTAGCAGTTATTTCCGGACTCCAGCTCGTGTGAGGCGTGTGAGGATCAAGGGGCTGAGAGCGAGAGAGGACGCTATTCGCACCTTCTATTCATAGCATGGCAGTGTTACGACGATCTCTCCCCACTACCGTCGCTCGCCATCGCCCACAAATCGACCGCCATCGCCCACTAACGACCACTATCGCCCCTCTGGACCTTCCTGCCTTGGTGGATGGTATTGCAGTGGTGGGTCGGGCGAGATAAGGGGGGAGTGATGAGATGTACGCTGTTGTTGTGTTGTTGTGCTGAGATGTGCGGTGGTATACGGTGCTGTCGTATACTGACGTATTAGCGGGAATACGCTGAAACTGCACGGCAAGCAAGCTGAGACGGGATTCACTTGGATGGCGCGGATGTTGCAGATGGGGTGGGTACAAGCACTATCACCGTACCACCACATACCACCACGACAATCTATCTTGCCCCTTCATTGGCTCACCATGTCTCGCTTAGGTTCCACCCCACCCCCTTGTCGCCCCCGTACTCCCCCCCTGGCCTTGCTTCTTACACGGAGGTACGTACTCATTCGTACTCCTCCCACCGAACTCTACGGAAACCAACTTAGGACATGTGTCCTCAAGTCCATAAAGGACACCGTTTCCCCTCCAAAAGTCGTCGTCCTCTCTTGCCTCAATTCATCCCAATTCACACACACAACCCCCAATCCACCCCCCTTCTTGCTCTCTCACCCTATCATTCATCTCGTTGCCTCTGGGGGATCCACTAATAACTCGAACTGACTCACGAACCTGATATTACACACTGTTGGGAGCCTGGCAGGCAGTATGTTAATGCTCGCTTACTTCTATTGAACCATATTCCTACATCATCAAATCATCAAATCACCAACATCACCGCTTTCATATCAGAGACAGCAGCAATAACATACTGCCGGGCCTATATCCAAAAGTCCCACCATGTCTCCCAGCATCAAGTTCGAGCTCTCCCCCGCGGAGTCGCTGATCGAGCAGTTCGAGGGCTCCTCCCCGAATGAATCCTACCCCTCCCTCTTCGATGGCATGAACCCATCCGAGATCGACGGTTCAGAGTACGACTACGCCGACTACGAGCGCTTCGAGACCCAGACCGACAATGACAGCGTCACAGCTGCCGCCAACGGGGGCGACCAGACACAGCCAGAGAAGAAGGTCGTCAAGAAGCGCAAGTCGTGGGGCCAACAACTCCCAGAGCCAAAGACAAACCTCCCTCCAAGGTAAATCCCAACTCGCCCACTCCCACACCCAATCACACCATCTAACAAACAACCCCAGGAAACGTGCCAAGACAGAAGACGAAAAGGAGCAACGCCGCGTCGAGCGCGTCCTCCGTAACCGCCGCGCCGCACAATCATCACGCGAGCGCAAGCGTCAAGAAGTCGAGGCTCTCGAGTCGGAGAAGGTAGCCATCGAGCGCCGTAACCGCGACCTCGAGCTCCGCCTCGCGGAAGCCGAGGCGCGGAACCTGGCGCTTGAGCAGCAACTCCTCCGTCTCTCCTCGACATCACCCTACCTCTCTTCTCCCTCCCAAAAGGCCGTGGATGCGTCATCATCACCCCAGGTCACATTCTCGCAGCCGCTCTTCCCTTCCGGCGACTCTGCGCCATTCACCAACCAACAACCCCAGACCGTCAACCCCGCCTCCCTCTCCCCTTCCATCCGCCCCGTCTCCTCCACAGGAGCCGAGTCGTCTAACGCCCGCGCCCCCGACGTGACACAACACTCTGCCGCGGTGTTGTGGGACCTGCAGTGTCCGTCGGCGGCGCATCGGCCCTGGACGCCCCTCGCGCTCTTGCCAACCCTGATCTCTCTCACTACTACTCTTATGCTCCCTCCTCGCCCTCGCAGTCCTCGCTCTTCGACGACATCCTCCCCGTCGCCGACAGCTTCGCTCTGGACCTCGCTCATCTCGACCCTTCTCAAGCCCACCACCACTCCTCGCTCGGCAACCTCGCCAGCAACAGCAACAACCTCAACAACGGCAACGCCGACATGTTCCCAGACTTCCACCTCGACGACTTCCTCGTCGCCCACCACGACGCCTTCGACAACTCGCCCTCGTTCTTCCCTGAGGAGTGCGCACCTGCGACGACTGCTGGCCTGCAGCCCCCATTTGGCGCGTCCACTGATGGATGCGACGATGGGCGCAATGCGGTCACTGTCTGAGCGGCGTCTGGCTCCCCGGGTTAGTACTGACGGCGTAGTTGAAGAGGGCCCGTCGATGGAGGCGCTGGCGGGGTTGTTGTGGGCCACGCGCTGTTATGCGCGGGATGGCTGGAAGGGAAGGCCGCGTAGGCGGAGATCGTCGTCGGTGCGCGATGTTGAGGCGCGTGTGGGCGGGTCGAGTCGGGTTGCGTTATAGGCTGTGCCCTCTGTTATCATCAAGGAGCGTTGGGAGTGAAATGAGAGAATGATTACGAGTTTCCTAGGGTTTTATTGGGTGGGATTTGGGAAGGGATTACGGTGCATCATGGAGCGATGGGGGTGGCTGGATAGGCCATCTCTTTGATTATTGGGTTTTTTTTACTGGGGATGGATGACAGGATGTACTCGTATCGATATGTGTACCTGTAGTAGGCACTCAAACCATTCTGAGAATGGTATTGGGGATAAAAAGGAATTAAAAAATGCGAGAGCAAATTTTCTACCTTATTTTACCTTACCTTGCTTGATTGTGTGTATGCTTTTGTGATGTGTGATGTGATCTGTTGTGTTGTGATATGATATGTGATGGCGATTCAGTCCTTTGTGGTGACATGTTATCCCATATGAAACCCCCCATACTCTTGTTGACCGCGGAGACGGCATCTCCACATCCCTCCCTCACTCACTCACCTCTCAGCCCTATCCTATCCCATACTCTAACCTCACTCAGCCTACTGTAGTCTCAGAGGAGGCCGTTGTCTCACTCACTCCAGCCAGCTCGCACACACCCCACTTACCGTGCCTCCGATCTCCGATCTCAGATCTCCTGTCTCGGGATCGCGGGATCGCTGGGTATAGGGAGGGCGTGCTGGGGGGTGTCTTAGATCGAGGGGGGAAGGTCTTATGTGTCTTGTAGTGGGGGGAGGGGTGGGGAAGGGGGATGGGATTTGCTATGACAACGCTGAGGTGGGGGGGGATGGGGGGGGTGGTTGGAATGGAGTAGTGGTGATGTGATATGATGGGAGAGTGAGCTCTGGAGTAGCTGGGACTCATTGAGGAAGTGAGAGGGTGAGTAAGGAGGTGGTGAAGTACCTACTATTTCACACTCATCCAGGAGAGAAACCGGTATTTCAGTAACTTCGCGTGATTGATCATCTACATCTATCTATCTATCTATCCGTCCTGTCCTGTTTTGTCTTATCCCACCCCCTCCCATCCCACCTCGTCCGGTCCTATCCCATCCCAGAAAATACGCCAGCAAAAAAAAGGTATTTGCAGAAAATAAACAGCAACGCTTCTTGACGCCTTCCCCCCCCCTGTCATCTCCTTTAGACGTAGATATCACCCCAGGGCGCGGTGCAGTGTGTGTTGCTTCCCACCCCATCGCATCTAGAAAAACGAACGAACGAACGAACAGTTCCCCATTCGCGGGGGGTCGAGAAATGAAGGGTGATGCGATGATGCATCGTCTGTGTAGTGTATCGTCATCGTCATCGGGTATGCATGATGATGCGGGTATGTGCATCGCGACTCGCGGCTCGCAACCGCGTATCACCCGCCTCTTCATCGCGTCTCACCGCGTCATAATCGTAGCCATCATCGTGGCCACAGCTGTGAGTCAGCCAAGCCAAGGTATCCGTCTCTGAGTCCCAATCCCAACTCCATCTCATTCTTTAGAACCCATTAAAGGCATTCCCATCCCTCCCTCACGCCTCCCCCTTCTCCTCCCCCTCTTTCCCCGCCACAGTCATACTCGTACCATCCACACCCCCCCTCCCCTCCAACCACCCCCCACCCTCCCCCTCCAACTCCCACGGCGTAACCGGTCCCGGACTCCCCAACGGCCCCAACCTCGGACTCGCCGGCGAGCGTGTAATACTCAGCTGCGCCGCCCTCGCCGCCGCCTCCACCATATCGCGCTGGTACTGGAGGAGGAGGCGGCGGGTATCTGGTGCTTGTGTCGGGGGGGAGAGTGGAGATTGCGTTTGTGTTATTGTCGGCCGGGGGGGTGCGGAGGACGGGGGGGAGGTGGTGGTGATCATTGGTGAGCTGGAGGTGGAGGGATGGTGGGGGGAGGTGGTGCTGGGAGGTGAGGGGTTGCGGTAGTTGGAGGGGTGGTATTTCCCCTGTGCTACTGACATGGTGAGGGGGAATGTGGCGGTGGTGCGCGGTGGTGGTGGGCGGAGGTTTGGACGCGTCTGGGCGTGTGTATGTCTGTGCTGGAGTTGTATCTGCGACACCGCTGATGCTGCTGCTGTGGAGGCAGTTGCAGTAGAAGTAGAAGTAGGAGATGTATGCGTGATCCCCCTCGCAAAAAACCCGTCCTGCTCACCCGTCTTAATAACCTCCCCATTCGCTCCGCCCGAGCCGAGCGGCGGCGTGTGCGCGCACTCGGAGCTCCAGGGGGAGAAGTAGCTTCTGTTGTTCATCGCTGTCAGTGGGCGTCGTGTGACTCAATCGGGTGCCCGGCAAGGTAAATCTGGGAATGGGGAGAAGGGGCTAGGGGGGTGGTGACGCAGATGGAGATTAATGAGGGAAAGCAAACAAGAGGTAAGTCACGTACCCTATATCGGCGCCGCCGAGCGCGGACAGCGGCGTGGGCGTGCGTGTGTCGGTGACGGGGAGGCGGGAGCGGTTGAGTGGGTCGGTCTGTGTCTGTGTCTGTTGCTGCTGTGTGGACTGCTGTTGATGCTGTTGTTGCTGTGGTGGTAACTGAGAAGTCGGTGTATACCCGCTCCCTGGACCTGTGCAATCACGACGTCAGCCACCGTATGCACGCGCACGCCCGCCCGCCAGGGCACAGGGAATCCAGGGTCCAACGCGCGCGCCGCGTGGCCCGTGCCAGCGCCGTAAAGCGCCACTGCGGTAGCGAGGCACCAACCACCAGAAGGGAGATTGTTGAAGTTGGAAAAGGGAGGAAGGGACTCACCATTCATCCAGGGGTTGCTCGTACACCCGCTATAACGCGCCATCTCTGTGGATGGCGATGCGGACGCGGAGGTCATGAAATATGATGAGCGCTCCATACCGCCGCTGCCGGGAGAGGGAGACCCGGCCGGCGAGCGCGCGTGAAGCATGTTGGGGTGTGAGGAGGGGCGCGAGAGGAGACTGGGGTGTAGGGAGAGTGAGGGCATGCGAGGGCGGGGTGTCATGGTATGTATGCGTTTGATGCGAGGAGGGCGCTTAAGGTGCTCGGCGCCGTGGGAGGATTGGAGGGTGGTATGGCTGGGTAATTTACTGGATAATTGCTGGTGTTGGTGGGTGGTGCGTGGTGCGAGCGAGGGTCTTTTTGAGAATCCTTTCTCCACGCAGTTTTGATCTTTGTTGTGTGTTGTGAGGTGGAGATGGAGGTGAAGGATGGATATTCCTAGCGATACGAGGGCTTGGCCAACGTCGCGGTGTGCTATTGTTAGAGAAATGTAGATGGTGGCCCTCTTTGTGTCGTGGGGTAGCAGTAAAGGTGGATTGTTGTAACTACTATATGGATGGATACGAAGCCGCCTCAGTAGCTTCCTTCCTTTCTTCCTTCTCTCGTGTGTGCCGTCTTGCCGTTCACAAATCCAAGATCCAAGTGCCAAGCGCGCGTGTCGAAGCTTCAATATCTCGTCCGTCCAAGCCAGTGCGCGTCAAAGCTTCAATATATCATCCAAGACAGTGCGCGTAGAGGCCTAATATATCGACCGAAGAAGTCAAAATACATACTCTTCGCCAACTAAACAGCAACCACCTCCCCTTATACCCCCTCATCAACCCAAATCTCCTCCTTCCCTTCTCTCCTTTACCGAACCCTACCCCCCACCACCATCACCGCCGATCCCCAGCGCAAGCATAGCCAAGCCCCCCGTCTTCCCCCTTCGAGCACGCCGCGTGGTGATCGGCCAGCCATCACAGTACGCGGTCCCCCGTCTGTCAACGGCGTCGTGTGTCTGGCACCACAGGACGCATCGTCGCACCGATCCAGTGCCCGGTATCCAGCGCTGGATCAGGCCTTGAGGCCTTCATCTGTGGACACACGTACGACATCGATGCGCCGTCGGCAAGCGCACCTCCCCGATTCATACACATCCACTCATCCAGCACCAACTGAAGCGGTCCTCCCACCAATCTGTATCTCCCCACTATCCCTGGAAAACCCATCACAAACGCCACTTCTGCACGCTGATGTCATGACGCCGCACTCTCCACCCATTATAGCGGGGCGGCTAGGGGCGGGGCGGGGACCCTTTCACGGGAGTTTGGGAGCGTGGAAATGGTGGGATGGGAGGGGCACAGGGGGCTTAATGGGAATGACAGGAAGGATGACGGTCTTGATGGTTTGTAGTTATGGTCGCGATGTTGTTGTGACGGATGGAAAGGGGAAAAGAGAGTATAAAAGAACTCATTGTTGTGAGTGTGTTGGAAGGGGAAGAGGGATGCGAATGCGAGGCCAATCCTATCTCGTCTATCATGCAACGTCAATTCCAACGTCCCATCTCGATGTTTATCCCCTCGACAACATAGTCCGGGTTTTAAAAAGTGTAACGAAATGCCCAACACATTCTCCAAATGGATTGACAAGAAGCTTTCGCCTCTTACCAAAGGGGTCCAAGAACCGCAGCTTCCAACCCTTCCCCCCGCCCGACCCCGTATCCTCACTCCCTCGCCCTCTCGCGAGACTCTCACCTTGTCTGCCGCAGCTGCTACATCCAACAGCGCCTTCTTCCAGAATCTGCCATTCGAAATCCGGCACAAGATTCTCAAGGAAGCATTTGGTAACTACACCATGCACATGCATCTCAGCTACGACATCCCCAAAGTCCCCCTCTCCATCCGACAACAAGACCCAAAACACCGGCACGCCAATGTCAAAAAGGTGCCGCCCCGACCACAACCGCCATCAAAATTCAGCATCCCGAAAAGGAAGACGTGGCAGTGGTGGAGCTGCATATGCCATCGCGCCACGCCACGGTCGATATCGCAATGGCAGGCCCGCACTTGGCTGGAGAAACCACGCTATGACGGGTGCTACACAACGGCTCACTCAACCTGGTGCGAATTCTGGCCTGGGGAGGCTCAGGGGAAGTGCTTTCTTGGCGTGATGGGGTGGTTGCTGTCGTGCCGCCAAGCGTCAGTGCCTCTATTTCAGAGATTTGAGTTGACCAGCCATGCTGGTTGGCACATCTCCTCTTCTGTAAATGCCAACTATTAACGCCTTGATCTGTTTAGTTACGCGGAGTGCATAACCATCCTTTATTCCACCAACAAGATACACATGGCCAGCTCCGTGATGATCCGCCACCTACCCCAGCTGCTCCTCCCCCAGCGACTCAGTAGCATCACATCCGTCGAGATGATCTGGAACACGTACCCACCCCGCCGCTACGGCAGCGACCAGCCTACACCACTAGACACCTTTGGCTTGCCAGCCATCTACAGCTTAATGGACGTTCTTGAATCCGCCATGCCACACCTAAAGCATCTTTCCATAACACTAGATTGCGATCTAATTCATGATCACGGGGAGGCAGATAACACCCAAGACGACGATGAAGCGGCCATCGCAACTTGCATCGACAACATGGTGCGGGGGATGCGCCCGCGTCTAGAGGAGTGTGAGATCTATATCCCGTACCATTACTTCGAGGCGCGGAAGAACAGGGAAGAAGCGACGGGGGTGGTGTGGGATGTTGAAGGAAGATCGGACGAGCGAATCTGGCGCCAGCTTCCTAGTGCTGACTTGGGGGATGAAGCGCTCCCCTTGAACTTGCGGGGTTATTGGGTTTGCTGTGGAGAACGGGATGTTAGCTTTTCTCCGATTCCCTTCTTTTAGATACGAGAATGTATATTGCAATAGGGATATTGATGCGATGGTCAATAAGGTTCACACTTTACAATGATTACTTCGTTGGTACTCATAGGTCTCATCTATAGCGAACATCGATCCTCACAAAAGCCATAGCGTAAAAAAATTAACGTGCTCACGGCTGTCTCATTCTCATCTACGAGTAATAGGTATCTACAGTCCACCGCGGCACACCGCACACTGCCATCCCATCATCACCAACAGAACAGCTATCTTAAATTCCCACTATCTATACCACCCCGAGTCTCCCCATCCCCCGTACCAACCCCTCCACCCCAGCGTCCCCAGCCCCAAAGAAAGAAAGTACACGCCTTCGTATACCATCCAGCATACCACCCAGCACGCCAGTACTGAGTCGCGACGGTGTAGCCACCAAGTTCGCAGGTATGGTTTTTGTTGAGGTGGGGGTGCATGCACAGAGCGAAGTCGCAGGTACAGCTGTACGGACGGTGCATGAGCACAGCGTCACTGGCTTCCGGAGCGCTTTGTGCCTGTGCCTGTCCCTGGTTGCTCCAAGTCCATCTTCCCCAGACGCGGCAGCGTGAGGAGAATATGGTGTTGAGAGTGAGGAAGAGGCGATGTAGCGCGCAACGGCGGCGTGGAGCTGGGTGTTTCGTTCCAACAGGACCGACGATGCCGATGGTGAGGAGGAGACGAAGTTCGCAACGGCGGCTTGGAGCTGGGTGTTTCGTTCCAACGGGGCCGAGGACGCGGGCGCAGACGGCGAGGAGGAGACGAGGTTGCGCGCAACGGCGGCTTGGAGCTGTGTGTTTCGTTCCAACGGGACCGACATTGCGGACGCAATCGGAGAGGAAGAGACGACGTTGCGCGCAAGGGCGCCACGAAGTTGGGTGTCTCGTTCCAAAGGGACCGAGGATGCGGACGCAGACAGGGGCCTGTGACTACTTGTAACTAAGTCCCTTCGTGAGTCCCGGAGCACCTTGAGGTACTCCAAGCGTTGGTGTTGGTTAGCAGCCATGGCCTGGGCGATGGCGTGAGACGGGGGCAGGTCGCCTTCATCGGAGACGCGCAGGTCTGCAATATACGGAACTGCGTGCGCTGTCGGATGGCCTCGTGATGTAGGTGCGCGGATCTGTTTCGGTGTTACGCGTGTCTGGCGGCGTGGCGTCGTGGACGTCGTGGACGTCGTGTTCTGTGGTACGGCCCATGGAACTGGATCTGGATCCGATGGGTCGTCGACTATGCCATCGCTACTCTGGCGCTGGAGCGTCGGGGTAGCGGTTCGCGGATCATGCATCGGACTGCTAGAGTCGGATTGTAAGTTGTCCCATAAGGAACCGTCGATAACGAGCTCGCTGGCATAGACGCTGCGATCCCTAAAGAGATCCAGCTCGGGACTACCACCACTACCACCTATTTCACTAGATGATGACTTCGGACTTAGATCGCGAACGCGTTCCAGCCCGCCAGGGACGTGCGAGGAGTCAGACTGTCCAGATTGCGACGTCGATGACGACGAAGCTTGGGTCCGGGCAGACAACTCGCCCACCGACGCCTGGGCGGACGACAGAGACGCATCCACGTCTCCACCGTTGAAGTACGATGATAGCACGAAGTCGTCGTACCACGCCCCACCTTCGAAGCCACGAGGTTGTACATTCGGCCTGTCTTGAACATGTGGGAAGAAGTTGTCAGCTGACGCCGGCGCAGACGCGAAGAAATCCTCGTTCAGAGCATCCAAATCGAGAAGGTCCGACGGGAAGAGTCCCGGAACATTGCTGTTCTCTGCCAGTAGCTGGTCAGATGTGAATCCCCAATCTCCAGGTACGAAGTCTCCCGCCGGAGCAGCGAAACCCCATGATAAATCGGCCGCGGCCATCGGAGCGTGCGACGCCGGGCTGAACGACTGCCCGAAGCTGGTCTGCGGGGAGATGCTCGCGCGCGATCCCGGAGACGTCGATGCGGACGCGGATCCGCTGCTCTGCCACGGCGAGCTGACCGAGCTGGCGTTCTGGGATGACGAGGCGGACATCGGCGCCGGGCGGTGGTGCGAGGGCTCGCACTTTTGCTTGCTGCGCTTGCATGCTGGGCAGGCACCGAGCTTGCGCATCTTGGCGGCCTGCTCGCGCTGCGCCTTGGTCTTGGGGCCGCGCGACTGGTTGTTGGTGATGTCCACGCCGTCGGCGGTCATGATGGAGAAGCCGGGGAGGCGCTTTGCGGGGCTAGCGGATGCGGCGGAGGAGAGCGAGGAGATGGAGCGCTTGCTTGATTTAGAGGAGAGGGAGGAGCTGGACGCGGAGGCGGAGAAGGAGGTGGTAGGCGCGAATACGGGGGAGTACGGCTTCGCGGCGAACTCGGGCGTGCTGGTCGCGACGAGGTAGGTGCGGCAGAAGGGCGCGGGCATGGTGGAGGCAGCGGCCGTGTCAAAGAAGTCGAGGGCGATGGTCGCGCGCTTCTGCTGCAGGTTCGCGGGGCCTGGGATGTAGGCGTCCACGAGGCGGTCGTGCTCGGCGGTGCCGACGGCGGGCTCCCAGATCAGCGGCGAGCCAAGCTCAAGCTGCGTGATGGTGAAGATTTGGAGGGGGGCCTGGTGTTCCATTGGAAGTGATTTCTCGGGGGGGTTTATTGGGAGAATAAAAGCGTTGTGCGCGGGGAGGGAATGCGCGGGAGCATGCAATTGGAAAGTAGTTTGCTGGTGCCTCAAGTCTAACGGTACGTTGTAAAAATATAGTACGTAGACGAGGTCTTGAAATACTGAAAGCAGACCGTAGCTATAATCGAGCTTACGTTGTCGCTGGAGTAGATAGATATCACTCGTAGTCGTCGATGTGGAAAAAGATAAGAAGAGAAAAAAGAGGCCATCAGGCAGACAGCGGGAAACTCTCACATTATGAGGTCGGCGATGTGTTTGGGGCGGGGGTGGTGGGTTGGTGGGCAGAGCAAGGTTTGGACTGGGGTTGGTGGTAACATGGAGAGGATGGAGTGGTGAATGGCGATTCGTGATTCGTGGGTTACGGCAAGACGAAAGAGGAATCGGCGAGGGAGGAGGGTAGACTACTCTAAGCCACTGTCAATTCCAACTAGGGGAAGTAGTCGGAAGTATCTTTAGAGAGATTGCAGGGCGGGGCGTGGTGTCAGAGTTCGCTAATAATACTTAGAGGTACTTTCATCATGCCACAGTGTGGGGTCAACTAAGAGGATCTAAAGGAAGCTTGCACAGACTTAGACACACTTGCCCACGCTTGCACAGCCCTTCGGGAAGGAGAAGAGTCATCCAGATCATCCCGACACGAGATGGTGCTGAGTGCGTGCAGCACACAGCCAGGAAATATAACCAGGGATAACAAGCAATATACCACTAACGTACCAGCACTACTGTAGCTTACACTTGCCATTGCCCAATAAGGGGATGCCAATGCGGCGATGCCGCCCATCGATCTGCCTGTAGCGCGAGATTGGAGGTTGACTCATCAGTCATGGGGAAATTGGGAAATTGGGAGTGGTTGAAGTGATGATGGGGTTTGAGGTCTCCCCGCGCCAGCCTCCCTCCCTTCCTCCCTCCCGGTAGAGTATAGTATGGTATGGGCTCAGTTGGTGGGATCAGGAAGCTTATATGCCGTGAGGCAGGGTGGTGCAGAAGGTATGGGGGGGAGATAGGCTCGATGACGAGAGAGGGAGATACTTAGGGGGCGTAGCTTGACGGGACGAGGCGACGACAGCGACTAGATCAGCCCTACGGTATCCGTCTAGAAGAGTCTTCTATGTGCATGCATGAATCCATTGCTGACCTCCTCTACGACAACGATACAGAACTCAAACCACTCTTCTTCCGATACCGTATCCGTCCATATCCCTCGTGTCGCATGTGTCTTGAATCTTCCCCTTCACCCCCTACCCACCATCCCCACAATCCCCATCCCATCCACAGTGGAAAACCCCCCTATCCAATCCCCATCATCAGTCAATCAGTCAATCAGCCAGTCAGCCAACAAAAGCCCTCCTTTCTCTTTCAACGCCAAAATATCCCCTGTTCCTTTCCCCGTCCCACCCTCATTCCATCATCCCATCATCTCGTCTGCGCCCATTATATTGGGGGGTATGGCATATCTACGCGCTCGCACCAGCCGCAGCAGCCTCCTCGGCGGTCTTGCGGGCGATGACGTCGGCCTGCGCGACGGCGGACTCGACGACGGTGCGTTCCTCGGGGGAGAGGGAGTTGGTGAGGGAGGTGTAGAGTTGGGGTTGTTCGGTTTGGAGTTCTATGGGTGTGGTTAGTTTGTGTTCTGTTTCCATTGGTGGCTAGGGGAACATACTCATGAGAGCATCGCGGAACAGTCCATACGGCTCAACCTTATCCAGCGGCGTCTCGAGGAGACTCTCCTCGCCGAGCTCGTCGTCAGACTCGTCATCCAGGTTGCCGAATTTCTGCGCCTGTATGTCCGTTAGCCTCACTCACTACACACACCACCGCACACGGGACGTAAACTCACCTCCTCGTTCAAAAAGTCCAGGTATGCACTACTCTCATCCTTCCCCTCCGCATCCTCCTCCTCCTCGGCCTCCTCAGCCCACGCCGTATCCTCTCCACCCCACTCAACGCCCTCCTCCTCCTCATCATCGCTATACGCGCCATCCGCAAGCGGATAGTCGTCCTTAAGCGCCTCCTCACGGTTCTTCGCAGCCGCGGGCAGCGTCTGGAACAAGCGCACGATACCCTGGAGCAGGCGCGGCCAGCCCTGCTGCACGCTGGCGGGGACCTGGTCCGGGTTGAGGGTGAGCAGGGCGACGATGGCGGCGATGGCGAGGGTCTTGTCGTGGACGCGGCTGAAGGCGTCGATGCTGCCGAACCACAGGCTGAAGAACTTGTTGGTCCAGCCCTTGGCTTCCAGGACGTGGAGCGCAAGCACGGGGTTATAGTAGATGGCGTTGATGACCATCTCCATGAGGTGGATCTTGTAGGACTTGACCTTGACGTCGGCGTTGGTCAGGGTGGCCATGGCCATCTCGACGAAGGCCAGGACGTACTGGTCGATGCTGCCGCGGAGGGAGAGCATCATGCCCTCGGCCAGCTTGCAGGCGCAGATGCGGTCGACGCCGCCGACTTTGTCGTCGTGGAACATGTCCTGTACCATGCCGAACATGGCGTCGAGGTACGCGGGCGTCTGCACCAGGTGTGCTGCGCCGTACTGCACGAAGTTGTCGAGCGCGGGGAGCATGTCCTCGAGGTATAGCTCGGCGCCTGCCTTGAAGGTCTGGTGGATCAGCTCGAAGGCTTGCCACATCGTTGGCGAGATGCTCTTGGCGGCGAAGGTACAGCTGTCGATGATCTCGAAGACCTCATTGTACAGGTCGTACAGCTTGTTCTCAAGCGTGATGCTGATGACGGGCATCAGGATCGCCTCCATGTGCAGCAGCACCTCAGGTGTGCTCTCGAGAGTAAGGATCAGCGTGCCGATTGTCTGAAGGACACCCAGCGCAGTGATGGACTTGTCGTCCAGGTAGTCGCCGTACGAGTCGTCGTCGCCGCGGCTCTCGTTCTTCTCGAGCAGTCCGTTGACGATGCGCAGGTAGGTGTCGCGCAGCTGCTCGCTCAGGGCAACCGCAAACGGCGTAAGCTCAGCAGCAAACACCTCGACAAAGTCCTCCATCACGTTCGACAGCGCGTCGACGTCGACCTCATTGGCCAGCTTCAGGAGCTGCTGCATGATCTGCGGGATGTTCTGCTGCATGCTGGTGCGGATGATGTCGTGTCTGATGAGCGGCTGGAGGGCCAGGGCGGCCTCAACACGCACGGGCAGCTCTGGGTCGCCCATGCACTCGAGGATCTTGCGGTAGATGACGAGCAGGTTGTTTGTGTCCTTGAAGTCGAGCTGCTCAAACTTCTCAACGGTGTCGCACGCGCGCGCACGCAGGTATCCTTGCGGGCTGTTGAAATCTGGGAAGACGTAGCGGACGAGGAAGTATTCGACTTGCGTCGCGATAGGGCTCTTCTTGGCGAGGATGACGCTGGATAGGGTGCCGATCATGCGAAGTGCTCCCTCCTTAGCGACGTGGTTCTTCTTGCTGTCCTCTGTGGCTTCGTACTCGTTGACGATGGTGTTGACAAAGGTCAGGATGGTGTAGGTCTGCTTCCTGCGAACCTTGGTAAGGGTAACTAGGAAGTTGGTAGCTGCAACATCAGGCGCGGAGACCTCCTCGTAAAAGTTGAGCTTGTGGTGGAGGTAGTCCTCTGGGTCAGTGTCGAACTTCTCAATGTCGTCCTCGGACAAGCAGAGCACGGGGAAGAGGAAGTGTGTGACCAAAGTATCGAGATGCGGCTTCAGGTGAACCCACATCTGCTTTGGCTTAACACACTCGTCGAGGAAAGCAAGGGTATATGATAGGCAGCGTCTGCTGAGCCAAGTAGTTTTGGCAACCCACTTCTCGATCTGTGCGAGGTAGGCCTTGAGAATCTCAGGTGCGATAGTAGAGATGAAGTGCTTCGCAAATTCAACGTAATCATCACCGTTTCCGGAGACGAGAGAACCTGGGTTCCCATAGCTATAGAAATTAGAACGAGATAGGTCGTAGGCTCGCACAAAACATACCGGACAAATAGTCTGTTCAGGTTGAAGTATGCCCACTTCTTTGCCTTCCACCAGTGGTTTGCCTCACGCTCGGTGAGATCTTCCGACAGAGCGCTTTGTGGGACTTCCTTTCCGATGGTCTGGATGAATAATGAACACCAGCCGATCGTAGTTTGCTCCTGCCTCAGAGAAGCAGCCAGGTCGAACTACACCGTGTTAGCCATCTCTCACCGCCAAGCCCCACACATAAAAAAGACCTACAAAGGTGGCATGTTTATAGGCCTTCAGCGCCAAATGCAACATCTCTCCAGCCTCCTCGCTTGTCTCGTTCACTAGCCCCGTTCCAATAACCAGGAGTCTCGGGAATGTCGCCTCAACGATCTTATCGAAATCGGCCCTGCTCTCGCCCGACTTGAATCTGAACACACGGCAGATTGCCAACAGGCACTGCAAGCCTGCAAAGATGCTCGCCGCTTCATTTGTATTCAGCAGGCGCAGCGTCACGTCCATGAACCCCGGCCAGCGCGCGGGGAAGTCACAGTGCAGGATCTTCTGCAGGACGGGCACGAGTTGTGCGCGCACGGCGGCCGACGACGTCGACAGCACGGGCAGGAGGCGTTCGCGGAAGCGGGCCTTCTCTTCGTCAGGGATGGGTTTATGAGTGGCAGAAGCATCGTCGCTGACGGCCCAGGCACGCGACACACGGTTTTTGAGGTATACAGCCGCTAATGTGAGTTAGCGGGTTGTTGCAGCAGTTTTGTCGGGGATATGACACTGGTGTATGGCGGGGTAAGGGGAGAAAGACGTACTCGACAGTCTGACGGAGGCCTCCTGCTCGCCTTGTAGAATATCGAGTAGTGCATCTGTGAAGCCGGCGTGTTCCTCGGCCTGGTGCAAAAAGTTGTCAGCGAGATGTGGGGAGAAAGAGGGGTGATATGGTACGGACAGCCTTGAGATCTAGCTCAGCGCGGCGGCGCGCGTCGGCGTCCGCATCGAGCGTCGCGACGATACGACTTCTGACTAGGCCTACGTCCATGTTGCTCGCTGATCCAGTGCGTGGCCGACAAAGGGGGGGGAGCGCGACGTGGTGGGTTTTGCGAGACTCGAGAGCGAGATTCGTGGTGGGAGGAAGTTCACTTTTTGTGTGGTGCAGGAATCTGCCAATCAGCGCTAGCCCCAGGCAGAGGCGGTAAGTGGTTCGAAAAACGGTGAAGGTCACGTGAAAGTGGCCCTGTCGAGAGGGGTATAAAGTTTGAAAGTCGACTATTCCTAAAACGGAGTGGTATATGGTACGAACCACTTCATATAAAACAAGAACTCGTGGTGGTCGTGCCACTTCAAAGTCAGACGGGGGTTGTCCATGGCTGGGAATGGATACTAGCAATTTAGACTAATGAATTTATCTCTTCTTTAGGAACTAAGCTCTAAAAGTCTATAATCTTACACATATCCATGGTTCATAAACGAATAAAAATATGATACGAGCGTTTTTAACACACAAAAATGAGAATATGAATTAACAATAAACACTCGTATATATTCACACCACGAAGTTTACAATTATACAAAAATTTAATCATGATAACTAGAGCCTTAAGAATTATTTAGATACCAACTTTTAAAGTTTTAAAGATCTAGTAATTAGAGATCTCATTTCGCCAAGTAGCACCTTGACGGGTCTATGGTGAGTGAATAGTGATATGATAACTATAGCTCTAGACGATTAAGCACCCTTATTTTAGCTACAGCTACTATGAACACTAGCTATTGCACATAATACCTCGTCTGACTTTTAGGTAGTATAAGCAGACACTAAACGGAACTATAAATGCTATAACTATGAGTAATAATACCCCACGAAGGCTAGCCTCTCATGGTATCTATTTTAGACAGGGCAGCCCTCGTCACCAAAGCGGGTTTTTTACCACCCTGCTGCAGCGTTTGCCTATATTTTCCCATAATTTTAAAACCTCCTTTACTACCAAAAACGAACCATTTCTCTCCATGGTGAACAGCCGCAGCGATCGCAGGCGCGGCGATCGCAGGCGCCATAAAATGATACTTCGTTCGACAAAACCAGAACCCGTATACTGGCTGTCTCTGCCAGCGGAGATCCGGCTTATGATTTTGGAGGAGATCACACGCCAGAAGGATCCTGGATGGGCTTCCTGTGCAGCCGTTTGCAAGGAATGGCAGTTCTCTATAGAGAAAAGAAACTTTCATCGGCTGAAGCTACAAAGATCTTGCCTCGATGAATTCCGCCGCATGATCATTCGACAGAGAGATCTCGTTCACCATATCCAGCTTGATATCCAGCTGCCAAAATACTCATGCCGAACTTGCGAGAGCACGGAGACGCATCTCTGGGCATCTCGCAAATGCTCCATCATTAGAGATGCAATCTGGACGCTGTTCGCGATTCTAAGCAAGTGGGAGCCAGCGAGTGACCTGACGTTGGAGCTTAAAGCACATTCTCCTAGCGACTCGGAACACTGGTTCAAAAACCATGATTTCGCCTCTAATGACGACGGCACCGGAGCCGCAAGTTCAACGAAAGATGGCGATTCCGGCGAAATTAGCTCCAAGTGGCACGACCCAAAGCATGGCTGGGTTAATGGCCAGCGGGTTACGACCCCTCCTTGGCTGACCCTACTCCGGTTGTTTCAACCGAGGCCTGTGTTCCAAATAACACTCCCTGAAGTTAACGCAGTCACATGCCTTATCATACCTCGACAATTTCGGTGTTGGCTTCACCCCTTAGACGTGTGGCTTATATCGAGAAGCCTTTGTCGATCAGAACGCCTGGTATATGAGCCATTGCGGTCACCATGGAAAAGCAGGCAAACTGTATCCGACGACGGTGAGTGCCTATATCGTAACTCCCCCGATCCTAATATTTCCCATCCTATCTCTCTTTCGTTCGAGCCAGCCACTAACAAATTTGGTTGCAGATTCCGTCTTCTTAGCCCAAATGCTCCTCCCCAAAGCTCCTAAAGCTCCCAAGAGCCTATCCGTGTTTGAAGATTTCAACGCCGAATTCGCCGTAACAATAGCTAACCGTCGACCTCGGCCCACCATTATGCAACCCGGCCCCGACCGAAACGCGGATCCTCGAGTAGGCGTGGCCTTTGCTTTTCGAAGCCTCGACATCGAACAGCTCTACGTCTCTTTCTTGCTAAATGCCGAGGATTTCTTCCAGGGTTGCTCGCCGGCCTGGACGTGGCAGAATCTCCAATCTC
The DNA here is from genome assembly GCA_001662585.1 of Pseudogymnoascus sp. WSF 3629. Lineage (NCBI taxonomy): Eukaryota > Fungi > Ascomycota > Leotiomycetes > Thelebolales > Thelebolaceae > Pseudogymnoascus > Pseudogymnoascus sp. WSF 3629. The sequence goes on from KV454608.1 coordinate 69,146, forward strand.
TAGCACTCACATCACAGCTCTTAAAACCCACAGGGTTCCACCTAGGGACTAACGCCCTACTATGCCGAGCCGGCGTTATAGCTCTCCAGATGCCCAAACTCCGCACCTTGGCACTGTGGAACGGCTCACGCGGGTTCGCCGCTGCGTTTATCTACCAAGTTCACAGAGACTCTGTGACTATTACCTGGCGCGGGACATGGAATCTACAGCTCACCCCTCAAGTGATCGAGGCATGGCAATCCGTCGCATCGAGACTGCATTCGGCGGAACTCCGGATAGAGAAACAACAAATCCACGACACGATCGGGTGCCATGGCGACGCCATCCATTACCTAGACCTACCATGTCGAGTAGTTGAGCCGGCGTCTCTGTGGCAGATACGGCAGGAGAATGCTCACCATACGACATAAGTAGAGAACCTTCTTTGGAAAATATGGAGGGAGGGAGTCCGGCGTGCGACATACCGAAGGTAGCTTCCTACATTAAATTAATGGAGATACCTCCCATTTCTGTTTTATTTCTCTTTGATGGCTCGAGTTATAAAAGCAGGCTAGATCAGTGCGAGCTATTCTCCTGCCAGACTACACTTAAAATCCGACTTTTCATTCTAATATAGCACAGTTTGGAAGTTCGAATACAACACCGCATAGATGTGACATATATATTTGTATATTTATTCAACTCTCCTCCAACATCCCACCAACCCACCCCCTCTAATTAAGACACTGACTATACCACTGATTCGCCACCCTACACGTCCCCACCGCACAAGTAGACGGTCCCGTCCACCCCTGCCCGCCACACTGTCCATAAAGCGCCTGCCCCTGCGCCGGCGCCGTACTCGTCGGCGGCTGCGTCGTCGAAACAGGCGGAGTAGTCCCGCTACCAAACGACTTAATCACTTTCAACAGCACCGGGTGCAGCGCCGCGGCGATCTTGGCGTCCCCCGAGGCGTTGGGGTGCACGCCGTCGCGGAGGTCGCTGGTCGTGAAGCCGGTTGCCGTGTCGGCGATTACGATTGGGGAGGCGGTGGTGGAGAGTCCTGAGGCCCAGGAGGGGATGGCGGCGTTGAGGGCGGTGATGCCGGTGGTGGAGCCGATGCCGAGGGGGATTACAAGGTCGACCTTTGGTTGTGTTAGCTTGGGATGATAAAGGTGTTGCTAGGCTAGAATGGAAGACTCACAATGATCTTCATATTCGCGTTGCTCGCGCGCATCAGCTGCACCATCTTGGTATACGAAGCCATGATATCAGTAGTTGATTTCCCCTGAGAAACATCATTGGTGCCGAGCATGAACATCACCACATCCGGCTTCGCGGACGCCAGCCAGCCCTGGAGATTGGTGTTGGCGATGTTGATGGCGAGGTAGCCGGAGTGGCCCTCATGGTGCATGTCCCAGCCGGCGTTGCCCTGGCAGTTCTGCGCGTTGTTGGTCATGGAGCCGACGAACTCGAAGGAGTTGGTGACGCCGTCGGCTTGGAGGTCGTCCCAGAGAGTGGTGCGCCAGCAGGTGATTTCTGTGATGCTGTCTCCGAGGGGCACTGGGCGGTTGTGTTAGGATGCGTGTCTTCGTATTATCACATGGGGGATGGCTTACTGATCTTGATTTTAGCCTGAGCCGCTGCCAAACCGGCCAGGGCGGCCGCAGCGAGAAATGAGCAGATACTAGAGGAGTGCATTCTGGAGATTCCAAAGGATATGGTACGGAGGAGATTGAAACCAAGAAAGTGAGAAACTCGCTTTGGGGAACCCCTCCATTTAAACAAACCCCACCACGTCGAATCCTCACCCCGATTTGGCTATTCAGACAAGCTTATATTAAATCCCAACCTTAATCCCACCCGCATATATTTTCCACCACTCTCCAGTCACGTCGGTTGATACCACATCACCCAAGTCCTGTGTCGAGACACCGAAAACGGTTGGGTAGCATTTAGGCGGCACGCGGCACACACATCACCGGCATTATAAGCCAGACCTTGCATATCCCTTTTATAGTAACATTATCCGCCCTCAGAGCCAACCCCACAAAATGCCAGATCTGCAGGTGTCACTCCCATCCTTCCACCCGGCACCCGGCGGGCCGTGCAATTGTGCCTGTTGAAAACCAGAGTTCACCCCGCGTCAACGAAGCAGTCGAAATAAAGATTTTGCCTCCACAGCCAAAGTGGGGAAAGGGGCCCTATCAATATCGTCATCATCATCATTACCGCCTGTCAGAGGCCAGTAAGAGCACGGGATCCCATGCGAATACGAGATTCCATCCTAAAACGGCAGTGAGTAGGATATTTTCTGCCTGCTCGCGTCCGCATGGGGCAAATGCACGGCTTGGCGTTTTAATATGCTTAATATACGGGTTGATCGCCGGACTGCGCTAAGAGCTATGATGGCTATTGGGGAAGGAGAAATGCAAAATCGGATGGAGGTAGGTAGAGTGAGGTCATAGCGAGAAGTTCGACAGCAGTGTCCCGATATTGGGAGTGCGTCGGCCAAGATGCAGTATGGCAATTGGCACATAGCCGGTGGTGGCAGTAATAATCGGAAGTACTTTGCATTTGCTTACAAATTTTTATTTTATTTTAACAATCAACACAAATCCAGTTCCACACGTCCTAATCGCAAAAAGTACGGAGCCCCTCGCGCCGTTCAGTTCCCTTCTCAACCGATCGGCCAACCCCCCATCTGCCATTTACCTCCCCCTGAATCCCCACGCCTAATACCGTGCAAGACCTCCGCCCCAGAATGCAGCCACAGAGCTAACTTAGTCAGTCACCGCGCGCCAACACATGCACGACATCTACTCCTGCTGCTGCCCCCCCCAAACCGCATCGCCGGAAGCCAAGCTCCCCCCACGCGATCACCCGGTTGAGCTCTGTGGCGTCCAGACGACCTGCCCGAGATGGGGGTGGCGGCTGCGTGTAGATGAGTTGGGGCTTCGGTGTTTGGTGTTGAGATTTGAAGTGTTGCTTTAATGGTGGAAAAATTATGATCGGGTTGATTGGGAGGGTTAGTAGGTGGGTTGGGAGATGTGAGGATGGAGATGCCTATGGGAGGTGAGAGGTGGTGATGGGTACTTTATGAGTCTGGGCCGTCCGGAGGGTTGTTTGTGAGGTCGAGAAGAGTTACTGGATATATCGGTATATGTTTGATAAAATGTGAGTATCTTCCTTCACCAGGGTAGTAAGAGTCTAATCAAGCAACCCAACCCAGCTAAAGAAAATTGCTTTTCTGACACTTCACTAGATCAGTTCTCACATCCACCTCCCTCCAAGCCAAGAAGCACCACGCAGCACACCAGCAAATCCAGCACCCCCTCCAGCACAGGGACGGCACAAAGCTCGCCCCTAACAACAACCTCCTCTCTCCCCACCACCACCACCTCCAACGCGACAAACCCACCACCCACCTCCCACCCCGCTCTACGCTCAGGCTGGGCATCAAAGAACATCTCCACCCTCCCCATCGAACCAGCATCACAAGTCACAAGACCATACCTCATCCAACACAGCCGGGGGCGCAGCGGGGGCGGGGGGACCATGATGGGACCGCGATTATTTGCAGGCAGCTTAGCATCGTGGTGCGCGAAGAATGCATTCGAGAGATCGGCCTTTAGGTATACTCACGGCGTCGAGGGGTTGGTCGGAGGTGGGGAGGGGGGTTGGAGGGTATATATGCAGTGTAGGGGATTGGGGGAAGGGGTGTTCGGGCTATAAGATAGATCTTCAGAGGTCGAATAGGGGAAGAGTCGGGGGTGTATAGTATGTAAAGTATCCGTATACGAGATGAAGCTATGATAACGTGGTGCACTGATTTTTCTAGAGTGGGAAGGGCAAATTCTCATATCCCACTTTCAGTCTCGGTTGTGTGTGCTGTGTTGAGGCGTGGATGGGGGGTAGAATCTGGAGAGGTCTGGTGTAGATGCTATGATATGATATAATCGAACTTTCTAACCTACTTTAATTCAGCAGCTGTGCCCAATTGGACCACAGCTCCTCTCCTCCACAGCTCTCAGGACAGCCCTCCCTAACTCGAAGCAGCAGTCTACAGCTCTCCCCAACCACATCCCTTTACACCTCCCTTCCAACACAACCTCAGAACACAACTCTCCCCAACCACATCACATTACACCTCCCTTCCCACCCAATCTAAGAAAACAGCTCTCTCCAGGCACCTCACCACCTCACCACCTCCACCACCCAACCTCCTCTCCCATCCGGCTTCACCCCTCCCTCCTCACCTCAACAGAATATAACATAGCGACGCACCAACGGCGTCACACTGTTCCGTCGTCTCACCACGTCGGGACAGCCAGCATTGCAGCACTACAGCGTTGTCCGTGTCCCATCCTGGTTGCAGCACCGTGAGTAAGCTTTCTACTTCCCGGAGGTGCTTCCTGTTCTAGGCGCGCAGAGTAGCTGCTGTGCTCTGCTGTGATGTGGTGTGTGCTGTGAGGCAAGAGGCGGGGTAGCTCCGAGATAGAGTGGGATGGTGAGGTGGGATAGCTTACTGTTACCTCCTGTGAAGCTGCTGATGCTGTGTCCGGTGAAGTGAAGGAGGGGTAGCTCTGAGACAACAACGGTGAGGTGAGGAGTGGCGTAGCTCTCGTACTTACTGTGGACCTACTGCTACTACTACTGCTACTGCTGATGCTGTGTCCGGTGAAGGAGGGGTAGCTCTGAGACAATGAAACGGTGAGGTGAGGTGCGGCGTAGCTCGCATACGTACTGTGGAGTGAACCTACTGGTGCTGCTGTGTCCGGTAAAGGAGGGGTAGCTTGGAGACAACGAGACCGGCGGGGGAGGGAGGTAGAGAGGTGGCTGCTGTACTGTTACTTACCGTACTGCTGCTGGTGCTGTATCCGGTGAAGGAGGGGTAGCCCCAAGACAACGAAACGGTGAGGTGAGGTGTTGAGGAGCTCTCGTACTTACTGTGAATCCGCTGGTGCTGCTGATGCTGTGTCTGGTGAAGGAGGGGTAGCTCCAAGACAACGAGGCGGTGAGATGCGGAGGAGCTCTTACTGTGAAGTTTCTGCTGCTGTGTTCGGTGAAGGAGGGGTATGTGAGATGTGAGACAATACCGGTGAAGCGGCGGCGGGGGCGGGGACGGATCGGATGGGTTGATGTCGTTCTTACATACTGCTGTGAAGATGAATTGCTGACGAGGATAGCTTGTAGCACCAGAGCTCGAGCTCCGAGTCGAGGTGGGAAAGCTGGGTGTCTGCTTACCTTGACAGCCTCGGGCTTTCAACGCAGCTCTCTACCGACAACACCTACGGGAGTGCCGAACAGTATCTCCGTATCCGTATCCTCAGCCAGCCAGATATCTACGTGCACCTACAGTACAACCTCCAACCATCAACCACCCATCTCCATCTTTCATCTCCGTATCCGTATCCTCAGCCAGACAGACCTAGACATCTACCAGGAGCATCATCCCTTTGATCTCTACAGTACCTTGTGGTCTAGGTCTAGACCACCCCCCGCCAAGCCCACGCATAAATCCGCTAAGATGAGCTACAGCGGTAGCACGAGCCACCACAGTTGGTTCGGTGGTGATCAGTCAGGGTAGGGGTACTCACTGCACTCTACTCGCGAAGACAGGGCTGGGATGGGGGGTTGAGGGAACGTTACGCTACCGGCGGGGGCGGTGGTCGGGGGTTGGTTTGGCTGGGTTCGGGATGCCGTGAAGTTGCCGGGAGTGGAAGTGGTGAGTGAGGCGGTGGAGGGAGGTACTGGCGACTCAGTCACTCAGGCAGTCAGTCGTTGTGCTACAGCAGCAGTTACCGTTTATCTGCAGTCGCACACATGCACAGCCAGTCCAGTCCAGCCCGACCTGCTGCGCTGCCACCTCACCGTCCCTCTCCGTCTACTGTATGCTGTGTGCATCCAGACCCTCCTCATCCCATCCCATCCCATCTACGCAAACAACCGTGCATGCGCATATCCAATCCTCACCCAACCCTCACTCCTCTCTCTCAGTTCAGTCGTCGCTTCGGTACGTACCCACACACCCAACCCATCCATTTTACTAACACCCGCTTGTTCCTGGCCCTACTGCAAGGCCCGTACCCACACCCATCACTCACCATCCAATCAGCACTATCTGTGGGTCGGCGTCGAAACGGAAGCGGGTAATGATCAAACAGACGGTTTGTGGGGGGGACAGGGGGGCAAGGAGGGAGGAGAGGGGGTGATTGGGTGGAGGGAGGGATAAGCATTATGATCCTTGGGAAGTGTGATGAGGGGGGAGATTTGGAAGGGTGATCGATGGGGAGGTGAAGAGATGATGTGCGTGTGTGTGCCTGGGTGACTTTCTTTTACTTGGGATGAAGAGGGGCGAGGGAGAAACGAAGACGGAGACGCAGATGGGTCTGGGTCTGGGTCTGGATTGCGGTCGTTTCGATCAGAGTTTGGGAGGAGTTTAACTGTGGTATGTACTGTATGGATGGGGATCAAGCCGATCGTGCGATGACGGCGTATGGATCTGCGGGTCTTGGGGTGGGATGAGGATGAGGTAGTGGTACGCGCTGGTATGGGGGACAGTGATACAGAGAGTGAGTGAGTGGATGGTTGGGCGATTGCTGGCACGTATGGAGGAAACACACGTGTTTGCAGCAGGCAGGCTGGCGGCAGGCAGGTCGTGGTGATGGCCCGAGGAAGTGTTTGTGGTCGTGGCCCGGGAGAGTGTTTTTGGGCAAGACAATGGCTGGGTGATGGATGGGTGGTGGGTGTTTTCAGGTGTTACTCTGTTACGGAGTTGGAGTTGCAGGACTGAGGTACGACAGGAGGTACACGGAAACACAGCCGGGAAAGCACTGCACTGAAAGTACTGTACGGCATTGCACTGCAAATTACCGTCACTTCCGTTCCGGATACTGAAAACCCCAGTATCCCGCGGGAGTTGCTTGTCTTTGTCGCCCTGTTTGCATCATCGACAACAAGAGTGAAACATTGATTCAGGTGGAATCCACGCTCACCTACCATACTATGGGTACTCCAAGTGCTGGCACAGCTGGCTGGGAGACGGGAAGAGACAACACCCCCACAACTGTGCATAGAGGTCTCGTCGTTTTGACGAAATGACGACGCGCGCGGATGCGAATTGAGATGCATCGAGGAAGGGTCCATATAGCGACGGATATTGTCATATTGACTGTATGTACGGTAACTGCTGGTATCGGTCTAGATGCCATCGACGGCGACAGCGACACTGACAAGCTTCCTTCCTTCGTCTTGACAAGAGTATAAAGGCAAACTTAAGGTACGATACCTTCAGGGACGATGCCGCCCTGCACACACCCCACCAACCAACCAAACCTCCAAATTATCGCCCGTTTCAAATTGAGCTCACCCAGAACCGCCCATTCACATCATCTCCTCCCCTTTTATTAGCGCGGGCCCCATACCAAGTTACAGCAAATTAGTGCTGTCAATCAACGCCCATCAACGCCCATCAACCCACCCATCACATCCCCTTGTCCAATCCCCCCAGTCACCTCTCACCCTCTCACATCCACCCCACAAACAATCCCTGGTGTTTTCTGGTGTTCCCGGGCGTACCTGGCAGCAACTGTGCACTCTGGGCTCTCACATTTCTCCACTGCCAAAACACCCAAACACACCCAATCTCCCTCCCGCAATCCCTAATCTGTGCTGCCAATCTGCCAATCTTGGGTCACCGCCGCCAAAACACACCAACAACCACACCTCTTTCTTCCTCTTCTTCCTCTTCTTCCTCTCCTCACCTCTTTCCTCCTTCACCACCATCTCTTGACTTAGTTGGGTTACTCAACGTCCACTCCTTGTTCTACAACTTTTCTTCTTCGGTCAAGAAGATTCACTGTCCTTTTTCTATAACACTCCTTTGCATTACCCACGTCTCCGGACTTTACTCAGATCTCCACGATCAATCACTATAGCTCGGATCGATTCCAGCAGCACCATTCCAACTCGAATTCTCGATCGCGACTCTTCCCCTTCCGAGAAGATAACAATCACTTGCACTGCCAGTTCAGTCAAGCAGAAAATCGCAAGTCGATCGAAAATTCACAACCTGCAGTTATCACCAAGCAAACCAACCAATTTGCTCTCATAGCTACCAACACAACAATCTTCACGCCCTCAAAACCAATAGCTTTACCAAAGCGCTGATCTGGGATCAAGCACACGTCAATACTTAACGCATACCCACGATACTTGCCAAGAATCAAACATGCGCTCTTCAGCTATCGTCCTCGCGGGGCTGTCCGCCCTCGCCCTTGCCGCTCCCGTCCAGAAGCGCGCATATGTCACCGACGTCGTTATCGACTACGTGACCGTCTTCGTCACTGAAGGCCTCTCTACCGTAAGTGCCCCCTTCACATCCCCATCTCAATATTTTGCATTCGGGGGCGCTCAATTGCACCTTGACTCGCGATTTGGCCGCCAATCGGCGATCCTCATCTTGAACGATCCGCAAGCTTACACCTCCATTAGACCAAGACCAGCTCCAGCACCAGCGTCGTCCCAACCACCACCTCGACCCCACCTGTCGTGACCCCAACCATCGCAAAGGTCGTCGCACCGGTGCTCACCCAGGGCATCTTCGTCGAGAGCACCAGCACCCCGGAGCCAATCCCAACCCCAATCCCAACCCCGACTCCCGAGCCAATCGTCGTGACCCCAACGCCAACGCCCACCCCCGAGGCACCCGTCGCAACCCAAGCTCCCCAGCAAGCCGCCGTCGTCGACACGAAACCAGCTGTGACCACCCCAGTCCAGCAGGCCGCCCCCGTTGTGCAGACCACCGCAGCCGCTGCCCCCGTCGCATCCCCCGCCGGCACCGACTACAAGAGCGCCGTCCTCTTCCACCACAACGTCCACCGCACCAACCACTCCGCCCCGGCCCTGGTCTACGACGACACCCTCGCCGGCTACGCTGCTGAGGTCGCCAGGACGTGCGTCTTCAAGCACGACACCAGCAAGGGCGGCGGCGGCTACGGACAGAACCTCGCGCAGTCCGGCAGCTCGGGCGACGAGAAGTCCCGCGACCCTGCTACCATCCCCGGAGGCGCTATCTCCAACCAGTGGTACAACAGCGAGCTCCCGCTCTTCGACCCATCCATGTACGGCCAGAGCGACCCGGATATGTCCAACTTCTCCAGCTGGGGCCACTTCAGCCAGGTCGTCTGGAAGGGAACAACGAGCGTCGGATGCGCGACCCAGTTCTGCGATACGGGCAGCCCGATGTTCGCCGCGCCGTTCTCGGGATGGTACACCGTCTGCAACTACGGCAGCCCTGGTACGTCCCCCCTTTTTTACCCTCCCTAATACAAGAACCTCTTTACTAACCCACCCTCAAGGAAACGTCGGTGGCCAGTACGGAACCAACGTCCTCAAGCCCCTCGGCCAAGCCAAGGTCGTCGCCAACTAAACTCCCCCTCTCCGCGCACATTCCTCTTCTTTCTCCCGAGAATCGCAGTACGCATAGAGAGTCCGTCGGATATCAACACAATTTTACACCCCCTTTTCGCTCTTCGCTTCTTTCGGCATGCTCCGCGAGCGTGCTTAACGCAAAACTTGAATTCTTCTTCGTTTTTCAACTGGCTCGGCAGTGCGCTGGGAGTTTGATCGGGCATCGATCCCAGCTTCATTGTCGCGCCCCCCTCAGCATTTAGAAAGAGATCCTGCATTTTTGGTGTGGCTTGGTGGTTTTGGGGATGACAAACGCCCAGGGCGGCGCGTCTTAAACCCGTTTTTTTGAGACTTCTTGTATCTTCACTTCTGGACCATTCTTTTTTCGGCCATTGGACGGCCCCTGTGCTTCTTATCACGACAACCCCGAGGGGTATGGGGGGACGGCCCTCTTATGAACTGGCTGGCACACAAACACCTTATCATTCAAAAATCTTACATTTGTTTTCGCTTCTTGTACAGTAACCATTTTTTTTACTGCGTGTTGTCTATCCGATGGGATTCTGTGTGTGGATGCGATTCTTGGGCTTCTTGTTTTCCCCATCTTTATCAATTCTTGGGAGAGATGGATGGGGATGAGTTAGGGATGAGTGAATGAATATGACAAAAAGTCTGCTATCTTTAAATTGTGTGGTTTTTTGGGGGTGGTGGTTGTGATTGATGGTGATTGAACATATTTATGATACTGGAGAAGCTGTATGATGGTGCTGTGAGGCTGGGTATACTTGGTACTGTAGCTAGCTTCTTGATCCAGAATACAGGCCTTTCTCTACAATTTGTCTCTCTGTTGCCAACAAAACGTGAAACTAACACCAGTATTATTTAACAATTACATTTGTGAGCATCAATTATCTTCAACATTGACTAACCACAATAACTAATCTATCTACTATCTCAGCTTTCGTCGTTGATTTGCTAATTGCCCTCCCAACTTCCAAAGTGATGATCACCATGATTCCCATTACATAATCACCACACACACACCACGTAATGACGCCATCCCCAATCGAGCCCACACCGCAACCCCTCCTTCCCTCCTCTAGCCGCACGGACGGCGGGGAACCGACGAGCGAGCGAGAGAGAGCTACCCGGGTTCGATCCCCAATAAACCGCCGCACACACGCAACGACCGCCCTTCCCGCAGTATACATAAAAAAACGACCGCTGCGGTACTCTCAACGAACGAACTACTTACTACCCTTATCGCTCTAGTTCAGAGCGCTACGTCGGGGATTTAGAAGAGGGAAGTCGAACTAGAGAGACTTGTTGTCGTCATGGTTGGTGTGGAGGGGAAGTCGATGTTAGGGGAGGCGGCGGAGAAGTTGGGGTTTAAAGGGAGGGAGGATAGGGGCGTGGGAGCGCAGACTGCTGATGCGGAGGCGCAGAAGGAGGAGGATGGCCCGCCTGTTGTTGCGGCGCTGAAGAATAGGGCGGGGGAGAGTAGGAGTCCTTATGTGAGTTTTGCCGGCGCTGTGAAGGTGGAGGAGGAGGATGATGCTGACTGCTATAGGTGCGTGGGCATATGAATAATCCGGTTGCGTGGCAGATTTTTGGGGATGAGGCGATTGAGTTGGCGAGGAGGGAGAATAAATTGTTGTTTATTAGTATTGGGTATAGTGCTTGTCATTGTACGTTCCCCCCCCCTCCCCCCTCCCCTTCTCCCCGGCTCCGGCTCCCCTGCCGCCGTCACCATCCGACAGAGACACCAGCTAACACAACCCAGGGTGCCACGTAATGGAGAAAGAATCCTTCGAAAACGACGAGGTCGCCGCAATCCTCAACAAGGATTTCATCCCCATCAAAATCGACCGCGAAGAGCGCCCAGACATCGACCGCATCTACATGAACTTCGTGCAAGCCACGACCGGCTCCGGCGGCTGGCCCCTCAACGTCTTCGTCACCCCGACACTCGAGCCCGTCTTCGGAGGCACCTACTGGCACGGCCCGCACTCCAACACCCCCCAGCTCGAACTCGAGGACCACGTCGACTTCCTCGGCATCCTCAGCAAGCTCTCCCAAGCGTGGCGCGAGCAGGAATCCCGATGCCGTCTCGACTCCGCCCAGATCCTGCAGCAGCTCAAAGATTTCGCCGCAGAGGGTACTCTCGGGGGCGGCGCTCCCAAAACGGGCGCAGAGCCCGCGGCGGGGGGGTTGGATCTCGATGTCATCGATGAAGCCTACCAGCACCTCGTGTCCACCTTCGACACCACCAACTCTGGCTTCGGCGCCGCGCCCAAGTTTCCCACGCCTAGCAAACTGTCCTTTCTCCTCCGCCTCCCGCATTTCCCGCAACCGGTCCTTGATGTCGTGGGCGCGGAGGAGGTCAAGTCCGCGCAGTTCATGGCGCTATCCAGTCTCCGCGCTATGGCGAGGGGTGGGATCCACGATCACATCGGCCACGGCTTCTCGCGGTACAGCGTCACGGCCGATTGGTCGCTCCCGCATTTCGAGAAAATGCTGTATGACAACGCGCAGCTGCTGCACGTGTACCTGGACGCGTTTCTGGGGCTACAGAAACCGGATGCGGAGCTCCTGGGCGTCGTATATGACCTCGCTGCCTACCTGACTTCTGCGCCCATTGCCCGCGAGGGAGGCGGATTCTACAGTTCCCAGGACGCGGATTCTTTCTACCGCCGCGGAGACAAGGAGACGCGCGAGGGCGCCTACTACGTCTGGACCGCGCGCGAGCTGGAGACCCTCCTCCCCCCCGGCGCGGCGGATATCGTATCCGCGTTCTTCGGGGTGAGTCCGGATGGGAATGTAGCGCCTAGTCATGATGTGCACGACGAGTTCATTAACCAGAATGTCCTCCGCATCGCGTCCACGCCCTCGCAACTCGCGTCGCAATTCGGGATCGACGAGTCAGAGGTCGTCGAGACTATCAAATCCGCTAAACGCACCCTCCGCGCGCACCGCGAAGCTGAGCGCGTCGCGCCGAATCTGGATGATAAGATTGTCTGCTCGTGGAACGGGATCGCGATTGGCGCCCTAGCGCGCGCGGGATCGTCGCTGAGGGAGGTGGATGCGGAGATGTCGGAGAAGTGTCTAGATGCTGCGATTAGGGCGGCGAGGTTCGTGAGGAGGGAGATGTATGATGAGAGCGAGAAGACGCTGAGGAGGGTGTGGAGGGAGGGGCCGGGGGAGACGGCGGGGTTTGCGGATGATTATGCGTTTTTGGTTGAGGGGCTGCTGGAGCTTTATGAGGCGACTTTTGAGGATGAGTGGGTGAGGTGGGCGGATGAGCTGCAGGGTGAGTGATATTCCTTTCTTTCTTTCTTTCCCTTCTTTCCCGCCCCCCTTTCCCCTTCTTTCGCCCTATCCCTTCGTCCCCTACCCGTTTTATTGAACACAAGCTAACCCACCCCCCCCAGCAACCCAAATAACACACTTCCTCGACCCCCTCTCCTCCGGCTTCTTCGCTACCGCCGCCGCCGCCCCACACACCATCCTCCGCCTCAAAGACGGCATGGACGCCTCCGAGCCCTCCACCAACGGCGTCTCGGCCTCGAACCTGTTCCGGCTCGCCAGCCTGCTCGGGGACGACAAGTACGAGGCCCTTGCTAAGGAGACGGTTGGGGCGTTTGAGGCGGAGATTATGCAGTACCCTTGGCTGTTTGGGAGTTTTATGCCTAGTGTTGTGGCGGGGGTGACGGGGATTAGGGGGGTGGTGAGGGTGGGTGCGGGGGAGCCGGTTGTGCCTGGTGTGACGAAGTTGGCGGTGACTGAGGGGGAGACTGGCGTTTCTGCTGCTGCTACTGGGGCGGCTGCTCTTGGGGATGAGGCGGCTGTGGCTGCGCCTGTGTCTAAGGCGGATGGGACTGGGGTTTCTGTTCCTGCGGCGGCTGGTGCTGAGCCGGCTATTCCCGCTGCTGCGGTTGCTGGTGCGGACGCTTCTACTACGGGTGTCACGACCGCTGTCGCGGATGATGTCGTGGATGCTGTAACGGGTTCTGCTACGGGCGCTACAACGGCCGCTACAACGGACGCTACAACGGACGCTACAACGGGCGCTTCCACGAGCGCTTCCACAACCACAGCTCCCACCACAACCTCCCCCTCCCCCTTCCCCACCACCACCACCACACCCCTCCACCCCGTAGCCCTCGACACGACGCCCAGCGGCGGCCTCGTCGAAGCCGGGGAGACCCCCCACCCCGCCTCCAAGACGGGGACGAAACTCCCGCCGTGGCCGCGGCCGAGGGCGAAGGGCGGGATCGAGACGGTGAGTTTTGTGGGGGGAGGGTATGGAGGGTGGATTGCGGGGAGGAGTAGGGGGTTAGGGGAGTTAGTGGGGGGAGGGAGGGGGGAGAGGGTGTTGGTTTGTGAGGGGGGGACGTGTAGGGAGGTTGAAGGGGGGGAGGTGGAGGATGTTTGGTGAAGTGGGGGAGGGGAAGGGGGAAGGGGGGTAATTGGATAATATGGTGGGGGGGAGAATAGATTTAGGAGTATTTTCGTGATTTATGTTTTGGTCTTGGTTGTATGTGGATATGCGATTTCTAGACCATATTATTAAGAGCTATCTTGTCTGCAAGAGCCGCTTCCTAGCATGGAATGATTATGACATAGTAGAAGTCCCACCCCCCATCCCTCAGCTATTCAGGCAGGTGTTCTCGCAACAAATGTCCACACCATCCCACCCAGTTCCCATAATACCCGCATCAGACATACTTCTCAATAACCCCCCTCACCCTCTCAAACCCCCTCATCTCCCTCTCCGCCACCTCCCCCATAACACCCACAAGCTCACTCCTCGCCACGACTCTAAACATCAACGCCCTAACCAACATCTGCACCCCATGTCTTCCCAGTCTATCCCCATCCCAGCCAAACCCAGCAGCCCTCAACAACTCCTCTCCCTCGCCAAAATCCGCAATCCCGTCCACAACAGCAATCGCCGCGGCGTAATCCACATGCCTCCAGAAGGGGGAGAAATCGATTACCACGGGAGGCTGGGAGGAGGAGAAGAGGATGTTCCCGCTTAGATCCCCGTGCACGAGCTGTGCTATCACTACGCCGATTTCCTTGCGCAGGGATAGGAGGTGGGAGTACAGCGGCGCTAGAGCAGGGACTACAGCGACGGAATCCTCGTCCCAGGCAACTCGATCAGCTCTTGCCCAGGGATGCGTGCGCTTGGCCAAAAACTCCGGCTCTGGGATCCCCTCGAGAGACGCGTGGAAGTGTCGCGCCGCTGAAAACAGCTCCTCCCAATGTCCGACGGGGTGATCTGTGCCGGGACAGAAGGTGGTTGCTGTCCAGTTCTCATAAACGTAAGAGCCGGTTGAGGCAAGGATGGGGGTGGGGATGGTGAAGTAAGGGGAGGGGGGGAGGAGGGAGAGGGTGTGGGATGTCCATTCTGCTTCGGGGGCGGGGGTGGGGGGGATGTGTTTTAGGACTGTGGTGGAGGAGAGGTAGGAGGTGTTTTGACCGCCGGGGAGGGGGGTGGGGGTGGTTGAGGGGGGGAGGGAGAAGGCTGTGAGGACGGAGGGGGATGGGGGGGTAGGAGACATTGTTTTTGATGATTAGGAGAGAGCAGACTGGATTTTTGGAATGGATAATACACTGCTGTGCGGTGGTTGCTTTTTTAAGTGGTGGTTTTGATGGTTGATGGATGCGTCATTCGGCGAGGGGTAAATTTAGTGAGACACTTCGCATATGCTCGTCCTCCTCGAAGAAAAACGCCACAGCAAAGCAATTGAAATGCCTCGCCGTTAGCCACTCCGCAATGCTTAAACTCAATTCCTACATAAATCAATCAGCACCAATCCATCTCCACGCCGAGGGACGATGTTGCGACCCTACGGCGGGCCGTCCCTAGGCGCCGCCTCTTGGCCGACCACTCGGCCGCCTACATTGGCGCAGCACAGCGATAAGAAGCGCAGCAAGATTTAAGACGGCGTCTCACCCTATCACTCCAGCCGGTCTCTCTGAAACACCCCCGTATAGCCTCGACAATAGTGGTGATGGTAAGTCAGCACTCTACTCTGTGCCGCTCGGCAGACACAAGGCTGGCTGGTCTCTCATTCGCGGGCCGGTGTACCTATCAATGACGTAGAAAGGGTCCAGACCGTCCCCGCAATTCTTTCAGCTCGAGGCTGAGAGACTGAGGCTGAGTTGTCCCGCAAGGATTTATCTCCTCGAGCGGGCTGCAATTTTGGGTTGTACTGATTCTTTATATGATACGGGGTTTCTCCGAATATATCTGTGTTTGTCTAGTATACTTATACTTTGTGTCCGAGATAGACGGTATCGCTGCGACATCCGCGATAACTTCTGACAAGACTCACCAAGGCCTACGCCAGGAACCACAGTGGAGACACACAGTGGAGACAACACATACAACGATAAACGACATCAACCTCGAAACAATCCCCCCTCGCCGCCACTATCTCTCCTCCGCTCGCCCTGGTAACAGCGAGAGAGAGCACATGTAGCCATCGCCCGTCGTCTCACCGTAAGCATCATCCCGCCATCGCCTAAATCCCTCCCGCTTCGCTGACCCCGCACCCAGCAAACACATGGCACCCCTCCCCCACGGCGTCGCGCAAAAACACCACCTCTCCTTCCACTCCCTCGTGTCAATGACAACCCTCATGGCTCCGACGCACCACCACACGACGCCCTCGCCGCCGACAGTGCCCTACCTCTCGCACCCCGTGCAAGCGCATTTGAAGAAAATCTACACCTCGCTGTGTGGGGAATCGCAGTTCGTAAGTCGCGAGGCGCTGGCGGCTTTTCTGAAGGATGTCCAGGGTCAGGATATTCCGCTGAGTGAGGATGTCAAGGAGTATACGTTTTCGGACTGGCTGGCGCTGTTGTGGATGAGGGGTGGGTTTGAGGGCGTGGGCGCGCTGGCGGGGAATAAGGATTTGGGGAAGCCGATCAGCAGCTATTATATCAGCAGCAGCCATAATACGTATCTGAGCGGGAACCAGCTTATGTCTAAGAGTACGACGGACGCTTATAAGAATGTAAGTCCCCGATCGGCTCGAGGATTTGGTGGGATGGGGGGGATAAAGTATATTTGTGCTAATGGATATATAGGTCCTCATCCGCGGCTGTCGATGCATTGAAATCGACGTGCACAACGGCGAGCCTGCTGTGTCCGTTTCCTCCCGCCTCCCCCATATCACCGGCACCACCCCGTCTGATCTCGCTGTATCTGCCATACAGGCGAAGAAGAAGTACAAGCGCATGTATAAAGCTGAGTACAAAGCGAAGCTCGGTTCCTTGAAGGGCAAGATTCCCTGGGGTCGGAGCGACGGCAAAAAAGAGCACGCGGGGGCAGATGTGGGTGAGAAGTCGGGATCGGGGCATACGCTAGGGCACAAGAAGACGGCGAGCAATGTGCCGAGTATCAGTCGTGAGAAGACGAGCGACTCCGACAGCAGCAGCAGTAGCGACGACGATTCCGATCTGGAAGATGGGTCTGGAGAGAAGGGCTCGAGGAGCCGCTCGGGTTCGGTCTTAAAGGGAGAGCCGGTTGTCTTACATGCCTGGACGTTGACGCGCGCTGTCGGCTTCCGCGAAGTGTGCCGTGCCGTGCGCGAGACTGCGTTTCAGACGACGAACCTGCCACTCATTGTCAGCTTGCAAGTAGGCTGTGATGTGGATCAGCAGGAGGTGATGGTGCAGATCATGAAAGAGGAGTGGGCGGGTGTTCTTGTCGACGTCGCGCACCCAACATGTCACCCCGAGGAACGCCTGCCGCGTCTTGATGAGCTTTTGAATAAGATTCTCATCAAGGTCAAGAGGAGCACTGAAGTCCCGCCTACCGAGCCTCCGAGCCCCGATGTTAGCATGAGCGCCAGCAGCAACCCCATCACGCCTTTGACAACAAGTACGACTGCAAGCACGACGCTCTCTTCGCGGCCCTCTACACTCACTCCCACCCCCACTATCTCTACTCCCCTAACTCCGACCACCTCCCATGACGCTCTCGACGCTTTATCAGTATCCTCGCGTTCTCGTTCTCCCTCCCTCTCCGGCTCTCGCTCCCGCTCCCCCGCCCCGAAGAACAAGGCGCGGGGGATCAATCCCTCTCTCTCCGCGCTAGGAATCTACACACACAGCTCGCACTTCTCATCCCTCACCGCCTCCTCCGCCTCGATCCCATCGCACATCTACTCCCTCTCCGAAGGCGACATCCTCGAGCTCTTCGCCGCCTCTCCCAACGCCCTACTAGCCCACAACCGGAGCTACATGATGCGCGCCTACCCCGCCGGCCACCGCATCGACTCCTCCAACCCCGACCCCTCCGTCTTCTGGCGCAAGGGCATCCAAATGGCCGCCCTAAACTGGCAAGTCTGGGACCACGGCACCATGCTCAACGAAGCCATGTTCGCCGACTCGGACGGGTGGGTGCTGAAGCCGCCTGGGATGCGGGAGGGCGCTGAGGTCGCAGAGCTCGATGCGCATAAGGTGGAGGGGAAGCTGATGGACCTGCGGATTCGCATTTTTGCGGCGCAGCGGATTCTAGGGGAGGAGGAGCTGCGCGCCCGCGTCAAGGTCGAGGTACATGCGGAGAGGGCGGGGGAGAAGGCAGGTGAGGAGTGGAAGAGGCATACGGAGACGAAGCGGGGCGCGAGCGTGGATTGGGAGGGGGAACGGCTTGATTTCCTTGGGGCGGGTCCGGGGGTGGTGGAGGAGCTGAGTTTTGTCAGGTTAGTAGGCACTTCTTCCAGGGTGGATATTTTCCTTGGGTGGTGTTTGGGCATCACCACTTTCTTTTGTTGGTGGGGGCGGGGACTTGTGGGGTTGCATCAGGATGCTAATGGTGATGCAGGTTCCGTATTGAGGATGACGGCTTCACGGATACGTTGGCGGCGTGGGCGTGTGTGCGTCTTGATCGACTCCAGAATGGGTACCGGTTTTTGAAGCTGCGGGACGCGAAGGGGGCGGCGACGGATGGGCTGCTGTTTATTGGAGTGGAGAAGATAGAGCGCTGACGGTAAATGCTGAGGCGCTTCGGACGTGGGGTGAAAGGGGCTTCGGAGACAAGGAAGAGCTGGCGAATGGATCTGAAGGGCGTACCGCCAAGGTGATGTAGCATAATCTGGGTACCATACAAACTATCTAGCCGTCCTTCCCGTCAAAATTCGATCGATTTTTATTACAACGCACAAGTGCAGAGCCCTCTCTGCGGCCTGGGGCCCTTCATGCGACCCCGTGGCTCGCACTAAGTGCATGTCTCAGCGAACCAGCAGCTGCAGCTGCAGATCTCCAGTGCATGTCGCTGACTTCTATAGCGTAGCATTGCCATCCATGGCGACAGGGCGCCTACCGAAGGGTTGTGGCGCCATCAAGCCATTCCACTCGAAGCCCCTAGAACCTAATGCCAGGCCTGAGTTACTGTAGACGGCTAACCGAGGAGGGTGCCAATCTCTGGCGACATGAAGTACAGACAAGGGAAAGCAGGAGGGGTGTGTGAAGCTAACCGCCGGCACTCATCCCATCGTTCTGACTTGTCATATATGTGATGAATCGGCAGCGGGAGGAGGAGCGATGTATTATATCATACAGTAGTATTCCCTTAGCGCTGCAGTCGAAGGGACCCCCCCCGCATGCTGGACGACACATGCCCCCACGACGTCGCATCGCGAGATGCCAAAAGCATCAACCCGTACCCCCCAGCAGCGGGCACTGCCGCAGCATCTGCTCTCACAGGCCGCTGAGATCCTGCGAGGGAAAACGCCCCTCCGATGCGGTGCTCCGCGGGATGTCTTACAATGCGGCAGGTAGCACAAGGGAGCGGTCCGGTGCGGAGTCTCACAGATGCAGGGAGTTGGGGGGGGGGTTGTTAAAAGCCAATGTGCATGCGCAAGATGGTGCACGAATGGGATTGTTGGCATGCAAGATCGGAAGCCTCCTCCGTGATAGTCCAATCGTCGGTGGTTGTCTTGTTAGCCCCATCTGATTGATGTGGCAACCGGAGAAGCTCCGAAGGCTTGACCGCGGAGGAGGCGGACTGAAAGAAATATATCGCGCAAAGTGGTGAAGGTAAGCTTCGAGTCATGCCAGCAACACGTCGAGGGAAGTAAGGTGGAAGTCTAAAACAAGAAACCCGACGCGTGGGGTTTACGCAAGTTGCTTAGGATGCAACATCATTTTGAACAGTCTACAGACTGAGAGCAAAATAATGTCCGGGAAAGAGACCGCCGGAGTAGAGTATGCATCTTAGGACTCACTTATGCAGTTACATTGGCCATTGGACCCCTTGCTCAAGGAGCGAAGCCGGCTTATGCTTTCTGGTGGCAAAGAAGACTGTGACAGCTGCCATGTCCCACACCCCTAGTTCAATGACGTTCTTGAACTGGGGCCGTTACAAACGCGCATCCTTAGCTGTGTAAACGCCCGTGCTAATGAGACATGACTCGTATGGAGCTGGTTAGTTTAGTGTGAGAAATTCAACACGAATTTCACTCTCAGAACACGTCTTTGCACGGCTGGCACCCACAGCTAGAGTAACTTAATCGACGTTAGGTCCTCGAATAGCGATTTAATATTCCGAGACCATCCCGCTTCCAGGACAAATATCAGCAATTGATGGTCGTGCATGCATAGCAGCCCGTCCCGTCTGAAATCAGCTTTGTTCGGAGAATATCCGATTACGGTTTTACCCCTGTCCCGCTGAATAGCCGCTGTTATCATAATCGGAATGTTTCGACATGGTGATATGTGATAAGATAGAACCGCGGGATGAGGAAAATAGTGATAGCATTGCATAAAAGCAAGTCACACGATGGTTTTCCAACCGAGCGCTTGTTTAGCTCCAATCCACAGCGGGTTTGTGTGCTCAAAACATGTCCTATGCGAGCTGGACATCTCAGATCCATCACCGTGGTAGATCCAAAAGTGACAGCTGCTTGTGGCCTTGGCAAAAGTGAGCAGATGACTAGCTTTATCTGAAGATCTTAATTCTGAGGTGACCGTGCTCGGAATCCCCTAATCGTATCTAGATTTCAAGCGCGGACATCGCGCGGACATTCTGATGGATGTCGTCTTTTATACGCTGTAAACACAGTAGTATGCGGGGGGGGTTCCGTGATCCGCGTATCGGTAGTCTCGGATGATTAAAAGCCACTTTACTCGCCCCAATCGCATCTTTCTTTCCAAAAATGCGGTATACACATTCGCATAGACGAAGATGATGATCAGTGACTTTAGATGAGTCCGACCCCACATCTGCAGCTAGTGAGGTAGCTTCGTCAAGTGAAGCTTCTCTAGACGCCTATTACAGCATTGGAAAGCCGCCACATTCGCTCCGGATACATAACGGCCCATAGGTTTACAAACCAAGCATTTGATGCTCGTTTTCTTCGACTATCACCGTTGATAAAAAAGAGTGCTAGGCGGTTGAACTTGGAAGCCGCTTATGTAAAGATCACCCTCATGCATCGTGTCTATACGACTGACTGATATTGTGGGGGTCTCAGTCCGCGTCGGTCGATCATGTAGCTCCGAGACTTCAACGGGATGTTGTGCCAAAGGCGTAGAGATCGCAATCCCAAGTTAGGTACCCGTGGTTGAATCGAAAAGCCTCAGTCGAGCATCTGCAGACCCCGACGGGACAATCTTTTCGCTGGGTATCTCCTTTCCCAGTCAAGAGATTGCAGACCCCCAAGGGACGAAACTTTCTCTGAGAGGATCTTTTCTCACTTCCCGTCCCAATTCCCCATCAAACTATAAAGCCCGGCGAATTTCCCTTAAAATCGAGACATAGACAGCAACGCATAGACCATAATATTGAACTTCAACGCAACTTCATCAAACCCATTGCAACTCCCCACAACAAAGCGCCCCAAGCACCATGCTTCCCCATGTATCAATCAATGTCCTCCCTCAAGAGGATCGTGTGACCTCCCAAGACGCACAGTTCTCTCAGGCTCCAGTGCCTGGCATCGTGCAGATGCCCGTAGGTGGTTCCATGATGAGATACAGAGCCAAACTGACAACCCAAAGATCGCGGGCGTGAAATGCCCTACCTGTTTTGCAAATGGAATCGAAGTCTGGGTTATCCGCGGCAAGGTCTGCGGAAACTGTGGCACGGAATGTGGCTAAGCAACAGGTAGGTTGTCTTCCAGTCCGGGATCTTCAGACTGGGCCAGTAATAACGCGTGGTATAGGGTATGTTACACAACATGATAGTTGGCCTTGGATATATGGACGGCAAACTCATGGTTGATGACAAGAAATTGACGTTTTTGACTTCCAGATACTGCCCCTTTTCATTAGCTATTTTATTAGCCATTTACCTTATGAACCTGTGTACCCCAAAGGTGGTTCTCAAAGTGTTCTTGTGTTTCTGCAATCAGTACTTCTAGCAATACCACATTCGTTCCAACCACCCCTCGTCGACGTCGTACGTGATTTGTCGTGGGAAACACAATTCCTGATTCCTGCCACGGAAGCACGTCCAACCTTCCGCAGCACCACACTCAGCCATTCTGGAGCAGGCGTCGTGACACAGCCCAAGCTCGGGATGAGGTAGTTTCATCGCCCAATGATGTGGCGGTGCCGTACCGGCTACGGGGTTGAGGATGTGGCTATTCCGCGTAATGAAGCCGGAAACGCTATATCGATGGCAGGTATGATGATTGTCTCTTAACCTGTATTCACCGGTTGGTAGTGGTCACAAGGCTGAGATGTTACAATGACACATCGACGAGTTTGTGATGTTGGAACCGCCACGCTGAATCAGGGACGAAACTCATGCCGCATCGAGGAAAGAGACGTGACGATTCGTTTCAAGATCGTGAGAGGTAACAAGTGCCAACGAGTAAACGGCATCGGGAGATCAGACAGACTGAAATTGCAGATCAAATACATAAATTATAAGAAAGCAAAGAGAAACTTCCCTTCTATCCATATGTCAAGCAAGGCTGTGCGAAACCTGCAGGGAATGATGATTGAAATAAACAGCACGCAGCATTAAGGACGCCACAACAGCCTTCTCCAAGGCAGCACAACAGCCAACCCACAACCGAAAGGAAGTACAATCGAACAGACCTCCAAAAAGTGAGACAAACACGAAAGAAGCTTCGCAGGGAGCTAAAGATTGATCGAAGCTTGACTCTATGCTTGACCAGCGATTGACAGGTAAGCGAGACGACAGTGGACGGATTTCCAATCCCCAGTTTCTCCGGAATAGAGACCTCACGTACTGATTTCCAGCTACATCTTCGGTGACTTCACGGGAGGGAGAGCGGTACGAGATATCCCTCGGTCAATCGATCATTGCTCTATTTACCCCTCCCATGGTGGCGAACAGCGGGGCACGACACGTACGTCTTCACCACTTCCATCTCAATTCCCAAACTAAAGTACCAACCTAGCAGAAAGAACCGCACTTGCCTCATCCATCAATCCCAGTCCAAGATCATCATCCGTCGTCACAGGTATTCGTATACCCCTAACGCGTCCCCAGAGCAAGTTTCTACAGCACTTCACGAGCCAGAACCCCCGCATAGGCATGGTTGAGCGGATTGATTAATAAGTGTTTTTCTGTATATTGCCTATCTTCCCCTCCCACTACCAACTGAGAAAATCGGTGTAAAATATAAGTACAGCGATCCAACTAAAAACGCATAGAACAAATAGCACAAGTATCTGGCATTGGCTTGCCTAGATCCCCCCCCATCTCCCATCCCCAATCCTTCCCCCCCCCCCCAAACCCCCTGCCTCTCCCGCCCTTTCTTTCCTCTTCGCTATCAAAACTACCAGGAAAGAAGAATAAAACACAGCTTTCCAAAAATTTCCCCCCCTTCCCTTTATGGTTTCAACGCCTTGTAAACGTCCTTGATGCGGCATGTAAGCATGGAAACATATTAGAACAACTCCCACACCACCCCGCCGTCCCCAGCCCCGCTGCAGGCACATTCTTGTTATTCTTTTAATATTGTTCTTCTTTTCAAAATAATCTTGGTCGTTCGTTGATTCCCCCAGTTCCCCTTCACACTTCGTAAAAAATTTATGTTCTTGTTTTACAGAGCGCAGGCCTCATAGGAGCTGTATCCGCTTCCGTCGGTCCACTCAGTGAAATTGCCAATAAGGACCTCTTGCATGTTCCTCGCGGCCTTCATGAAGATAGTCTCGTAAGGGTGGATGTTGAAGCCGTAGTAGTAGTTATCATGGAAGAAGTCGTCGTCGGTGCAGCCCTCGATGTAGCCCTTGGGGCTTTTATCCTTCTTGCCGTCCTTGTTGTGGTCCTCGCCGTCGTGCGAGTGGTACACCAGGTTCAGCGCCTCGACCTCGTAGCCGGCGTTGATGATCGAGGGGGTGGAGCGGATCTCGCCCCCGATCGCGTTGACCATGTCGTAGGGGCACCAGTATCCGATGCCTCCTTCGGCTTCGGGCTTCATCAGGATCTCGATGCCGACGCGGTCGAGTGCCCAGACCATGGATTGGACGTGGCCCTTTCCGCCGTGGCAGTTGTAACTCATGCCCGCCAACTACGTTGAGTTAGCAACCATATCATGACTATAGAGGACTGATTTAAGATTATAGGGTGAGACACATACCTTCTTCTTATCTGAGAGCATGCCCCAGAACGCCTCGCTCCAGCAGTCTTTACTCCAGATCGGCATGAACGGCCCACGAACACTCGCATTCATAAGCATGAACCTCTCGTATCCCTCCCAGAACTTGCGTCCACCGCGGTCACGCCCGCCCATGGGGCTGAGCTTGGTGCCCAAATCGTTCCACTCACGCAGCAGCGCCTCGCCGTGCGCGCCCATATCGAAGCACTTGTTATCGCGCTTCAGGACCTCGATGTTGGTGATCTTAGGATCGTACCACGGCGAGGTCTCGTAGACGGGGAGGATAGTCTCGGCATCGGTGTCGCCGTTGAAGCTGAAGACGAAGTCGGCGCCAGCGTACAGTCCGTGCTTGATGAAGAACTCGAGGTTGCGGCGGTTGGTGGGCGACTCGGTGTAGACGTATGAGATGAGGGACTTTGGTCGGTCGCCGCGGAGCTTGGCCTTGTCCTCCATCAAGGCGTTCTGCTCCTTCTTGAGTTTCTTTTCCTGCTCGGCGAGCTTGGTTTCCCGCGCCTTGAGCGCATCTTTTTCGGCGGCCACGGCGGCGAGCTGCGAGGCTAGGTTCTCGGCTGCGCTGGCCGAGGCGGTTGTTGGGGGTGGGTAGTGGTCATCGTGGTTCCATTGCGAGACGACTTTTGGGAAATGGCCCTGGGAGAGGAGTTAGTAGCGCTCAAGTTAACGTCGTCGCATTGTCCCGATCGCCGTGGATGGAAGTGAAGTCTTCAGGGACGACCGGAGACGAAAGGGGACGCGGTGGGGAAGAGCATACCGTAGCTCGTAGTCCAACAGCCAGCACCCATATGGCAAGGAGCGCGACAAGCCCAGTGAAGAGCCCAAAGCGCCTAGAAGCCATCGCCGTCAAATGCAATCGGTGGTTCGGGAGACGGTGTCACAGTCTAGTTGTGGCGTATCACGGCGACATAGGGGATCTATCAGGAGACAGCAGGGCGCGGAGTTTGTTGACTGATCTCTGGCGGCTGGGGATCAAACGAGTGTGGGGATGCCTTCTGCGACAGAAAGCAGGAGTTTGGAACAAAAGTGAAGAATAACTTCTGAATCGGATCCGTGACGACGATACGATAGTAAGTTGAGGTAAGGGAACGAGGTGAAGAAAGATTGATTGAGGTGGTGGTGGGTGTGTGGGTGGCCACACTATGCTTATTTTTGGGATAATCTTGTTCGGAGGTCGCGATTAGAACTAGTACAAACGACGATGTACTACATGTACTACATGTGCTACATTACAGTACTTTTCTACATGCGGTCCATGTGTTCAGATAGAGAGAAATTGGCGAAATTTCTGTGGAATGGCGAGCTTTTTTCCAAGCGATCAGCCCATGTTAAAGCGGCTCAGGTGTGTACTAAGTCTTTTCTTCTTATTGCCGGGTTTAATCTACGATTATTATATATTATATGATTATAGAGATCGTTATAGGGGATTTATTATACCCATCTGAGTCAACTGCTGAGGGCATTTGAAAATATCGTGACCTACAATTACAATGTTCAGTGTTTCTACTTTTTAGTAGGGACTCGAACGATAAGGGCAGTCACAGGCAAGTACCGCAACTAGTCCCGAACCGGATGGGGGGTTGCTGCTAGCACCCAGTTGTCAGGGGTTATATACAATTTCGCACATAGAAACATAGAAACACGTGACTGTTAAATTGCAATGGTGGAGATTAGGAGGCACGAGGAGATTGAAATTCGATGACAGGCGGGTCCACAGACACATACGGAGATGTTCGAGACTTCCGTAACGTGCATGGCACGGGAAGACGAGAGCTTCCAAATTCACCATACAACGTAAAGGTAAAATAAAGTAGTCATGTGTCTCTGATATTACTAACTAGCAAGCCGGCAGAGAATCCGAGCAAGCAGCGACTACCTATATCCTCTAACTCTCTCTCTCTCTCAGACCCCAGACGCAGAAGAAATCGACCCCTGACGCGCCGTATATCCTCGCTCGCCTGTTTGTACAAACCGACCGTTGACTGCTGTAGCCCGTGTCCAATCCACGCTTTTCGTGCAAAGCTGCAATGAGTTGTAAAGAAAACAAAAATGAAGTCCAATCAGTATGGAGCCAAAATGGCTAAAGTTCCTTCTTTCTCTCCTCTCTCGCACCAAATACGGCAAAATCGCCCGCCATGGTATTACAGCGATCTCGCTCCCCTAACACCCGCAGCCTGACAATTCTCCGTATTCGAAGGGTCACGTGGCCTCGCCCTCGATCCAGGTAAAAGGAATGTAATCAAGCCCATTCTAAACACCAGCGCCATGCAAATATCCCTCCGATCTCTCCACCACGCGTTTAAAAGTTCGATGAAGCATTGACAGGGCGCTGCGGAGCGTGGTAGCTCTCGAGCGTGCTCTGGAAGGGGTTCGAGGTCGAGGCAGTGTCCCGCATCTCACTCGGAGATGTCATCATCAGAGCGTCGTCCTCCTGGGCCCTGCGAGAGGATCGTCTGCGGCCCCAGAACTTCCAGAAAACCATGAAGATGAGGCCCAGGAAGATGGCACCGCCGATTCCGACCACGACACCGATGACTGTGTTCTTTGTCTTTGTGCTCATGCCAGACTCTGTCTCTGGGGTGTTGTCGATTGGTGACGCAGTGTTGGTTGGGATCAGGGACGTAGTGACGTAAGTGGTCTGGTAGGTTTTGCCATCGCTTGTCACTTCAGCCACAGTCGTGCGCTTCGACGTGATGGTGCTGCGGGGAGGGGCGGTGGTGGTGGGCTTTGATGTAGTAGTGTCCACCGAGTCGGTTGACTCGGTGGAGTCAGATGATGTCGTTTTCGATGATGGGGTATCAGAGGTTTTTGAAGGGGTCGTTGACGCTCCAGTATTAGAGGGAGTAGTCGTCGGTTGGTCCGATGTGGTTGTGGTTGGAGGTTTCGTCGACGTCTCTGACTTGGAATCGCTTGAAGATGTCGGGGTAGACACGGACGAAGTTGGGACCGAGTTGGTAGTCCCTGTACTTGGGATCAAGCCGTCCAGGAGGCCGGAGGAATCTTGTCGAATATGTAATACATCTACCCCATTGTGCCTGGCAGCTACCTCTGGTCCCCCAGCCTTTTGGACCCCAGAGATGCGATGTCCATCGCCTGACAAAACGAAAGAGGCAACCAGCAGGGTGAGGAGCGATAACCTCGCGGGCTGAAGAGAAGAGAACATGATGTTCTGTGTGAAGGGAATTCTTGTGTGCGGTTGTGTCGATGACTGGAGTTCTATCTCCGTCGTTGAGGGTCGAGTGCACAGAAGGCAACGAATGTCCCGAGTTGCCACTGAAGTTTGTGTGTATAGGTAAAACTTCTCGTCGGCGGCTGAAAAGAAGGAGGAAATAAAGATTCGAAGTCACTTAGTGGCTAGTGAAGCCTGTAGATAATGAAAGAAAAGATGAAAATAGATTGACTTAAGTGAAGGTGTTTTGTTGATGCCACCAGAGAGTTCAGGGCTTACGTTAGGGGACGTGAAAGATTCGTGGCCGCGTGAGTGAGATTGACTTCGTATTCCAAACACCATGGGTCATGGGTGGAGACGGGTACAGAGGTACATGAGCACTTATCGCCGTTAGAGTGGGAACAAGGAGAAAGCCAACGGTTAAAAACCTGGAGAATCAGGCACTCCAAGGCACCCACAGGCACCCACAGGCACAAATTATTCCTTAATCAGGGCAAAATTAGGCGAAGGGGGTCTTATGTGAAAAGATCCGGCAGAATTTATGCCGTTTTCGGGAAAGCGGCGGGCGGGAAAGGCTTCTTGGGACCAATCACTAAACTTGTTCTATTTATGCAACCATGGGAATACGAAGCCCCCTCCCTCTCTTGCTTTTTGTGCCATCTCTGGAATATCAAGTGTGATAAAGATCAACATAACTTCCCAGCATATATACAAGCAAAAGATACTGGTTATATTGAACTGACGTATGTCCTATAGGGTTTAAAATCACATATATGCGGTCTGGGGAGAATAATGGGATGCGGATGCCAGCTGGGGTACGGGAGCTGAATGCTCAGCCGCTATGTTCTATCTCCGACACGAACTGTCTGATGGAGCTGCCTACAACAGCAATTGGCTTGTCGCTCGCAAGGGCTAAAACCCCACGGGTCTGCAATGGCCCGATGATGCCAGAAGAGCGCGCAAGGACTCTGGTGATGGGAGTTTAACCTTTTTGATGGTTCCAGGACATAGCCACAGTCGAATGACGATTTCTTCAAGGGAGAGCGCCACAGCGTGGACGAGGCTTCGAGGTCATGTCTTGGCGTGTCATTCAAGTTTCAGGCGTTGGATTCCTCAACTCGATTCCACGCCGCCACCAAGGCAATGGCCATATTGTAAGTTGAGTATCTTAAGATAATCCGTTCTTTGACGTCTTTGCTTCTTGCTTTCTATTCCTGTTATTATCGCTCAAATCTCTATTTTGTTGCGTCCCCACGATGTTACGCCACGTGCAATATATCGCCCTATTCGTCCTTGCTGTGGATGCAACGGCCTGGAGCCATGCGGACATAGATCTAAGACATGAATTTGGACATGTGTTGGTGCCGCGACAGACCACAAACCTACAGGTACGCTTCTCTACCATTGTCGCTATACTGGAGGAGGGCATTGCACATAGGGCTGAGAAAAGCAGTCGGGCCAACAGTGCAATGGAAGCTGATATACAGATACAGACCTTCACTGGCGCACTGGGAGGCGCTGCCGCCGAGCCCATAACGAGCACTAATGACCAAAACCGGCCCTTTGAAGTTGGCGGTGATACATTTGTATGAATCCCAACCAATCCACCCAGTCCTCACTTCTCCTAACAGTCACTACAGACCGACTTCAAGTCAGCTGCCAGCCGCACCTGCGATAACCAGAAAAATGCATGTGCAACGATCGCCAACGCGGGGGACCAGAGTACCGGTCTCAAAGTGAGTGATTGCGATAAACAGCGAGATACCTGCATATCGGCACAGAATAAGGCGACGGTGACGAGCTTCGACTCTTCGGCGAGTAGTCAGGCGCAGGCGCAGGTGGTTACCAGCGACGACGAGTTTACTTACTTCTGCGATCCTTGAGGCTGTGGAAAGTGTTTGGAATAGCGGGATACGGGGCGGTCGGCTGGCGTTTATGGTGAATGAGGGATTCAATGCGAGGACTGGAAGTCTGGAATAACCTGTGGTGATGTTGGCGTTGGAAGTGCCTCAATACTGTACAAGAATAAGATAAGCTCTTGAGATGCCACGCGTGAGCATCGATCGATCTGACTCAGGTCAAATAAACATCACACTGTCTCTCGTCTTGGCTCTGTCGAATAGTGCTCGTATCGATTCTTGGCCTGTTGGACCCGGCGCAATGTGTACTGTACCTTGCGACAAGCTTGAGTTGGGCAGGTTCGTAGGAATCGTAGGATTGTCTGGGCTGCTTGTTTCATACGGCCAAAGGATGCCAAGATGTCGACGAGTTAATATTTCCACGTTCTTTTGCCCCCTTTATTAATTATTAATTCCCGGCATCAGAAGGCACGAACATGTTGACAACAGATACACTCTGTACTTCATTGTGGCCGTGTTCGACATTTTGTGGTCGTATTCGATGTATGTACTCCGTAGCACCTGTAGGAAGGAATAGTGGGGGAGGGAAGCCTTACGCACCGCCACACATCTTTCCGTGGTTGAAGGCCATTGGCCACGTTATCACCCCCGGTCAACCGCAACATCAGCTTCGCAGATCAAGTTCAATTGTGTGAAGGGAGTCGTTAGAGAATCACAACGTCTCTTCAAAGGTGTTCTAGGCTTGTTTGAGCAACACACAGTGGCTTGAATTGTTCTCTCGTTTGCAGCAGGCCATTTGCACATTTGCGAGAAACTCAGCACCTCATTGTCGTGCTTTCAGTCCGAGTGCTCCCGCTGTCGCATAGCTGAGGCTCAACGACGTCGCGCGACACCTCGGAATAGACCCTTTGTCGCCATCGCGCCCGCGGAGATCCCAACGACTACCAGAATATTAATGGGCGCTTTCACGGCAATAGTTTGAAGTAACTGCTCATTGTGCAGCAAGCCGATGGAGAGACCGGCAGCGTCGATGGTCACGAAACCCCGCATACCTCGAAACTAAGCCCTATCCAAGATGTCTTTCCGCCAAAACGGACAGCATAGATATGGCCACGTCCCTCCGCAACAATATGGAGGCCAGCAGCCAGCTCAGAATGCAGGCCTGGGCCTGCAGCGACAGTCAAGCTTCGACAACGGCGATGATGCCCAGTTCTTCGACAACACGAATGGCACACATCCACCGCCGGCGCAGCCAAACCCGTACGCGCAACAAAACCATTATGGGAGCCAAAGATCACACGGAGGAGGCCAAGACGAACTATATCTAGACGGATCTGGCAGGGGCCATCGATCCCCGGAGCGACCACAATATAGTCCACAGCCTGCTCAATATGCAAACCAGATGTACGCCGGCCAGGCTGGTGGAGTGCCGCAAACCCCGAGTACGCCGTCAGCATACAACCCACAGCACTTTCCACGGACACAGTCGCAGAGCCAAGCGCATGCTCAGACGCCTAATTACAATCCTCAATTATACAGCAGCCAAAGTGTGTCCTCGCACCACCACCCTTATGTCCCAGCCGCGTACCAGCCACTACCCCCGGTGCCGGCGCGGCCACCCGCGCAATCCCCTTATATGCAACAAGGACCGAGTTATGGGACGTCTCCTATGCCACAGCAGAGCCAAACATTCAACAGCCCGCCTCTTGCGCAGAATCAACATGCGAGCCCATATTGGTCACCCCAGATTCCTCGGTCTCAACAATATGGTGCTGCGCCACAGGTCCCCAACCGACCCGCATATGAGCCCTCCTATGAACCCTCCTACGAGCCTTCATATAATCCGTCGCTGCCTGCGCCTCTCCCTCCCAAACCGGCCCAATACTCGGCTCCGCCAGCGGCGCCGACGTACCCTGCCAACGGGATTACATACGGGTCTACTAATGATTATAGAGCGCAGAGCAACCCATCCCCATACCCAGCGGTTACGCAAATGCCTATGGGCCCATCATACTCTGCTGCATATGACGACTTCGGTTCCGATGTGTATGGAGGCAGACCCAGCCGCCCCTCAAGCAACAGCAACCCGCCCCAACCAGTCCCAGTGGAGAATGATGTGCAACACATAAGTCAGCTTCGACGCCATCCGACTGGTCGCGCACTCCCAACTGCCCCTGCCATCGAGGACATAGACCCATTCGATGACGATCAGGATAGACTATCTACTGAAGCCAGGGCACAGGAGCTGATGTTCCAAGAGATCGAGGCTGCTATTGGGGCAAATACTGTCAGCAGGCCTCAAATAAGCCAACCACACGCTCCAATGAGTGGAGACCTACTCGATAATGAATTCGGTGATCACCCCAATGGTTTAGGTTCTGAAGCGCGAACACCAACAGCTGGCCAAAATTCCGACCAGATGTACGAATTCGAAGACAGTGATGAGGCAGAAGCTGCTTCTGGGGTTTTGGCATTGAGGTTAGCCGAAGAGGAAGAAGCCAACCTGACCAACAGAGGTAGCATGGGATCTTTTGGGCTTTATTCTCAACAACGGCCTCAGGAGACATCTCAGGATGCCAGCAGCGACAGCGATAATTATGCGGTGGGGATGGATCTCACCATGCTTGGTGGGGGTCTTAATGTACCGATGTCGTACGGAAACGATATTGCAGTTCGGGATGAGATGCAAGACGAAAGCCGCCCTTTGCCAGACATGCGCGGACGGGAAGCGTACGCCCCTGCGACAGCATCTGTGCTTGGAGGCTTGACTTACCATCATATACCTAGTGATGACATACACCATCCATTCCCCCCTACTCAGGACCCAGGGGCAGAACCCCCAATCCTACAACAGCATCGACGTAGTTTTGACGAGGGTGATGAGAGATCATCGCTTGGGTCCCGTTTAACGGCCGAATCACGTCTCAGTGGAAGGTCAGGAAGCGACAGTCCGTCGAGGGAGGAGTTTCCAGATATCCCCTACCATCCCGGTATTTCAGCAGCATCTGCCCACAATCGACCCTTGCCAGCGGTTCCTTCTTTAAGTGAAAACAGGACGCCGCAATTGCTCCCTGCTGGATCATACCGGAACCCACCGAATCAACAACAGGAACCACAGAGGCCAACACAGATGTACCCTCCGGATGGCCCCGAATCGTATGCAACCCAGGATCTTCTCAACCCAGGAGGACAGTTTGTACCCAGATCGGCATCGTTGACAAGCCATAGTAGCACCCCTCTCGTGGTCCCTCCTATGCGCTCAAGGACAGATGCCGAGGAGCGCCAAGCCAGGCAGCGCGGCGCTCTGAGGGGCCACGGCGTCGATGGATTCGATGCCGGAACACCGCAATCGACAGTGCCTCTTGATCTGCCAGCACTCCCACCGGGTCGACGAAAGAAGGCCACGCCTGAAAACCTCAGGTCGTCCGACTACAAGAAGTGCAGAGAGCCTTGGGCGTTGAGCGGCATTGCCGACTGGATTCGGGAAATGTATTGCGGGGAGTCAGGGGACGGAGAGGCCGACCTGCGAGTGAAGTCCATTCAAGACTTGCTTGTTGCCCTATTCACGCACAAGGTCCCTACGATGAACACTGCTGATGCAGAAGTGATAAGCGCCGTCGTCGTGAACGATATGCTGCAGGCCAGCGTGTTGGTAGAAGACGAGGAATGGGTCAAGTTTGGCCCTGGGGAAATATCTGGAGTTCTCTGGCAGATGAGCGGCTCTGGCTGTTACTCTCCAAAGGTACACGAGCACGAGATCCACGGCC
The DNA here is from genome assembly GCA_001662585.1 of Pseudogymnoascus sp. WSF 3629. Classification (NCBI taxonomy): domain Eukaryota; kingdom Fungi; phylum Ascomycota; class Leotiomycetes; order Thelebolales; family Thelebolaceae; genus Pseudogymnoascus; species Pseudogymnoascus sp. WSF 3629. The sequence continues at coordinate 101,940 of KV454608.1, forward strand.
GCTGCTACTCTCACCATTGCCATCGGACTCTGAAGAAGATAAACCTGCATGCGCAGAAAATGGCACCTGCGAAACGAGCCGAACCCTGGCATGAGTTCTTCAAGCTCACTAAGGCGCAAATTGACGCGGCCGATAGCAAGGAGGTGCTCAGGCAGAACAATCTTCATGAAATTATCATGTCTGAGGATAAATTCATGGTGCAATTGGATGTCTTGCGGACGATTTATAGAGATGAACTTCAGGCCTGGCAACCGCCAATTATTGGTCAAGCCAAACTTCCTCGGTTCATCCAACAGGTCTTTGGTAGGGCGGAGGCTGTCAAGAACGTCAACATGAACCATTTGCTAGCACAACTCAAATACCGCCAGCAAGAAGAAGGCCCATGGGTTACAGGCTTCAGTAGCATCTTCCGTGAGTGGACCCGACGAGCCGGTCAGGTATATTTGGATTATGCTGCTAGCTATCCAAATGCCACTTATTTGGTTCGGAGGGAGATGGAAAAGAATGTGCTTTTCCGTCAGTTCCTCGACCAAGCACAGACCAACAAAGTATCTGACCGTCTTGGATGGGATACCTATCTCTTTGCACCGTTGAAGCGACTGCAGCAGTATACTTTACTGCTAAAGGAAGTCTACAAGCATACATATGTTGATAGCGAGGAGAAAGCCAACCTCCTGGTCGCCATCGCAGAAGTAGATAAAGTGACCAAAGACTGTGATGAGAAGGTCAATGAAGAGAATAAGAAGATTGAGATGCAAGAATTGCAGACAAAGCTATTCATGCGCCCCGGGTTTAGGCGTGTTGATCTTCACTTGGATCACCTTGGTCGGCAACTCATCCTACAAGGAGATCTGCAACGGCCTGGTAGCAGTCGTTTTAACTGGCTGGAAACCCGTGCTATTCTGTTTGATCATTACCTCGTGTTAGCCAAGGCTGTTGTTCAACGCGACAGTGCTGGCCAGAAAAACAAGGAGGTTTTCGATATTTCGAAACAGGTAATAAAACCATCCCTTTTATCTTGTCCAATTCTAACTTTTTAGAAGCCTATACCGATGCAACTTCTCGTGCTAGAAAGCACAAACGATGAAGCGGTCGTGAAATCCAAGGGCTTGGGTAGTGTTACGACAGTTACGAGGTCGGCTCCTTCGACGTCAGACTCGAGGATTACCCGGGCATCTACGGCATCGGACCGCCCTGCTTTAGACCACACCTCGACTAGCAACTCATTGAATTCGATGTCGAAAGTTTCTTCCAACACAACTGCTGAAGGTGATGCGCGATCCATGTTTCCATTCCGAGTCAAGCATCTCGGGTCTCAGGAAGTGCATACATTGTATGCACCCAGCGCCCAGAATCGGCAAGAATGGTGTGAGAAGATTATGTGGGCCAAGGAACGCCATGCTGCATCGCTCTTCGCTCAAAATGCGGAGCCTTTCCGGTTAAAGGTTCTGGCCGACACGGCTTTCCTTATCGATCCAACACAGGCTAGTGGAAGAAGCAGCGCTGGAATTCCAGTCGTTGGAACGCCGTTGGACAGGGCAATAAAGGATATCGAGCGAGAGTATGGTCATGCAAGACAGTCCCCGGTCTGCCGAGCGCAAGTCAATTGCGCGACAGCATTTGCCATGTACGGCAAATCAATGGTTGCTATTGGAACGGATAATGGAATCTACATCTCGGAGGTCAACAATCCTCGAGGATGGATAAGAGTAAGTTGGTTCCCAGCCATATACGCTCGGGATAGCATACTAATTACTTCCACAGTCCGTACAGTCGACCCGTATTACTCAAATAGCAGTCCTTGAGGATTTCTCCATCTGCCTCGTCTTATCCAATAAAGCTCTAATTGCCTATCACCTCGATTCCATCGTCCCCGTCTCCAACTTCCCAGCACCGCAGCACGACTCGGCGCGCCGCGCTCCACAGAAGATCTCCGGCTCCCGCGAGGTCTCTTTCTTCGCCACGGCGCGGATGAAGGATCGCACACTCGTCTTCTACAAAGGGCGCGGAAACGTCGCAACCTCCTCGTCGTCCACATTTAAGGTGTTGGAGCCTGTCTTCCAGAAGTCCTCTGAGAAAAAATCGAAACTCTTCGGGCGATCCAAGACGGGTGGCGGCACAACCGAGTTCTTCCGCGAGTTCGACGAGTTCTATATCCCCGTGGAATGCTACGGTATTAACCTTTTCCACTCCTACATCGCCGTCTGCACAGTCAAGGGGTTCGAGCTCCTCACGCTAGACAAGAAGATCACGATGAGCATCCCCGATCCCAACCAGCCCAACATCGCGTCCATAGCCGAGCGTCTCAGAGACCCGAGGCCGCTCGGCATGTTCCGCCTCTCCGACGCCGAGTTCCTCCTCTGCTACCAGGACTGCGGCGTCTACATCGACAAGCACGGCGAGGTGTCGCGCAGCGTCGTCCTCGAGTTCGTCGGCAAGGCCAAGTCGGCCGCCATGTACGGCGCGTACCTGATCCTCTTCGACACCGACTTCGTCGAGGTGCGGAATGCGGAGAACGGCCGCCTGAGACAGATCATCGCGGGCAAGGACGTCAGGTGTCTGGATTACGGGGTGCAGGGCGCGAGCACGATGGCGAAGAGGTCGCTGAAGGTGGCGATGGCGCATCCGGAGATGGCGAACTGCCAGCTGGTTGTTGAGCTGGTGCTTAATGATGGGCAGAGGGAGTAATGCCTGTCTTCTTCGAAATATCAAGAGGAGGAGGGAGGGATGCAACAAATAGTCGCGGTGCCGGTCAGCATGCGATGATGAGAAAAGGACGCGTTTTATGCAGATATCATGTCATGAGGAATTCATATATGTAGATACCACGGCGTTTTAGTTCGTGTTTTTACCGATTTGGGGTGGGGAGGCAGGTAATTTTTTTTGACTATAGAGGCTTTTGGTTGCCTTCATGATGCAGAATGAGGGGGGCGGCGGTTTATATCTGGTGACTAGATAGGAAATGGATGATGGATTCTTCTTCATTATATGAGTTTTTAATTATATGGTCATGGCTGGAGATTATTTTCAAATTTATAATATTGTATGGCACGAATAATAGAGACTATGAACACAACTAATTTTCTTGAAAATTTAACCTAATAGTATTTGTCTCCCTATCTGCATTATCGAGTAACTAATGCAACAATAATAGCCCCTAGTAATTGAATTCATTTGTTTTAATTACAGTTGCTGTAATCACTGGTTCCATTCAGTCCCCTTTTGACTTTTGGGCAGTACGAGCACGTCACCCCTGTCACAGCACCATAGTCAGCACCCGGCCACCGTACCCACACGACATCATCTCCAATGCACAGCTAACCCCCAAGCTCCCCAAGCTCTCCAAACCACGCAGAGGCAGCACGCCTCACCAACCATCCAAATGCGCGCCTCATTACCAATGGGACTCCTGTCCCTCGCGCTCTCCCTCCTCCCCCCAACCACCGCCGTCTTCGCCGACGAAGCCTACACCACCGACTACCAGTATGCGCTCCTTGGCCTCCCCCTCCCCAGCACGACCTTCTTCCACCGCCCGCACGCCGATCCCAAGTCCGCGTCCCTGCTCTACACCCTCAGCGACCTAGGCGTGCTGGGCGCCGTCAACCCCGGCACCGGCGCCCTGGTGTGGCGCCAGTTCCTGGCTGCGCAGGCGAATCGTACGGTTGAGTCTGAGGCGGGTGAGAGGGTTGAGGGACACCTCCGCGGCGTGGAGGGCGAGAAGAGGGTGCTTAGTGCGCTGGGAGGGAATGTGAATTCCTGGGATGCGGTGACGGGGAGGGAGGTGTGGGGGAATGAGTTTGAGGGCCAGGCGAGGGATGTTGAGGTCCTGGGCACGGAGGGAGAGGAGAAGGATGCGCTTGTGCTGTTTGAGGGAGAGAAGGGGAGTGTGGTTAGACGGCTGGATGGGAATACAGGGGCTGTGAAGTGGGAGGTTGAGGGGGAGAAGGGCGCGGTGCCTGTGCAGGTTAGCACGGATACTAAGAGTGTGTTCGTGGTCAGTCTGCATGGTGCGTGGGGTGGATACAACGTCAAGGTCACCAGCTTGGATCCGGTTACGGGGAAGAAGGTGAACGAGCATACTTTGTCGAGCAAGGCGGATGTGCATACACGGGAGGATGTGCTCTTTGTGGGTGCGAACGTCGCCGCGCCGATTGTAGCATGGGCTGATCGTGGCCTGAAGACCCTGAAGGTCAACATTCTTGGCACGCAAGCGGTGCACAGTCTCTCGCTGAGCAAAACTCAGGAGGAGCTGACAAAGGTCGTCGTCCATGCGCCGCATCTGATCCAGTCTAAGCCCCATTTCTTGGTTCACAGCCAGACGGCGACGAGTCATTGGGCTGATGTGTACCATGTGGACATCGCGGCTGCAACTGTGAACGAGGGGTACCACCTTCCAAAGCTTGCCGGTCCTGGTTCGTTTGCGACAAGCTCCAGAGACGCAAATGTCTTCTTCACTCGGATCACGGACGACGAGGTTACGATTCTGTCCTCGAACTCCCATGGTGTGCTCCAAAAGTTCCCGCTGGCTTCCGAGCCCGGCGCTGGCAGAGCTTCCTACGGTGTTGCTGAGGTTGTCAGCAAGACTGCCGATACTTACGCTGTCCGCTCGGCCGTCCTGACCACCAACCAAAACTGGATTATGATCCGCAACGGAGTGCCTGACTGGGCGCGCGCTGAAGGGCTTTCTGGATCTGTCGCCGCTGCCTTTGCGGAGATTCCAGAGGAGGAAAGCTTAGCCGAGGCGTTGGACGTTGAGGCGCACAGCAATCCGCTCCAGGCCTATTTCCACAGACTCGCTCGACATGTCACCGAGCTTCAGTATCTGCCAGGACATTTGCAACAGCTGCCGAAGCGAGTACTAACCAGTCTACTTCCCGGCGACGCCAACCCTGTATCTACAAGCTTGTTGGCAAGAGACGGCTTCGGATTCCGCAAGCTCGTGATTGTCGCAACTGAGCGCGGACGCGTGTATTGCCTTGATACCGCCGCTAAGGGTGCCATCGTCTGGTCCCACCAGGCCTTTGAGATCCCAGCTGGAGAGAAATGGGATGTGAAGGGCATCTATGTTGATAACCAGAAGGGCGTTGCGAAGATTATGGGAAGCAGAGGCGAGTATATCATCATCAAAACTATTAGCGGAGCTACCGTTGAGATATTACCGCCTATCGAACAATCACACATCCAAAGCACCGCTCTGGTGGACAGCGCCTCGGGCAAGTGGCTTCTTCCAATTGGACCTGGGGGCCACTCTCCACCAATTCCCAAGGATTATGCACCAAAGGACTCTCTTGTTGTCCGCGGCGCAAATGGCGAGGTCAATGGAGTTCAATTCACCCTGAAGGGAGACAACGCAATCTCAACCGTCACTTGGACCTTCAAGCCTGTCGCTGGCGAAAAGATCATCTCTGTCAATGCCAGGCCCGCACATGATCCTGTCGCTTCCATCGGGCGTGCTCTCGCAGACCGCAGCGTGTTGTACAAATACCTGAACCCAAACATCATCCTGATCAGCACCGTGGCAGAGGCGAAATCAACCGCATCATTCCACCTCCTCGACTCGATCTCCGGCACGCTCCTCTACTCCACCACCCACTCCAACGTGGACACCGCCCAGCCCATCACCGCCACCCTAAGCGAGAACTGGTTCGCCTACTCCTTCTTCGCCTCTCCAAGCGCATCCACCTCCGAGTCCGCCCTCCCCGAAGCACAAGGCTACCAGCTCCTCATCGCCGAGCTGTACGAATCGGAGCTACCCAACGACCGCGGCCCCCTAGGCTCCGCCGCCAACTTCTCCAGCCTCCACCCCACCGAGTCGCCAGAGGGCTTCACCCTCCCCCACGTCATCTCGCAGGCCTACATCATCCCGGAGCCCATCACCCACATGACCGTCACCCAGACGCGCCAGGGCATCACGTCACGCCAGATCCTGGCCACGCTTCCGCGCTCCAACTCCATCATCGGGCTCCCCCGCAACCTCCTCGATGCGCGCCGCCCAATCGACATTAGCAGCAAGGCCGCCGCGGCCGCAGCAGCCGAAGAGGGTCTGATGGTGTATATTCCGCAGCTTGACTTTGATCCGCGCGGCGTGCTGACGCATCAGCGCGAGGTGGTTGGGGTACGAGGCGTGATTGTTGCGCCGGCGCTGTTGGAGAGTACGAGCGTCGTGTTTGCGTATGGGGTTGATGTGTTTGGGACGAGGATTATGCCGAGTTTGTCGTTTGATGTGTTGGGGGCGGGGTTTAATAAGGTGGCGCTTGTGAGTACGGTTGTGGGGTTGGCGGTTGGGGTTGGGTTTGTGGCGCCGATGGTGAGGAGGAAGCAGATTGATTTGAGGTGGCTGAGTTCATAGGGTGGGGGGGTAATGTAAGAATAACGTGGTATAGGACATGGTTAAAAATAAATAGAGGGTATTTACGAACGAGCATGCAGCAATGGGGCCTTGTGATTTACTGTGACCGACCCTAATAACCATTCAGATTATGCTGCTGGGCGACATGGTAATAAGGATATCGGTATCAGTCACTGGAAACGCTTGAAAGGCTGTATCAGCAACATTCGTTTATTCTCGTAATATAATGGGTACTGTATAATATCAACGGACTGCAGTGGCCAATGCCACTGAGCCCCTATATGTACTTTCGCCATTGGCAAAAAACTGAGTGGTATTCCCCTTCTAGAATATACCAGCAACCACGGTCAACAATCGTCTTGGCACATTACCTATGCCTCATTACCATCCCCGTGAATCATCACGTCTACGTTATAAGATAATTAATGTCCAAACGCAGCAAGAAACAAGAAATAACCCCCCACCAACGCAGCAATCGTGCCGCCAATGATACACCGGCCCTCCCACGTTCCAGTAAGGTAGCCGGTAAAGCCAACAAGCAGTTCTTCCTTCCTTGCAATCGCCCGAGCCGTGCTCCAGTCCGGATCGATCTCAAACGGCGGGTTGATGCGCGGATCCGAGCTAGCTGCGTCTTCCTCCTCATCCGGCTCCGGAATACCAACCAACGGCACCTTGACGCTCAGAAGAACAGCGCGATGATCGCTAGTTTTGAACAATGGCAGCGGCTCGTATTTCTTGACTTCGATCTTTGCGTTGTGGTCTTTCCGCTCCATCCATTTCGGCGCCTCGAGGAAGAGAACTCGGTCTGTCCAGCTGGGCCAACGGTGCGATGCCCACGCCCACGCCTTCGTATCCTCGTCTGCCGTCAAGTATGGGCCTTCGTCAAACTTGTACGTTGGAGGAAAGTTGATGGGTGCCTCGCTAAGACCGTGGAAAGTCCTGCCAGCCAGTCGCTCCCGAGTGAGCTGGTCATGTTTGAACAGGTGGGAGTAGTGCCGCGGGCTATCCACGGAGTCATGCGGTTGCGGAAACGAGACTTCGTGGTCGTCAGGCCCGGGCTTCGTGTCGCTCGTGCGATAATTCAGATCTCCGGCGACGAACAAGTGGCTCGTTGGCTTGTATATCCCATTGGCACTCTCGCTCTCCCCAAGCAGCGGCGCCTCCTCACTACCCACTCTTGACTTTGCTGCATTACCCCCTTCATTCCCATCCGCTGGGGTGAATACCAGCCGTCTAACGATATTCTTCCAATCCTCGTTCCTTCGCTCCCAATCCCACTCCATAGCCGCCAAATGCGCCGCAACGAACGTAAGCTCCGTCTCGCCCCCACTCTTCGCATCCGCATATGTAAAGCGAAGCCCGACACCGCCTTTATTCCCCATAGAGCTGATGCCCAACCCCACCTCCCCCGTCTGGAGATTTTGTATCGCGGCCGCGTCGCGGGAGAACGCCATGATGCCCGTCATCCCGATGTTTCGGATCGCAACATTCGTGAAGATGCGCGGCTCCGAGTTGGCGCTGTTGCCTGCGACAGGGGAGTCGCCGGAGAGCTTGCGCGCTGCAATCTCGACGGCTTCGGATATGCGACTGAAGAACGGGGAGAGCAGCGAGCCGCCGATTAGGCCATGTGAGAGCGGGCTCATCTCTTGGAGGGAGATGATGAGGAGGTCGGGCACATGGTCGACGGCGTTAAAGAGGGTAGATGACAAGCTGGGCACATCGATAGCATTATGGGCGCAGTTGTAGGTGAGGACGAACAGATCCAGCGCTCGTTGAGACATCGCGGGGCAACCGTTTCGGGCGGTGACGAAGGAGGAGCGGGCTAAGGGAGCTGGGGAGAAATATATGAGCAAAAAAGGACTGTTTCTATATCATGGTAGGGACCAAGGACATATATCTCTCGAGCTATGAGGGTGCGGCGGTGGCGAAGCTTGCAACATGCACCTTGTGATCTGTGGGGACTGGAAGGCGGGCAGTGACATCCTCTCTCAGCCTTGTGATATGCCAGGCGGCGGTCTAGATGCTGAAGATGACTAAGCCACGATAGCCAGAACAAAAGGCACCAGGGCACGTGCAGGGGTGTGTTCCGGGGAACATTCTCTTAGCCTTGTATACAAGGCTGAACGTTTAAGCATTATTCGGCTCTGGTGGAGCCAACCGGAGTTATGGTTGATGGGCCCATCGGCGATAGGAGTAGACCTGCAGTAAGCCTCTCCTGGGTTTCTTAAGCGTGTCGAGAAAAATAACCTACAAACTTCATGCGGGGTATGATGTAATACCGATGCTAACACCGATCGTTCTAAGAACTTTAATGCAAGATGCAAGGAGATATGCTTCTCTCCGAAGGTCTCTAAAGTCTCAGTATATATAGTCAGGTTTGTTCGTCTTCAACGATGATTTCATTCTCACAATACTATCAAGAGCTTCACTTCTGATACATTTCATTACTACAACTTCAAACACACTTCTCTTCCATTACAAAGACCAGCGCAACTCTACTTTACCCACCTCTTATAATGGCTGTTTGGTTTATTAGTGGATGCTCATCAGGCTTCGGCGACCAAATTGCTCGACAAGCCCTCGCACGCGGCGATAAAGTCGTCGCTACTGCTCGCAATGCATCTAAGCTCAGCGAGCTCAAGAAACTCGGTGCTCTGACACTTTCCCTCGACATCACCTCTCCTGACGACGTGATCCAGAAGGTCGCCAAGGATGCCATTGACGCCTACGGCGCGATCGACTATCTGATTAACAACGCCGGCTACATCTTGGAAGCAGCCGTCGAGGAAGCAAGCGATGCTGAAATCCGCGCCCAATTCAGCACCAACTTTTTTGGCCATGCCGCCGTCATTCGTGCGGTGTTGCCATACATGCGCGCAGCCAAGAAGGGGGTCGTCGCGAACCTAGGATCTATTGCTGGATGGCATAGTGGTGTTGGATACGGATATTACAGCGCATCCAAGATGGCTCTCGTTGGTATCACTGAGGCACTGCGTGAGGAGGAGGCTCACCTGGGTATCCAAGCCGTGATGATCGATCCAGGGTATTTCCGCACGAACTTCCTGGGTTCAGACGCGAAGATCCAGAGCAAAAATGTCATTGACGATTTGAGGCCTGCGATGGACCCAGTTAGGGATATGCTGGTCAAGGTCAACCGAAACCAGCCTGGTGATCCAGTTAATGGCGCGGCCGTTATCATTGAGGTACTGACTCTCACGGGACGCGCTTCAGGGAAGAAACTTCCTCTGAGGCTGGCACTTGGGAGCGATGCAGTTAAAGTAATTGCCGGTGTCCAGGCTAGGCAAGCCAAGGAGTTAGAGGAATGGGCGGATATAGTGAAGACTACGGACCATGAGGATTAGAGGGCGCATACTGGTATAGGGTTGGGGGCGAAAGGATTGAAACCGGGGCTTTTCAAAACAATTAGATTAATAATCAAAATAACGATGACATGAAATATTCTTCTTCTTGATCAATTTGACACAAAATAAAGAGTCCATTTCTATCATGAAGCTGTTCAGACACTGTAACGTCAATATTGGACTTGGGAATACATCCCACTTTCCCCCCGCGATTGGCAATTTATCACGTGAGATTTTGAAGGCGGTGGAGCGGTGACCCCCCGTTTCTGCCAGCCAAAAAATTACCCTTCGCGACCACCACAATAGAACTGAGAATCAATATTTTAACAGGTATTCTGAGAGCAGCCTGAGATTCCCTAAGCCTATATTCTCCTCCCCGCAATATACGCATAACAAGATGACGACTACAAAGACGAAAAAAAACAAGCGCGCCAACAAGGCTGTCAGGACGAAGCGAGCGATAGTCGAAGACGAGGACGGCTGGGCCCACGTCGTTGGTGGCCGAACGATCAAGCCCGATGCGAGCAAAGCAAAAATCAAGAAATGGGGCTTTGATGTCGTGATTTATACCCTCGAAGAAGTAACGGCAAAATATGAGAGCTTAAAGGATAAATGGGAAGAGAGCGACTCGTGCAAGGAGCTTGTAAAGCTCGTTCAGTCGTATGAGGGGAAGAGCCAGGTCAAGAATGTGGTGGTTATGGGACTGGGGTCGTTCCAAACGCGGATGGGGGACTTCTCGCAGACTACTTTTACGCAGCTGGCTGCGTTGACTACTATTAGGAAGACTTTAGGTGGGTTCTTCGTGATAGTGGTTAAGGTGAACAATACTGACAGATGGCAGCAATATTGGATATTCCCGTGATAGCACAGGACCCGGCCTTTTCCCCTCTCGATAAAGAATTCTTACAGTCACTTGGCTTTGAAGTTCTCGAGAGCCCAGAAGGATTCGACCTCATCAACACAAGCTCGTTGGTGTATGCTATCCACTGCTATCCGATCGTTTATGACCAAGTTGGAAAGAAGGGCCCGCCGGCTGTTCTTATTGGGAACGACCTTACACGCCTAACTGATGGGCCGATGTGAGTTCTCGAGAGATCATTCGTATCTTCTGCCACTAACACACTGAATAGTGATTTCGGGGTGAGCTTTCCGGATATCTTGACTTGCTATGAAAGCCTTGACAGCCTCTTCCCTTTGCCTCAGTCTAGAAGCGATTTCTCGGATACCATCTGGTACTGCAGCAAAAAGTTTGCGTTGGATTGAATGGCCATGGGACTGCATAACATTTAAAACATTAGGCCTGCAAAGTTGCCGCAGAGGTATGGAGCCGCCTAGAAACGAGGTTCTCACCATGGACAGTCGTCAGCACGAGGATTGCTGGCAAAGACACGCATGTGGTGGAAAATAGGTTCAGGCTGACTCCGGATGTGGCGCCCTGATATGGCTACCTTGAATGAAAATATGAGGCTTGGCCTGCCGTCAATGGCTTCAATGGACGGATCATTTGTCTCAACAATCCACGTACAAAACCTTTTGAGACACACTGATAGCTCGGGCTCTGTATATCTCACCCGAGCGAGTGTGCGCAATTCCTGGACCCGTTGAGGTAGCCAGATAGCGGGGCGAGTAAAAGTTATATAAGTAGAGGCCATATAGCTACTAGAACAACATACTAGTGATACCCTGAAATATCGAGGAGAGTCAGATCATGGTCCCAATATTTGAAGAGTGGATTGAAATGCCAAGGCCGATTTGAACAACTGAACAAATAGCCCGGCAACTTGACACCGAGTTACTTGATACCGGGGACAGTAATAGTAGCTGCTCTGTAGCCATTTGAAGTGTGGAAATTGCCACGGGTGGACTGTTTCGGGCGGAGCGCCCTGTCACTTCGTCTCAAAATTAATGGAAGCCATTTCCCAGAGGGTAATCCTGAAGGCGCCAAACGTAACTGAAATAGTTCAATTCCACACCAAGTATGCTTTCCCAACCTTATGTACAAACAACAGCTCCCTTGTCAACCACTCTTTGGATTCCCCAACACCATATCTACAACCCCAAGCCTCTAATCATCGTAGCCGCTCAGTTGTTTCCTTGGACCCGCGGGAACTGTAGCAAGTCAATTAGCACCAAATTCTTCCAATTTTAACGAGGCTGTAACCGCTAATTGCTCGGCGTTCATCGTCACACGAATGCGCGTATTGAAGGGTGAGGGAACGTACTAGGATATGTCGAGGGAATCGGGGATCTCGGCCCATCGCCCAAGCGGTGTCTGATCTTTGGTACTGTGAGCACAAGGACGGGACCCATGCTGCCAACGATGATGGAGTAGAAGATGGCGGGTTTCTCAAGGGCAGCCCAGTGCAGGTACTTGAGGGGCTGCGAAAAGAAGCGCGGCGTCGACATCGTGTCTGCGTCAAGTCTGGTCAGCAATTGAGACGCAAAAAAAGGAGGTGCAAATATAGCTGGACAATACACACCTGGATTGAGAGGTTCGCAGACTAATTGGAGAGGATCAGTGGGGAGGAACGCCGTCGTGATACAACCTAACTATTCGAACGACGTTGACGGAGCCGCAAGAATGTCCAAGCTCGGGCATTTGGTGACATCACGTGATAATAATTTTAGCTCTGCCACCCCTGTTGGTACTGGGTCTTGGCATGGGAGTCGCATACGTTTCCCCAAGCTCACTGATTGACAGTGCTCTGATTGCGCAACCAGACAACTACGACAATGAGGGTGCTACTGTCTTTTCTCATTCTAGGGCTGCTAGGCATTGCCAGTGCCCTTAGCACCAGTGGAAACAGATTACTGGTGGTATTGGAGGAGCTTGCAGAGAAGGACAAGTACTCCAAGTTCTTTGGGGATCTGAAAGGTAAGCGCAGGGCTGGGAGACAGAACTGGCAGAGACAACTGGATTCTAGCTAACTTTTGGGTGATTATAGGTCGGGGCTTTGATATTACATTTGAATCGCCAAAGAGTGATAGTTTGGCGCTGTTCGAGCTTGGCGAGAGAGCTTATGATCACCTTCTCATCCTCCCATCCAAGTCGAAAGGTCAGCAGCCATTGAACGACATTGGACCACCATGTGCTAATTATAACAGGCCTGGGACCTAACCTCACGCCCCAACATTTGCTGAAGTTCATCAATACCGAGGGCAATATCCTACTCACCCTCTCCTCAACCAACCCGACACCATCAGCCCTCGTATCACTTCTACTTGAGCTTGACATCCATCTCCCCACCGACCGCAACTCGATAGTGGTCGACCACTTCAACTACGACAGCCTCTCGGCCCCCGAATCCCACGATGTCGTTCTCGTTCCCCGCCCAAGCGCTGTGCGCCCCGGTGTTCGCAACTTCTTCGGCGGCATCCTCAAGAACGAGGTCATCGCGTTCCCCCACGGCGTGGGACAGACTCTAGGCAACGATAGCCCGTACCTGACACCCGTCCTTCGCGCCCCTGGCACGGCATACTCATACAACCCCAAGGAGGAGGCCGAGGCTGTTGAGGACCCGTTCGCGGTTGGCCAGCAACTGTCCCTCGTGACCACCATGCAGGCTCGTAACTCGGCGAGATTCACTGTCTTGGGCGCAGCGGAGATGCTGGAGGATAAGTGGTTCAAGGGGAAGGTCCAGGTTGCTGGCGGCAAGGTTGCTGCGGCTGCGAATGAGGCGTTTGCGAAGGAGATATCTGGATGGACTTTCAATGAGGTTGGAGTCCTGAAGGTGGAGTCTGTTACGCATTTCCTCAACGAGGAGGGGTTGAAAACACCCAATGCTTCGCTGACGAACCCCAAGATCTACCGTGTCAAGAACACTGTTGTAAGTGGATTTTCTGTGCCAAATGTGAGAATCGTATTCTAACCATGCCTAGACTTACTCGATTGAGCTATCTGAATGGTCGTGGAAGGAGTATGTCCCCTTCGTACCCGCCACAGGTGATGATGTGCAGCTTGAGTTCTCTATGCTCTCGCCCTTCCACCGACTGAACCTGGAGCGCACTCAGACGAATCCTTCATCTAGCGTCTTCAGCACCACCTTCAAGCTGCCAGATCAGCATGGAATCTTCAACTTCCTGGTCGAGTTCCGCCGCCCCTTCCTCTCGAACATCGAGGACAAGACAACGGTCACCGTCCGCCACTTCGCACACGATGAATGGCCACGCAGTTGGGTCATCAGCGCCGCATGGCCATGGATCTCCGGCGTTACAGTCACAGTTGTTGGGTGGATTATATTCGTGGGGTTGTGGTTGTACAGTGCTCCACCGGCAGTGAAGGGAAAGAAGGCGCAATGAGAAGAGCTAGATTTTGCTTTTGAGACGTAAACAGGACTGTACGAATACCAAAATCGTGTATAGATGATATAGTAGGCAGGAACACATGGCATGTCTGATTCCGAATAAATCGCTCGTATTGCCTTGCGCGCTTGTTGATTGTACACGGCTGTGAGTATATATAGTACAGTATATCCAAGATGTATGAACGCCAGCAATGCAAAGGGACCTCTATCCCAAAATATTGTCTCGGAGTGATATTTTCCTTCAGAACGCCGCCCATGATATACCCCATCCTCCTCTTTCTCACCCCCATCTCCCGACCCAGGCCCCAAGCCAAAACCTATGCCTTCCCCTCCCTAAACTTCTCATTCTCCACCTCCCTCCAATCCCTCGGCTCCGGCTCATCGCCACTCGTCTCCTTGACTCCCCCAAACGCCGCCTTCCCAGCATACAGCTGTCCGCTCTTCTTCTCCGGCTCTCCCAGCTTCCCCATAGCAATAGGCTGGTTCCCGCGGAACCGCTTGCGCATATCGACCATCCCGCGCTTGCACTCGCCGTATCCTTTCTTAAGCTGCTGGCACTGCGTCGGCAGGGTGTCGATGAGCGGGGGGCGGAGACAGTCGGCTGGGCTGTTACGTTGGATCATTATGCAGTCGGATTGCTGGAGGCATTGCGCGAGGGCTTCGCCTGGGGTGGGTTAGTTTGGGGGGGGGAGAAGGAGGGAGGGAGGGGTGGAGGGACGTACGGATGTCTTTGCAGGAGGAGGGCATTGTTGCGTGGAGGGCGTGGGATTGGCGGGGATGTGGTTGGACGCGCGTAGGAAGTGGTGGTTTGTACTGGATTGGCGCACAATGGTAATGGGATTGAGGTTATTGCGTCGGATTGCGCGGTGTCTGGGGGTATCAATGCGACGTTGTGCTGTTGGCTGTTCCGGAGTTATGTGGTTCAGTCAATATTAAGGTTTGGCCTTGGCCTCGGGAAGTTGTGGTAGCTTGACAAATTTATTGGTAGGGGTGTCGATTGAGGTTCGCCACGCCAACGTCCGCGAAGTGAAATCGCAAACTCATGGTGAAAAACTTAACAATATTGAAGGAAGCCTACTTCTAATCTATTGACGCTTCTTTGTGATTCAATTTCTATTTTATTTGCGAAGCTCTGATGATAAATGCCTCTTCGGGAGAAACATTTCTGTAACTTTATAACATTCCAGCAACTCATCTATTATACAAATAGCAGTTCGCTATAGATAATGAAGTATATAATATCACAACGAATATAATACCATGCATAATCCCTCATCACTATCCTACATATCCTAGGCTTCGAAGTTTAGATGTTATTACGGCACGGCTGCCTAACGAAACTAAACCTCCTCCAGCCGCCCCCCCCCCCTTAACCCCTGTGGGGAAAACAGGTAATGTTTCGACGTTCGTCTATGGGTAGAGGGATTTTTTTATGGCTCTATATACTCCATCATGCGCCATAATCGGCTGTCTGTTTGCTGTTGGGCAGCAAGGACGCGCTGTGGTTTGTCCGGGATCACATAGCGTGAATATGGTCCCCACAAGCGTGAGGTGGCAATGGTGCATTCTCAATGCGTTCTAGAGCAGTAGAAATTATTGAGATGTAATCGCATCGACTTACAAGTCACCCTCCATCTTGACGACTTGGCAGCACCGGAATCTCGGACGCAGACAGTGCCTGCAGAATCTGACCAGCTTCCATATGCGGGTTTGGGTACTCCGTTAGGGCCGCGGAGCCAGACATTAAATGATCGCCCATATCATGCTCATTGGAGGGCTGAATATTTGGCTCTTGGAAGAAAGCGTGGAAGTCCTGCTTCATATTATCCAGATCTGTGAAACCGAGGTTCTGGAGGCTCTGGTCCCAGTTATTGGTCCTGCATCGTTAGTTAGCGGGATGAAAGTGGAAAGTGAATGTGAGAACTTGCCATTTCATGGCATCCAAGGTTGCGAACTCGTTAAAGAGAGCGTCGTCGTCGGTCTGGGAGTCAAAGATAGGGTAGTATGGTAGCGATGCTGGGCCTCCGCCAGGCTGAGGTATATTGGGAGGGTTGGCTGCCAAGGTAAGGTTTGCAACCGGTAGGGTCCAGGGAGTGCTCGCTGGCTTTATTTCATCGTCCGTCAATAGCAACGAGGGGTCGAACTGTATCGCAGCTTCAAGAATTGCTTGTCCGGACGAGGTGTATTCTGATGAGCTCGGTGTATTCATTGGCTCATCAAGTGACGGATGTCTCTGTGATCGACTCTCCCTTGAACTAATATCCTTCCCAACTATAGTGGTATTCGGAAGGTTGCTGAATCGTGAGACCGGAACATTCGGTCCAAGCATTGAAGACCGAAACTTACCCAGCTCCGAGAGGGTGTCTTGGAACGTAGGCCATGTCTGCGCCATTTCAGTTAATAGCCCCTCTAGGCTATTCAAGGCCTCTTCAGAGGCCACAGTTCTTCCATGGGAAGCATACTGCCGGATATAAACATGGGCTAGGCAATCAAAGGTAGGAGGAACAGCAGCGAGCCCGTAGTTTTTCCGAAGGCCATCAAGTAGTTCAGGAAGGGACTCCTCTGTCAGGCTTGCCTGTCCGCGTTGGTGTGCATGCAAAGGAGCGCGCGTAGCGCTATAAAGGCAGCCGAGATGGTACTGATGAGGAAGAAGTGTCAGGCCAGGTTTGTCCTGAACTTTTGAGTCCCAGCCGAATTTATTGAGCAGTAGGTCAAACTTCCTATGGTCCTCGGCGCCAATAGAATATCCGCAGATAATGGCATTTAATACTGCCGATATTTGAACCAACCGATTAAATGTACTGAGAGTCGAACCGGGACCTCGAGAAAAGCTTTCACTGTTTCGACGAATCCCGATGCTGTCTACCCATGGGCTCCACTCGTCTGAGCCATCCTCAAGCAACAGGCCGCAGTTCAACGCATCTTGAGCTCGAAGATGAGGGCTTCTGTTTAATCGAGCTGCCACAAGAGTTTCCAATACAAAGCAACCGAAGAACACATGTCTATTCCTAGACTTGGCATCATCTGGACACTTTTCAAGACCAAGCTCAAGTGCAATGCGAACTGCCTGACCAATGAG
The DNA here is from genome assembly GCA_001662585.1 of Pseudogymnoascus sp. WSF 3629. Lineage (NCBI taxonomy): Eukaryota > Fungi > Ascomycota > Leotiomycetes > Thelebolales > Thelebolaceae > Pseudogymnoascus > Pseudogymnoascus sp. WSF 3629. Next base: position 119,034 of record KV454608.1, read on the forward strand.
TGACCATGCTTGCTTCCATCGATTCTTACCCATATTGAGAAGGGTGAGAATAAGTAGACTTTGAATATGTCCAAGCTCAAACACACCGTCTTCATCTGGAATAAGGCCCCTGGCAGTTTTATACGTATCGCTTGGTACCCAAGGGTCTTTCTGCTGGGGAATAAAGGCATGTGACATGCTTCTCTGTATAATAGCCTGATGACATTCTGCGTAGGCCAACATTGCCCATAGGGTTGCATGGTCTCCAGACCCCGTCATTGACGAGGAGATTGCTGTGGGATACAGATAAGATGCGCGCAGAGAGTTATGTTTCTCAACAATTGGTAACCAGCAATGTGTATAAGAGAAATATACATCAATAAGCTCCCAAGCATTGTGGGGGAGTTGATTTTGTTGGGCATCTGCGAGTTTCATTGTCTCTGAAGACGCGGCGCTATTGAAAATCGGCGCAGGAAATGTGGCAGAGTTTTGCCGCTCTCCTTTCACCGGATATGTTTCGCGCAGAGGTCCAAATGCGGGATCGAATGCGGAAGCCTCAGTCGGTGGAGTAAAGGAGCTATCTTGGCGTCTCCTCTTCGCTGGCCTGTCGTCAGTTATATCAAGAAGCGGGAGGAGCGAGTCCAATTCTCGAGATAAACGGCTTTTCCTCCATGTATCCGACAATGCCTCGCCATCTTTGCTGTTCCAGCCTCGTGGTAGAGCCTCTGTTCCGTGCCTCTGTTCCATCAAGGAGATCACATTTGTTTCGATTTCTGGTGCCTCCCGTATCGTAAAGCCCCAAAGGTTCTCCAGTCCTCGTACATACCCTTCGGGAAGCCCTCTTTTCTTTACGGCTGGGTCATAAGAGCACGAATGCCCTCGTACTGCACAGGCTGAGCAGGCGGGCTTCGCGCCGTCGCATTTATCTTTCCTGCTCCGGCACCGGTCGCAGGCCTGAGCCACGCGTTTACGCTGAACTGCGGGCGGACTCATTGTCTAGTTTGCGAACTGCGGGGCAGAACCTTCTACAACAGATTGCCCTTTTCGAAACCGTCACCATTGGTGTTGTGCCCAAGAGGGTATGTTCTCTCTTCCAAATTTATTGTCGAGCTGGCCCATTCTTGACCGTCCCAGAAATCTGGTCGCCAAGGATAGATTCGTCCTTCAAAGTGAATGCTTCAAGGATGGCTTCGGCAGTTTCCAGCGTCTAGGAATTGTGGCGTTAGGCGGACAAGATGCGGTGTCTGATATTATAAACCTTAAACTGGAGCCCCATATGCCACGGTCTCTACCGCGACTCAATTCGGAGATAATTGGTGATTAAGGTAAGGTCAGATATTGTTTGTGATGTAACCCTTGCCGGTCGGGACTCCATGGCCGATCAATCTGGGGATCTTAGGATCCGGATACCAAGGGAAGATACTTTACCCGGTTGTGCGTTGCTGACTAACCAAAGGATCGCAGTTGACGTCGCACCACATAATTTGCAAAACAACAATTCTGGAGAAATAAAACATCTATAAGTTTATGAGGCCCTATTATGCGTCTAGATATGTTGGGGCGAAAGTTTGTTCAAGACCACCGCCCTAGAAAGTCTTGCATTGTTAGACTCACGAGATAATGAATCCACCGATCATGGCGGCTTCTCCCACGTCTGATATGGAAGCGCTTCAGGATAGGAACGCAGTTTTGGCTGAAATCGGCGAGCTTTATCGTGTAAAATCTCCTCAAAGCCCGCGAGAATTTGCCCCTAATGCTACTATTGTCCTCGTCGGATGCCGTGGATCAGGCAAACGGTCACTGGGTTTCATTGGAGCTATCCACCTTGGTCGCCGGCTGATCACAGAAGATCAATATTTCGAAGAAGTCACAGGACTATCTAGGAAGTCGTTTTTATCCGAGCATGGGCAGCAAGAGTTTAAGAGGAAGAACATCTATGCCCTCCAGAAGATGTTAAAGGAGAACCCCTCCAATTGCATTATTGAATGTGGAATGGGAAGCTTGGCCAAGGAAGCCCAAGAGACGCTGAAGGAATACTCACTGTCACATCCCGTGGTCCATATCGTTCGGAACTTCAACCGCATTCGTTACCTTCTCAACCTATCTGAGGATGAAGCGCGCCGGTTTGAGAACGCTGACTCGGTGCATCGATCTTGTTCAAATTTCGAGTACTATAATTTACATGACCCAAGCTGCGAGGCTAATGGCACCGATAGCCCTCTGGACCGGGCAAATCCAAACTATTCCTTTGGCTTAAAAGATGCCAAAAAGGACTTTTCTGGGTTTCTTGATTTCATCACTAACAATGGGCATGGGTTAGCTGCACTCGAAAACCCACTATCGATTGGAGCTGTGCCACCTGAGAAAAGGCAATATACCTTTGCCTTGTCCTTATCTCTTTCAGACTTGATCGCTTCAAAGATCGACATGTCTGAGTTAGAATCAGGTGGTGGTGATGTCGTGGAGCTGAAAATCGATACATGGACAGCAAGTATGCTATCTGTGATATCGAAGCTGGTTGCTGTGATTCGCAGGGAAATAGGGGTTCCCATCATACTCAGTGTGGTTGATCTTGAGAACTATACGAAACCAGGCCAGCCAAGTGCAGGTCAAGAGGCTCGCATTCCATTCACTCAAGAAATCGCTGTCATATTACTTGAGCAAGGCCTGCGCCTTGGTGTCGACTACATCGCCATAGATTTAAATTTTGAAGATCGCAACATCAGACGACCCCTCAGTGAGAAGGGCCGGACAAAAGTCATTGCCCATTACTATGATGGCAGGCCTCCTACTTTTGGATGGCTGCAGCCAGATCGACTTGCGCTTTATAGTCGAGCCCAGTCTTTCAATTTTGACATTGTCAGGCTTGTCCAAACAGCAAAGACTTTGAAAGACAACGACGACATCAAGATATTCTGGGAGAAAACAGCAGCACTCCCTGCACCGCATCTACCTATTATAGCATATAATTCAGGTAGCATCGGAGTTGAAACTCTGGCGCTGAACAAGATTTTCTCGCCCGTCACCCATCCTGTCCTCACCCGAACCAGGACTCCAACCACCAGTCGCCTCACATCGGAAGAGGCACTTCGAAAGCTGTTCGACAAGTCCATCTTTCAGCCTCTCCACTTCTATATCAGTGGAGCTATGGTCTCCTACAGTCTCTCTCCCGCAATGCACGGGGCTGCTTATAAAGTTTGCGGTATGCCACATGATTATAGCATTAATCAGACCTCTTCTGTCGAAGACTTCCTTCGCCTCGCGAACGAACCCAATTTCGGTGGTTCTGCGACCAACCAACCACTCCGCATGGACGTTGTACCCCACCTCTCCGCTGTCAGCTACCATGCCCACGCCATTGGGTCCGTGAACACCGTTGTCCCGCTGCGCGCACTGCCATCTTCTACACAGTCCCTCGCCTTACAAGCCACAGAACCCAAGCGCTCCGGTCAATGTGTCGCCCTTTACGGTGACAACACAGATTGGATTGGTATCATGACATCAATTCGCCGCAATGGGTCGCCGCGGAATGCCGTCCAGCCATCCAAAACTACTGGTCTCATAATTGGCGCAGGGGGCATGGCCCGTTCTGCCATCTATGCACTTATTCGCCTTGGCTGCCGTAGAATCTTCATCTTCAATCGCACCGTTGCCAATGCTGTCGCAGTGGCTGATCACTTCAATGCCTGGGCCGGACAGCTCAGGTTCGACCTTCCAGTCGTCAAGGTGCTGCGCTCAAGGGATGAGCCATGGCCCGCAGGTCTGCGTCCACCCACCCTTATAGTATCGTGCCTCCCCGCGCACAGCGTTGAAAACCAGCCCGTCCCATCCTTTGAGATGCCCGAGCAGTGGCTGCAGAGTCCCACAGGCGGCGTTGTCATGGAGGTATGTATATCATCCATCTCTCTAGGAGGATTATAAAATACTGTGGCTGACATTACTTACCTGACAGCTGGCATATCGCCACACTGAAACTCTCCTTGTGAGACAAATCCGCGACCTTCGCGCCCGCACTGGGCAAGCATGGGTCATCGTCGACTTCTTGGATGTCCTTCCCGAGCAAGGCATTGCTCAGTTTGAGCTTATGACCGGTCGACGCGCTCCAAGGAGAACGATGCGGGAGGCAGTGATTGAAGCTGTGCGTGATGATCCAGCAGGTGGCTTTAAGGTTTAGACGTTAGGAAACAAGGGATGGACACCCAATCATAAAACGAGCATATGATACCAAGCCATGGCGTTTGCTCCCTTGCAGCGAGATATCTTGGCCGAATACCCAAATAAGTAGTCATAGTTATGGAGTATAATGTTATTACTTCCCCGTTCTCTCTCGTACAAGCTAGCAAATGGGCTTTTCATAACGTTGGTTTGACAACAGACTACTGGATTCCAAAAACAGCGTCAGTCCATAACAACTGTAGCTTTTAAGAATGTTGGATCGGATCTGAAAACCTATCCACAAAAACACTGGGGAACCTCATATTAATATACCTCCAAATCGCGCAAATTCGCTCGCATCATGAGACATATTAGTTTCGTGTTACCCACCTTGTAAGCCGCACATTCCACTGGAATGTAGTCTAGGCCATATAAGTGCCGATGCAGTTAAAATCGCCCATCTACACCGCATACTGAAGTAATCATGCGCCTTGACCACTACAAACATTTTATGGAGTTCCCAAAGTGGCAGGTCCTACGCAACCAATACACCCAAACCGGGCCAAATTCCCCGCCTGACTCACGCACGGCAAAACAAAAAATCCCGCTCACGTGACAATTTGACTTATCACAATTGAAAATTTATAACAATAGCAACCCCTCTCGCTCTCTTTCCAAGCCGTCCAAAAACTCAGCCAACGTCTCTAGCAAATAAAAAAAATCGAGCAAGCTCACAGCAGAAAAACATCTCTTAAAATGCCTCTTCCACTGCCCCCAACTCGCCCGGTGCCCCCGCCTGCAAGTGCGTCGTCCTCTGTGGAACTTCGCCCCATGGTATGGGCGGATGCGAAGCGTACGGCAGAGCTCGCGCAAGCTGCGTATTGGGACGCACCGCTTTCGGATTTGATTACACCGCACCGAGTGTCATACCCAGAGGACAATGCACTGTGGTTTGAAAGACGGATCAAGAACCGCATGGTGAGCCCCCGGAATAGGGGGTTTGTTGCCGTAGGCGACGGCGAGACAGTCGGGTATATGCAATGTGTTCGGCTTGGTGATGATGAGGGGGCGATGGAGGTAGCGAAGGGGAAGAAGAAGTGGTGGTCGGGGTTGGTGGAGTGGGGATATGGCATTTATATGAAGTGTGCGGCATGGGCGTTTCCGGATCGGAGTGAGAGCCGCGAAGGGCTAGAGGAATTTAGGAAGGCTGGGGTGTTGGAGAATGAGAAGCACTGGAAGGACAGGGAGGATAGGAAGAACCGGTGGTATGTGCAGAGTGTTGTTGTGGCGGAGCAATGGCGAGGAAGGGGCGTGGGGAAGAAGCTGATGGCATGGGTGCTGGAACAGGCGCAGAAAGAAGGCGTGGCAGTTTCACTGGAGGCGAGCATGATGGGGGAGCGTCTCTATCGCAGTATTGGGTTCGAACTGCTGGACAGGTTTATTATGAGGATTGATGGGTGCGAGGAAGACGACGGTGGTATCATGATGTGGAGCCCAAAATGAGGTGAGATGCTGAGTTGGAGGAGCTGTTGAAGAGCACAAGTGGAGACTGTTTGACTCGAATCGTTTTCTTGTTTGGAGATGGGATAACTTCTTGTGATTTGAATGGGGCCTAGGATTGCTCATGTTTCACTCTGGGCATTGATGTCAATATCAGCAACGAACAAGTTAATAATCTAATCAATACTGTATTAAATAACGACAAACTAAAAAAACAAATGCAGGCGGCGTGTGCGAGATGAGTCTAAATCTAAATCTAAATGCGTTCGTTCTGTCAACCAAGTCTGTTCGATCTGTTCCAGTAAGCTGTTCGTACATGAAGCCTGTTCCAACAAATGCAGAAACCACCAAATACCAAACATGGATGTGTTGCGCAAATTCTTAATCCCAACAAAAAAATAAGTACTAAGACAAGGAAATAATATCAAAATGCCAAAATGCCAAAAATCCGCCCCTTTCGTCGCTCTATCCCGCTATGCCATGAAGTCAGATCCCGTAGCGCCTTGCAACGTTCCATGCTGATTCCAAATGATGCCAAACACCGAGCCCCATAGTAGCTGAAAATGCACCCCAGTTCCTTCGTAATGCCTAAGGAATGGCCACCAGTGGTATGTCGTCAGTGGCGGTGGTGTAGGGACATTACTTGTGCGATACATAGACATAGCAATATTCGCATCGAGTGTGGGCACAATTGGGGCAAGAGTGCATGCGAACCGTCTGCCCTGTTTCGCTACAGTCGCAGCACTGCCAAAGCTGTACGGTGCCGCGGGACTGGACCCCTGAGTCTGAGCCCATTCCAAAGGCCGCGTCGTTGGTGGAACCATGGGAACAGTGCTTTATGTAATCGCTCAAGGAGTGTGCATGACCAGCGCCGCAGGCTGTCATAGAATCGCCCAAGTTGGCGAGGGAAAGTTCATGTGCGAGTTGAGGAGCTGCCATGTTCTCGACTGAAATAGATCTTGAGGTTTGAGCCACACCGTTCATAGTTGTATCAGAGCTGTAGCTTTGGCGTCCGGTAGGGAGTAAGCTGGTTGGAGTTGGTGTAAATGTTATATTGTTCAGTAACATATATTGGTGGCAGGATTGATTGATAGAAATATAATGTGTGAGTCAATGTCGATGGCGATGAGAGTGTTTGGTCTGGCCCTTTGATTCTCATCGGCTTCCGTGATCGTATATATAGCAATGTGATGCCATCAGGAACCGTTATTGCTGTGCCACAAATAGGAACGAGATTGACCAATGTGAGAGCTAAAACATAATAAATGCGCTATCACTCACCGAAATGAGCTTGCCATCTCACCTACAGCGCCCGAACAAATAGCTCTTGAACCAGTCGAGGCGGACGTGAGGATTGTATGGAGAGTTGAAGCCTGAGCATTTCACTTGAACGCTCGCCCCAGCATCTCACGGGGGGGTACAACGGGCAGGCCCACAGGCACCTAACCGTTGCAGTGCCCAGAAAGAAGGCAACTTTGGCCTAGCCAAGTGGTTCCTACTGAAAGAGTCCATCTATAGGTCCATTTCTGCACTATAACCAGGCAGACTGCAGCTCTCATTGTACTGCGCCGAAAAAAGCCTCAGAAGGGCGGTCTCGGTGAGTAGAGAGAGTAAGGACCCACTGTGAACAAGTGACGTGGATATCCGGCCTGCACGGGGCACGTAGAGTGTAGTAGATTTGGGTCGAGGCATTCAATTATATTCCCTTTCCATTATTTTAGATCAGTTGCAACAATAGCCAGCGTTGCTTGACCGCCGACCCCATTATCACTAATGACTCCAAACGTGAGGGATTAAGCTGTGTTCCGGATGAGGCTCAAGGCTGCTTACCTAATCCAGCCGGTGTGATTGGGCGTTGAAAACCGAATCAGAGTCCCAGAATACAGGGCGGGAAGGCTGCTGACCCTCAGCCTTGTCTCCTCCTTCCTCACTGACAACGGCGGTGAGCTGACAACTACGAGTATCAAAATCGGTATTGTGGTGTTGCCCATTAGTATAATCACTCAGGAATTGCGCAGCAAGTCACGCAGAATAACGTGTAGTCTCTGTTAACCACTCGTGCCCGTGCCTCACCACAAGGCAGTGCGTGGGCTCTCTTTAAGACCAGTTCCCAGATCAACCCTTTGAGCCTTACCACCAACTAATACGTTGCGAACTGGGTTGCAATCGGGCGACGGCGATGTCCGGGACCCATTCCAAAGTGGCGCATGTTATCTTTTTACGCAAGGCTCAAAACGCTGAGCGGAACGGGAACAGTGTCTTTTTTTTCGCTCTGCTGGTGCCTGGCAGATGGATCCCGTCCCTTGAAATCTGATCACGTGAGGAGTATATCAACCGTTTTGTATGGGAATGGAGGGCAGTAGGCTGGGCTGTGCAAGAAAGGCATCCAGGACGGTGGAGCGTTGAAATGCGGTTTCGACGATCACAAAAGCTCCGAACCTGCACCCATTGGTCAAGCTGTGCCACGACAGATGTGCCTGTTCCCCATTACCGAGGCGATGGGAACTGTCTGCCCTTCACTTGATGTTCTGGGCCAGGGGGCATTGAGATACAGGCTGTGTAAATGGTTGGGCATGAGATGTAGACGTGCTTAAGCAGAACTAATTCCAATTCTCTAAAAAATCGATCGAAAAACAATTTCGCCCCCTAAACGCCCATCCTCAGCCACCCCTTAATTCAACCTCCCTACCAATGCTAGCCCCAGAAACGCCCATGCTCCCATCACCTGACATGACTTGTGCTGTATCCCCCTGTACTGTATTGTGTTGTCTCGAGACAGTTCTGCAGTGTGCCGTCACTGGCCTGTGAGGTAATTAGTATGCAAGGGCGAACCAAGAACAGAGAGCAACAAACCAGTTCGCCATTCCAACGCCAGCCCATTCTTCAAACGCCAGCCCATTCTTCAAACGCCATCCCATTCTTCAAACGCCGGCCCATTCTTCAAACCCATCATCATCTGATATACCTCAATACACAGCCCCCGCCATTCCACGCCCCAACCCACGTCCGCCCCCCCCGCCGTCCTCCCCGCCGCCGTCCCCCCCCCCTCGCCAACCTAGTTTCTGGGTTCCCACCTGGTCGGGCTGTTCGCATCGAACAACCGGTAACAGTCACTCTTCATGCAGCCAACACTGTTGGCGGCCAGATATGGCCCATCACCGCAGTGGCCACAGAAGATATTCTTGATCCATCTCTGGGATTTGTGGTATCCGCACCCGGCGCAGTTATTGACAGTAGATCCGTTGACGGTACTGCAGCCTCTGCATCTCCAAGACGGCATTTTGATCGAGTTGGTGAGAGTAAGATATATAGCTTTTGGTGCAGTGGAACAAAGATGTTTTGGATTGATGTCGCTGTGAGAATGAGGATGTGTTTATTGAGAGGACGTGATTATTGAGAGGATGTGATTATTGAGAGGATTGTGCGTGGTAGATGATTTTTCCCGCAGTGAGCATATAGCTATATATATGTGAGAGTGATCTAAGATATACTGCTCTCGACTCCTTTCGTATGGGAAGTGAGGCGTGACGCCGAGCCCATCACCACAAACCAGAGACCCACAGTTAGAAACAACCAAACCCATCGTTCTCCTAGATAGCCCAATGAGTGCCCTGGTACCTGAGGGCGTTACGGGATCAACATGGACAAGAGAACACGTATTTGAAAATAGGGCGGAGTGACTATATGCCTTTCCAATCGATTTGAGGCCGGAAGCACCGAAAAGTCTGAAGATGGTAATAGTGAAGTGGAAGCGGTGATAGGAACTGCGGTGCACTAGTACACCGAGCAGCACACCGAGACCCAATGGAATGAAATGAGAACCTTTGGATTCCTACTCGGAAGGTCTGATTCGCCCGTTAGAGTAAAGGGGCAGTGACGGGGTGCGGGGCGCCAGTAGTGAATCATGGGAGGTATGACCGCCAACATGGCAAGTCTTCTATTGATGCTCAATCGTGGTATTCAATGGCAGTGGTGATCGGGCGTAGAAGGCACATTAACTTCGGTGGCAGTGCTGGCAAACGCGTAACATGGGCCCTGCCAGGAATCTCAAGCCGTGCGGCCTCACTCTCGTGGCATAGGATAACACGGCTACCGGGGCTTTGTTCCGGCCCGGGAGTTTTGGAGCCAGTTCACCGATATGTAACAGCGCCTAGGACTATGTATGTCGAGCGAGCGAGTCGGTAAGACCCCAGCCTTGGACCCCACATTTGCCCTTTCTGCTCGTATGGTTTCAGGGTAATTTGTAGCCCTAATGAAACAACGGAGATAGAAGAGTGTAGAGAAAGTTTCCCGGATTATTTTCGCTCACCGCGTGGCTGAGTAAGTGCCCGTAGTTCGCCCTGTACTGTAGACAGAACTGTATCGGGTCGCAATGCGGTCAAATTCCGGTGCCGCATTGCGCCGATGATATTTGCACAGTTGATACGTATGAAACAAAGACTTATCTTATTTTTCAATCAAATAAAGAGTGCTTGAGGAGCGTTTGTGGGAAAACATAACGTTGTCCAATGGGTAGGTAGTCGACATCACAGCCTTGTCGAGTCCAGTATAACTCTTTTGGCAAACACCAGGCTTTGTTGAAATATGTCACAATGCTGCCGTGAGTGAACTGCTCCACATAATGTCTCAATGGGAGACTCCTCTCAGCCTAACGTCTCGGTGAGAAAGTACACCGGGAGGAGGAGAGAGATATATCCTTGTCAGCCTTGGCCGGAGCCGTGGTGACATTCTATATATTCGTTGGCATAGCTTTCATAATTCGCCTGTGCCGAGTGATGAATCTCCCCTATTCATCTACTGGACAGAACAAGATAGAAGTGAGTTGTGCAGATGATGGTAGGATGGTTCTTCATTCATCTCAAGAGGAGGTTGTTTTTGAGGTGGAAGCGACGTGTCGATACCGAGGTGAGTCACGGATAAACATTTTATCCGATCCTGTCTGTTGATCCTTGGCCGGACCTGTCCAAGGTTTGTGGAAACGGCGACTGGTACGAATATGTCTCTCAACTGCCAACGTCCGCGACACTATTGTTGTTGTTGATGAGATGAGGTCGCATCTAAAAGCGAACCCTCCAAAGTTTGGGGTCACATAGAGCTTTAGTATCTATACCTATCATTCATATCAAACAACAAGTTGAACTACAGGAAACTGATATGGCGCCCGTTAAACCCGAGGCCGTCAACAAATGGGTTGGGCGCATTGTCCCAGCTTTTCTCGCCGGCACAGTAACATATGCAACATATGTATTTGTTGCGCAACTCTGTGGTGGGTTTGAGTCCGTCGAATAGCAATTGAACGAAGCATGCTGACGAGACAAGTTAACTTCCTTCTCAGAGGCCATCGGCCGCGCCCTGGCATATCCGCTGCCCTACTCGCGATATACTTCGTTTTATTTCTTTTCATGACAATCACCTATGGGAGGCTCGTTTATACCGTCACTGTCGATCCAGGGTATCTGCCGTTGGGGCCCGCAGCAAAGAGATATGACAAGGCCGACAAGAACCTTTCGCAGCAGAATAACGGGGTAGCCGGCAGAGCTAACGACACCTTGGGGCCTGAATATCCGTTTTCAGAAACTGCAACAGCCATAGACGATGGGGCAGACTCTCCTGGGCTGGAGCTGTTTTATACGAAAGATGTCTTTGTCTGTTCCCAAGATGGACGCCCCAAGTGGTGCAGTGAATGCGCCAACTGGAAGCCAGACCGAACGCATCATTGCAGCGATATTGGAAGATGTGTCTATAAAATGGATCATTACTGCCCATGGCAAGTTACACAGTAGCCTCACCAACTCGTCCTAGAGCCCCAAAACTAACTCGCAACAGGGTTGGTGGGGTTGTCGGCGAGAATAGCTTTAAATTTTTCGTCCAATTTGTGGCGTACGCTTTCTTCTACTGCCTCTTCGTGGTGGTTGTAACGGCAATATATCTCAGTGAGGATTTGTCAGATACGGTGCGTTTGCCATACCGCCCGACACTGATATTTTACTTCGGTGCTTTTGCTGACCTTTTTCCAGTCGGAACTGAACGGCCACTTTGTGGCTCTTGTCGCAGTGTAGGTCAAGCCCACCTTGATCAAAAACCCACTCTAATTGTCTACTAGCTCCGGATTCTTTGGCCTTTTCACTTTTGGGATGACATGCAGCTCACTGCAGTTCGTTTTCGCAAACCTCACGACAATCGAAAACCTGAGCAAGAAACGCCGCGCATGGCTACTTGCTGTACTAATCCCACCAACATTCACTTTTCCCCAACAGGGTAATTATCCGCATATTACCTACCCACTTCCTCTCCCAGAGAGTGAGAAACCATCACCTTCGGCACCGTCATCACCAGCATCTCCACCACACGACGGGGTTATAAGGGAGCCTGAGGCTTTATCGGAACGAGACGCAAGGGCAACCAGAACGTTCGCCATTCTACAGCTTGCTGTTGGGCGAAACCCATGGGACCTTGGAACAGTTGGGAACTGGAAGTCGGTAATGGGGAACAATTTTCTGGACTGGGTGCTACCAATTAAGCAGTCTCCCTGCCGCAATCATGAGAGCCACGAATCCCAGTTCGAAACTGGTCGTTGGGTGGAAGAGCTGCTGGTCGAGGTGGGCTTCATGTCAGAACGGGATATGCGGAAACCACTCCCCTTCAGGGGAAGGAAGTTGAAGGGCCCGAAACCGGATATTATGGAGAAGAGTGGGGTGGCGCCGGCGATGACGGCTGAGTGCATACCGAGAAACGCACATTAATGGAGGAGGGGTTTATGCATTACGCTTAATAGGTTACTTAGTCGGGCGTCTTTGGCGGGGTTTTTTAGGCATGGAGTTTGGCAGGAGATTGCATTGGGGCAATGCTGTTGTGGATATCGGAAGTGTACCAAGGGCCGTGAGCACCGCCCTATAGAATGGACTGAACGCGAGAAGAGCCCATAAATATTTGATGACAACATGGCATACGCGAAAGGTCACATTAACGTGCACTGCTTCCAAGGGCGTTGCGTGTGTGGTTGCCACAGCTCTGTTTTACTTGTATGAGTTTCAGCTTCGGATTGCCAGATTTCGATTGGTTCGCTCGTAGCAACACCATTCCTACCAAACTATATTAAAATCCCGAAAGATAGATACCCGACCGAATATAGCATTAGCTGCCCGACACCCGGTTTACCGTTTTCAATAATAGTAGTTATTGAGTGACAGCTTGCTCCAGATGTTTATGTGATGATAGGTTATGCGAGTGCGGAACATGTGTGTTGTATGAAAATAGGCATGTGACGCGAGTGCTGACGAACCAGACGCGTACAAAACTGTATGCCGTAGAGTGAGGGATTAAATTGTTATAATATATTATCATAATGCTATCACAGAGGGTGAAAGTTGCAACTCGACTCGACTCGCACAGCAATGTGATAAGTGTACTTTGTCACAAGATAGGAAAATATGTAGTAATCTGGAACACTTCGAGGTTTGAGGGTATATGTGGCAAAGAGTGCATGGGATGCGCCTGCCTTCTTTATGTCCGTACAATTATGCCGAACCGTCGAAGGGTCAGAAAGCGCCACGAGCTTCTAGAGTCAATCTCACGTAAATGAACCAAGTCAAGTCCTCTTCATGGAAAAACTACCTGCAAATCCCACATCTTAAGTAAGCACCCACTTCTCAATAACACGCGATTGGCGAGACAGACTCCGAAAGCTCCTAGTCCTGCCGATATCTTCATAGGCAGAAGCAGGGCGTCAAGAACCCCCCTAACCCTGATGCACATAGCCCCTCTCTGGCAAGCGACGCCCCCGAGTGGTTGATCTTCGGATGGCGGCCGCCCAATGACCGTGACATTGCACCACCCCAGATCTATATAAAGCACGGAGAAATGAGTGGCAGAGCTGGACGTCTGGTCAGACGCAAGGCTAATAAAACTCTGAGCAACGGAATGGGAGGGATGCCTGGATCCCCCAGGTCAGGCAGTGTCACGTGGGTCGAGACCACCAGGTAAAACACTGCTCATGAACTGCAGCAGTCAAAGAACTCAATAATTGATGGATTCCGAATGCTGGAGGTTGGCCAGCAACCTCTTTTCTTGGACAGAGTAACCATCCTTGACAAATGACACCATGTAACGGTGTGGTAGAAGGAAAACTTGCTCAAAAAGCGGTCAAGAAAGAACCACAACATAGAAACGACCGACACCGCTGTTTTAAACCGCCATCGAGATCTCAAAAACTCTGCACAGTATTTTGAAAGACCTTCAAGGGTGCCTTTGGCATGGCCTAATGACAAAAACACAATTGAGATGAAGCAAATTCCAGTTGCCAGCACAACAAACAACCAAGACAAACATCAACGTCAACACAAATCTTCCAAAGTCCAGCCACAGCGCAGTGCCCATGTCATCGTCGTGTATGGTGACGTGACAAAAGAAGAATATCCTTGATCAAAGCATTGGAGTTCTTTCCACTTCCAGGGCTGCGATCGATATCAAATAGTGCGAGCGGGTTTTTAGCCATACGTCGCCACAGTATAATGGTTTCCCAGACGATGTCTCCAGACTTGCGGCCCCCTCGAAATGTCTTTCATTTCTGGCTTCATCCTTAGGTCTTGCCCAAGGGATCGTTGATCCCCGGTCGTGGATGCGGGTCTTCACAAGACCCGCACTTCTTGTGGCCACAGATACATATATCCGGCTGTCCACTTTTGACAACATGACCACTGCAGCAGCAGCATTTGTACATTGTTGATAGTAGCACAGGGTTTGCGTTTGCCGCGTCCATCTTTGGCAGGCGCTGGTTATGGTGCTGGCTGTGGTGATGGTTGAGGACGGCGAGATATGGTGAGATATCAAGAGTGGGTTGTCGATTCAGGGAACTGGTTTTATTCGTGTTGGGGATTGATGCGCAGATATATGGGGATCCTCTTTGTCCACCTGGATGTATCCCAAAGTGAGTGAGATATGTGTCTTCTGGTTTGCCCCTTTATCAGTTACTGAGCGCGTAAGGGGCTCGGCCAGGATCAAAGGGGCTAAACTTACAAGCTGGATCACTGGAAGGCGATAATTGACCCCGAAAGACGATACTCTGAAGTTCAAGTTGTGCATCGTTGGGTTCTGCTGAGAGATGTCTCGATACGACTCTTATGTATTCGAGTCTTGAGTTAAAGGGGCTTGCCAAGTCATGGATAACGTCCTGATCTCAGTGAAAGATAAAAGCTGACGACAGCTCAGGGGCTCCCAAGAAGCGGTGTGATAAAGAACTCTTTCAGGGGCTCGGATATCATTGGCGTTTGCTTTCGCAGCGTTGAATCTCGTTCGCTGGTCGGTAATACAATGGCACCGGCCACTCCGTCCGATACCTGTTAACGTCGGGAATTCCTGTGAGGCAACGACGCGACTTAAAATTGCAGGAGTTTGCAACATTGTTCCTTTCAGCCGCTGTCAGTTAAAAAAAACTATCCACCAAACGAAATCCGTCGTTGCTATTGTGGCAGAGAATATGTGACTGCGAAACGACATGGTACCCCTCTCGAGTACGACTGGCGATAGCGCACGCTACCTAGAAGATTCGCCTGGTCACAAGCCCCTATATGAGACGTTAGCGATTCGAGTAGGCTCTGACTACTACCCTGGCACTGACATTGACTGGCCATGACCTATCAATGACTGGATATCGTCATCCTCCCCTTAATATATGATCGGAGCTTGTTTGGACGGCCATCCAGCTGCGCGTCATGGGCTGACCAACAATTTGCGGCTCCAGAAAGTCGCTACAGCTAGATATTGCCAGGGGGATTACACAGACAGCGAAAAAGAGCGACGATACTCGAAGGCAGCGACCGTTCCGAGACAGTGCGTTCCCAATTCCCCTCAGCAATAGCAACTGAGATTTCTAGCTCGCCATGTTGTCCCTCGTGACGATTCTCGGTATTGCCGAGCGGTCCGTCCTGCATCAACCGTTTTTCCTGAGAATTTCTAGGTGTATTCCATGAGAGGCTCTGCGAAGGCATTCGGTCTACCGAGCAGCGGCGCATGACCACTAGGCTGGTGATGCATGATCCTGGGTTTGCAGGAGCCTCTTAATTTCGTGCATGGCCTGTTAAATCTTGGAGCCTCCATTCGATGGTCGGCCTCTAGTCATACGGCGACTAGGGTGAATGTCTGCCTGGAGATGTCATGTCCTTGGGCCCCAGCTATTGGGTTCACGTTAGCCCTGCTGTTCGCGGAATGCAGAGGATCACACACAGGCTGGCCTATTTCAGCGCGCGAATATTTGTCAGGGGTTCGGCCAAGACTCAGCTACTACTCCAGATACTGCGATAGCATCCTGTCTGTCATACAGAGGATGCGGCTCTTTCTTTCATTGCGGCTTTTATCTCACATCTCTAGCCCCGACAAGCATTGTTACGTTGGGCTACCTCGCTCGCCCCGTGTTCAACAAGGCTGTGGGGACTGGTGGTTCTGGTGTCAAGGTGTACTCCTATTCGACCACAATTCAGAAACAGAAGAGCGGTGAAGGAGATGCAGCCCCTCTATCATTTGAAGAGTCATTCTTTAAGATTGTGCTGAAGATCTATGGCCGTGCTGGTCGCGAATACATGTAGATGGGCCAGCAACTGAATAGGAAGACAGCGGAACGGCAGACATAAGAAGTAAAGGCTTCTATGTTGGTCATTTCCGACGTACCGGGGGCTGCATCGTCTGATGTATTGTATATGCACGTCGCCCTGCACTGAAGCGCCAGGTTGGGGGATCCACATACACTACAGGCTATAGAAAACTAGGGTATTACCTCGAAGCGGCAAGCATACATACTAACCTCTACACCGGTGTAGTTACCAACCTTCCTCAACCAGACATCTCCCGTACTATGAGCCTGTCTTTCCCGCCGCTGACCGACACCGAATGGTGGGACAGAGCATGGGACATCCCTGGTGGCCAGCTCTCTGTGCCTACTCCCATCGGGGGCCGAGAGAATGGTGCAAGTATCTCTGGTGAATTATTCTGTGAGGAGAAACGAGATATCCTTGCGACATATGCTATTGATAATGCACAGGTTCAAGCGTGGCTACATCCAAGCCGGCCGCCCCCTCCAAGCCATGCTCAACCACTAATATTGGCACATTAGCCAAAGCTTGCAGCCACGGCGCCTAGGGCTGGCTACCATGTGAAGCAAACAATACAGTAAGGAAGCATGCCATAAAGATGCGCGTCATAATGTCTTAGATTCGCGGCTCCTTCCCCATAGTATTGCGCCATTACAGGCAAAGCCAATGTCTAAATACTGGGCCGTACTTGTATACTCACAAGTTGAACCCAGTCCACCATCAGTGAACGGGTCTTTATCACTTCATCTGGGGTCAATAGGTACGTCGTGGTCTATACATACAGATAAATGAACAAGAGGTAAACCTACCATCTCAAAACTTGACGGGCCAAATAGCAACTAGAATCCATTCGTCTATAACCGTAGAATAACCAATCTATGGGTCGTTTGTTGGATTTACATGGGAGCACGGCCGTGCGTTTGGGGGCGGCCCGCTCGTGGCGGGTATCGGGTAGCTGGCGTCTACAAATGCCGATTACCCCGCCGACCCCACTACTCCAGACATACGAACCTCTCAACATATTACAACGTTGTTTCTATTCGCAAATACGCGCGCAAACCATATTCGGAATAAGAGGGTTGAGAATGGAGGCCTGACCAGCATCTCAAGGGCCCAGTCTTTGTTCGCCAACAATGTCATTATCCCTCACCCCTACCACGTCCGCGACGTACCTCACCGAACTCGCCCTCTCGGGTGCCTTGGATGAGATCTCCAACAGCCCCGGCTCTGTCCGCCATCACATCAGCAGCCATGGTCTTGTTCGCAGCGGAGTAATCTGCAAAGCTATGGTTTTTGTGATATACCAAACAGGGCGGTACGGACCGCAGAATGGGTTCCGACTGTGCCTGGTGCACGAGGGGTTCGAAATTAGAGATGAGAACGAATCTGGGGGGCAGAAAGACGCAGTGTATGATGCTGAAATGCCTGTGGCGCAGGGGACGACGGAGATTATACGGTTAGGTGTGCCACCACCCCCGATTGAAGACCCCTAGCCGTGTTTGCTCGATGGCATCTGGTTTTCTTCAAGCAAATCGATCTACAAATGGCTGTACAGTCTTAGCCTCGCGCAGTTTTGCAAACTCACGCTGACGGTACCAATCAATTATTGACTGCTCACATGGCGTATAGCAACAGCAATTGCAAACACAGTTCAAGATGTGTGCTTTAATATTTTGGGTGTAGACGCGCATTTAGCAAATGAACATAAGGCAGGCGGTGACACTTTATGACATGGATATCGTAGGTAGCTGATGGTTTGCCTTCTTCCTGACACTCTGCCCGCTTGTATCAGTCGTCAAATGGTGAACTGAGTGGCTTGTCACCTAGTCTGAAGTATAAAGGAAGCTCTTTCTTCTCGTCTGTCCATCTCTCTACTGCATTAGCAATTTCTTATTATTCTTGCTTCTATGCTACTGTGAACTTCTGAACTATATACTCTATCTTCAAAGATTTTGTGTCGATCTTCAACTTAATATTTGGTATAATACACGTTTCTTTCTACATTGTTTTTATATAAGTAACGGCGATGTTATGGTTTTGAACATGGGATTGACAACGTCGCCCTGAATCATGTCGTTCCAGAATGTGAGAGGATAGTTGAATCATGCAAGAGGATATTCAACTCGGTGAGCTGCAAATCAACATTATTCATTTCTTCACTCAACACATATATATATTGCCGTTTAAAAATCAAATTTTGGTTCTGCCTTCTCCTTTCTCGCAACTTGTCGAGTCCCGAAGCAAAAATCACAACACTTCGCGCCAACTTCTCAACGTCGAAGCATTCACAGCATCCACTAAGTTTTGGCACCTCACAAGAGATCTTATCTGTCGGCTCCCACTCATCATCACCATGCCTTCTACGACTGAATTTCTCCTTTCCGGTAGAGATCTTGCAAACCGAACAATCTAGGCACAGCGCAATACGATCCGTGACCAGGGTAATCAATTAGCCAAAATGCAATACCTGATGGACCTCATGGTCGAAGACATCGAAGAGTTGTTTGTGGAACAGAATATGCACGCCAAATGCGAGGCCTCTAATGCCAAAGCCTACACAAGCAAAGACTACCTTTGGGAGTGCCTAGATTATGAGGAAGACCCAAGGGGGTGGCAACGCTAGAAGAATATGCACCCATGGTTGGATGATTTGGATGAGGATGAGCAAGCGTGGAGGTGTGCGGAGGGAACCATCAAAGCGTTGAACAGGAAGCTGACCAGGGCAGCCAAAGAGGTGATTGATCTTAGGATTAAAGCAGCAAGATCAGCATTTCGGAGAATACGTGCCGAGGGACAAGTAACTGTGTTGAAGAAAAGGCTGGAAAGGTTGCGCAGAGGAGTCGAGCAGCAGTCCGGAGACGAACATGGAGATGATCTCATTGGCCTAGCAGCATTTGAGAACTGGCTACATTGCGAGCTCTGATACTTCTATATATGAATCGCTTTCGATATTATGAGACAGCAACGAGGTGACTCAAGGTATATAGTCAGAATCAACATCTCCTATATATTTGATTCCGCATCTCCTTATTTTGAAGATTTACTACTTTGTATTCTTATATATATACTCTTTGACTAAATCAACGATATCTTTTCATTTTTACTTCGCGTCATCCTTAAGAATTTAGCTCTAGACTCCACTGAGATATATTTCTCTAACAGCATTGCCATATCCGGTTCTACCGATACACAGGAGTATCTACACTTCGCAGAGGAAGCGATTCAACTCATGATGGCTACACGCTCTAGGAGAGCTGTTGAACCTCAGCTGGATAGGGTGGATACGGAGGCCTCTTCCATTCGGGATTCTGAGCCTGAGATGGAGAATGCGGTTTGGCATCCTTCGTAAGGCTGGGCATCCGGAGTTTGACTCCGAGATTGCTGTCGAAATGGGCAAGCCTATTTCTGGAAAAAGGCCTACTAATTAGAGCCAACTGGGCCGGACAATCATATTTATGCGGCTCACGCAATTTTGGAATTCCTCCGTGAGGAACCGGCAGAGGAGGAGGCCAGCCAAACCAAAGCCTAGGATGGGTCTTAACGCCTACTTCACATACACGGTCGTCGACTTCCACGGACCTAGACCTGTATCATATAACCTCGGGGTTACTGAGGTTTTTGTCGAGGGACTGGTATTTATGGGACCGTCGCTGCCGGGGCTGCGGCTCGCGAGCGGGACCTTTCCGATTCCCAGACTTTCCACGCAATCTATCCCCAATGAAAGAAGAGCTCGGCGACACTAACATTCCATATTTGTCGTTGGTGGGTGGCTCTCTGACCCTTTAAACTGGTCACCCTTCAACTGATACTCGGCGGATATCTTCTATTCCTCTGTTCTAGAGATGGGCTTAGAATTGCAGCTTTTATCTTTTGGAGCTGACGGATTTCACGGGCTTAACGAAGGCAACTACCGACGGAAGAATTATTTCAATCCACCATCCCAACCCGAGTGGAAAACAGCGGCTCTACTGTTTTTTTATAGCGTGAGCAGCGATGTCAGACCTTCCCTTTCCTTTGCTTTCCGTACGAGGAATGAGATTGCTTTTAATATTTGCACACATCGATCGCACCTATGCATTTCGGCACTGCCGGAACAGTGCCTAGTAGGCCACAGGCACACAATGGATCTCACTAAGACCCTAGAAGGTTGTGCTATATTTAAGCACATGCGAATATATCTTTCCCCGTTCTGCGCATGAAGATGGAGGTGACTCATATTCTCCCTTTTGAAGTTGCGCATCCATCACGAAACACTGTACAAGGCGATGTGACGATATAATTCTTGCATATCCTGTTCGAATATATTATGTTCTGCCTGTGTTCCGAAGCTTTGCTAACACTGGCGCGCGCGTTCTCTATCCCGATCGTCAGCGCGGAACTATTCTTGGAATAAACTTTGTGCCTCTTCTGTCACAAAGGAGAGCATTGGAGCCGTCCGCTCGAGAGGTACGGAAAGGTCGGCCGAAAGCCACCTCGGAGGATCGGCGCGGGCCAGTCTCTCAATCAGGATGTTTCTCAGAAGAGGACCGACAACGAGCTTGAGAAGATGGTAATGGTGGGACCCATTGAAAAAGGACAAAGCCAACGGCGAAGCAGCGAGGAATGCTCAAACCTAAGAGCGCCCCTGCCCGATAAGAAGCGCACATTCCAACAACTCAAAACCCCATTACTACTCGTGGGTTGGCGGGTGCAAGGGTGCTACGACTTCTTGTCCTCCCCCTTCCCCCCCCCTCCCCGGCATCACTCGCAGAAGACACCTCCGCGTTCTAGCTGAGGGCCATGTGGCGTAGCGTCAGGGTCTGGAGAGTCAAATCGCCATGCTG
Organism: Pseudogymnoascus sp. WSF 3629; assembly: GCA_001662585.1. Classification (NCBI taxonomy): domain Eukaryota; kingdom Fungi; phylum Ascomycota; class Leotiomycetes; order Thelebolales; family Thelebolaceae; genus Pseudogymnoascus; species Pseudogymnoascus sp. WSF 3629. The sequence continues at coordinate 140,074 of KV454608.1, forward strand.
TATTCTGAAGTTGGCGGGTTCCAGACCCAGTTGCTGTACGCTGCTAATTCGCTGCCATGGACCGAACATAAACGTGGCGGAAGACCCTAGAGGGGGGATGTGGGCCAGTTAGGATGGTTGGGTCGTGGGATGTGGGCGAGGGCGGGGTCGAGGGCGGGGTGGTGTTATTACAATACTAAGTTTTTTACACCCAGCTGAGCTCTATGACTGCATCGGCAGTTCTCCTAATAATACTGAGCACCATTCAGCTGAGACGAGTGAGGGGGGAGACGATTGTGGCCAAGGGTAATTCCGTCATCATTGGGGGCGACATACCGATGTACAAGATTGTCACTGTCGAACTGATGTCATTTATACAGGCGGATAGATATGCTGCTATCCACATGGACGCACTCTCAGATGTCAGACGCTCTGGTGGATTTGATGACGAGATTCAGTTGGGGACACGCATGGGGATGAGTGTTCACAGACGACTCTGCTTCGCCGCCTTCCACACCGGTCTAGACAACTTTTTCAAGAGTAGTAAGGTGACTACAGCGAAAGTTGCTGACTGGAGCGACGGGAAGGATTATGGTTATACTGTGTTTCACAAGTTAACCCGGATGGACGTGTTGGCTCCGGCGCATAGGAGCAGAATCTCTGCTGCCATATCAATATGCAGTCCAAGCGTTAAGCTACAGTAGTTGTGTGGGTTGGTGAAGGACGTCTGCATGGACAATAAGCGCAACTTGATTGTCTTTTGTTCATGGCCAACTACACAGTGGCTCGTAGAGCTTCTATTCTTCATCATTGGCGTCCCCACGATGAGCATCCGGGCCGCACATGCCGCCACCACTAGAGCGGAGACACACGAGGCCTTCAACGACCCGACCACACAGGGAACGGTCCTTGTGACGAACCTACGACTTAGGGCAACTTCGATGAACTTACAGAAGAGGTGCTTAGATCTAGTGTAGAGCCCCACGAAGAAACAGAAGATGGAGTCCAACTTTTCGAGTCTACTTATTGCATGCATTAAATGTGGCATACCTTCCTCAGGCACCCTGGCATCACCGAGTACACATGGACTCACAGCAACAATCAAAGCAAGATGCTGCTCGTGAAAGCTAGGAATAGAAATAAAATAACTATAAATATTAATTAATTTCCACCACTGACCCGCAGATTTCATGTACAGTACAGCACAGTACAGTACACCCCTCCCCAACCCCCCTAACATATACCCATTCCCACCCCCTACGACTTCTCCCCCACAACCCCCGCATCTCCACTAACCGCCCCCCCCGTCTCCAACACCCCCCCTTCCACCTCCACCGCCCTCACCTTCCCCGATGTATCCGCGAAACGTTTAGTCGGCACCCATCCCACCGAGTTCCTCGCAACACTAACCTCATCATACAGCTCGTCGACTTCCTCGAGCGTGAGCCCCTTCGTCTCATAGATAAAGAAGTAGACGAAGGCGATGCAGAGGAAGCAGCAGGCGAACCAGATGAAGAAGATTTTGGATTGGAGGTTTGCGTTGCCGGGTCCCCATTTCACGAGGTAAGGGGTTGAGTAGGCGATAGCCCAGTTAAAGAGCCCTATGTGAGGTTAGCCTCTTGAGCGCTGGGAACTAGGCAAGGGAGAGAAAGGGGTGCACATACAATTCGTAGCTGTAGTCATACTCAGACACTTCGCGCGGACCTTGAGCGGGAAAATCTCCCCCGTAACCACCCACGCAATCGGGCCCCCTATGTGAGGTTAGCCTCTTGAGCGCTGGGAACTAGGCAAGGGAGAGAAAGGAGTACACTAACAAGTCGCTGCAAAGAAGGCGATGAATATACAGACGAAGGCAACCCCTGCCTTCTGCGCTGCGACATTGTGGACAATAATGTTGCCCGCGGCGTCTTGGGAGGTGGTGGTCGTGCCTAGGACGGCGACGAGGAGCTGGCTGACGGCCATCCCGACGGCGCCCCAGAACAGGAGCGGGCGGCGGCCGATCTTGTCGATGGCGTAGAGACCGGGGATGGTGGAGGCGACGTTGACGGCGCTGGTGATCATTTGGATGACGAAGGGGTTGGTGATTCCCGAATTTTTAAAGTATTGAGTTCCGTAACTGGGAGAAGTTAGTGGAGATTCCCGAGAGCGGTATGATATAGAAGGCAGTTTATGCCTCGCAACTCTCTGCTAGTGATAATAGGTGCGTGCAATAACTTACTAGAAAATGAAATTAACACCAGTAAGTTGCTGCAGCGCTTGCAGCAAGCAGCCGGTCAAAAGCCGCTTCCCGATGTTGCCGCGAAAGCAGTCAAGGTAGCTCGCCTTGCCTAGATGTAGCTCGAACTCGTGGTTTGCCTCGATCTCGTTCAGCTCCTGCACGATGGCCGGATGGTCGATACCGAGGCGTCTGAGGCGGCCGAGGGAGCGCGCGGCCTTGTCATGCCTCACACGCTTGACGAGGTAGCGGGGGGTTTCGGGGAGGAAGAGCATGCCTCCTCCAAGGATAATGGCGAAGGCGAACTGGATAGCAATAGGGATTCTGGTGCGGGTTAGAAACGCGTTAGACACGGGAAGGAGGGAACCAACCTGTATGAGCCTGTGTCATTGCGCTTTGACGTGGCGTTGTCCACGACGGCAGCTAGGAGAAGCCCAATGGTGATGGCCAGTTGATATGCTCCCACAATAACACCACGGATCCATTTCGGTGCCGTCTCAGACTGATACAATGGAACTACGGCGCGTCAGCTAAATCCCCAACCAAACTCATGACCAACATACTCAAAGCAGAAACCAGCCCAACACCAAAGCCTGCGAAAAAGCGTCCGGCCAAGAAGAGTGGAATCGCCGTCGCGGCAGTCTGCAGGATAACGCCAAAGGAGAAGACCACAGCAGAGGCTATAAGCGCGAATCGACGACCGAGGGAGTCGGCGAAGGGTGCTGCGGAGAGCGAGCCAAAGAAAGTACCGGCAGATAGGATAGAGACAATAGCCGCGGTGTTCGAGGCGGAGATGTCAGGATTGCCATCCGCGTCGCGCGTGCCGTCGGTGAAGAGCGCCTTCCAGTAGTCCATGGCAATGATGCCGGAAATCGTACCGGTATCATATCTGGGGGATGTTAGGGCTTGCACATCCCCTCCTTCTATCCCACCCGTCACTCCCCCTCTCTCACCCCCCTCCCCACTCTCTCGCTGGACTTAGATTATTGAGTTCACTCACCCGAAGAGAATACCGCCAAAGGCAACGAAGAAACCAATGACAATGGCCGGCCAAGAGCGGCCGGGCACGTCTTTCGGCTTCTTCAGAGCGAGACCCATGGCGATTTACTGTATTTTCCAGAACAGGAGGATTTATAGTTGCAATTGGGAAGAAAGTGAGAAGTCAACTGAGAGAATACGCAGGACGTATGACAGATCCCAATGCTTACCTGGGGGACGAGCGGGGAAATCACCATTTATACAAGCAGCAGAGCACCGCATAGGGAAGTCGCGGGGGGGAGGGGCATCGAAGCGAAGGGTAGGAAGGGACTAGGGAGGGGTAAGCAGGGTAAACGGGGGTTGTGCGTGCATTAGATGGGGTGCACGACGTGTATCCGCGGGGACTTGTTTGAGGTCTGGTCTGGGTAGGAAGGAGCAGCTAAGACACCCCTCCTCACAATGCGGGAGTGAGAGGGAAAGTGGGAGCTGGAGCTGGAGTGGTAGTGGTAAGTAGCCCCTCATCGACCCGTGGTGCATCACCAAAGTATCTGGCGTCATCGAATGAACGACGTGCTTGCCACTTCCGGCGTAGTATCCGCGGCGGAAACGCGGTCAAATACAGGTTATGGAGGGGAGACACGAGTGTCGTAGAGCAAGTACGTGACGGGACACTGATTGCTCCTTCCTCGCCCATGTATGGAGTACAGTATCTCCTCGCTCAGTATCACATATCTCATGATATATCACTGATGATCTTGCCCATTTTTCTCTCTCCCCTACGGTCATACCCCAGACTCCCTCCATGATCCCGCATCGTACTCACAGTTCAATATTATTATATGCTGGCGGTGTAGTGTACTCTTCTCTCTTTCTTCCACCCTGTTGACTCTCACCCGCCATCTACGTCAACGACGTCCAAAAAAGGTTTCCTCGGCGCCAATCAGCACGCGCTTCCAATCCGGCAGACAGCGGCCTCCCTGCACCCGGCACTTGGCCAGTTACATCCCTGCCCGCATTTGTAGCAGATACGGTATAGTACCGTCGATATAGCACTTTACAAGCACGATCGATACAGTGCAATATAATATATTAGGTATACCCTCATGCCGCTTTCAGACGCGTGTCTGCTATTAACGGCGTGTGAGGTGAGTATACAACTCGCAAACAGACACGGAGCTGTGTACCAGCTACCAAAACACTCGCGGAGCTGTAATTCTCATCATGGTATCAAGCAAACGCACGCGGATGACAGTACACACCGTGTACTCCTACTCCTCCCCCGCAATGTACCCCGAGCTCTCCGCGTCGTTTGGTTCGCAGTCTTGTGATGCGTGACGTGGTATCACTTATTTCTCGTCGCCACGGTGGTGCTATGGCCGTGGTGGCCGTGGTACCGCACGAATGTCACCGTGAACCACAACCACTACAAGCACCATGTTGCCGTAACCATGGCAATGCAACGGATCGCCCTGGCTGGAGGAGTCGAGCTCCAGCTCCAGCCCAGACCTATTGCCACCCCCTCCTCCATCCCGGCTGGCGCACACCACGTGTGCCGTCTGTCCTTACTAAACAACGGGTGGGGAGGAGAATGCGGGGTGCTTTGGCTTATAGTGGGAGTGGGAGCGGGAGACGGGCGGTGCTACGCACTGTGGATGGATATCTCCATACTTCCGATCTTGACTCGTGTGCTCGTCACATCGTGTGAGAGCAGTTTATGGAGGGTGATGGATAATGACAGCACAGAAACCGTACGATTATGCCGTTAGGAGGGGCAGGGGGCGGGCACGTCATGGTCGATGGTTGCTGAGAAGAGCTGGGAAGAGGGTAGGGAATATGGGGAATTTTACAGCGGGCACGGCACGGAGTTCTAACCACGGGATGTACAGAAATGTAGGGTGCATAAACACAAAGAAGCCGCCAAAGCATGAGTGAAATTGTCTGATGATGAGTAGTCTACCGCCTCTAGCCTCCAGGCCGTGCATCAAATCGAGCAACTTTTCAAAGCAGATCCGCCTCCTCCTGTTCTCCTCTCCCTCATTAGCTACAGCCAAACGCCATAAAAGACCCGTCAAGCAAGCACCTAGTGGTATCAATAAGCCGCAAAAAACAGAACGCCAATCCCCGCTCCACCTAACGCCCGTCTCCCAAGCTTTTTCTCTGAGCAAAATCTGTGTATGTGTATGGTGTATGTCTCGTGTAGTCTTGATGATAGTGACCGCGCCAGCAAACTTCGCATCATTCGTGAATAAAAATTAGTAAAAAATCCTCCCCCGCGCTCAAAATGTAGCAAAAGCTCTCCTTCTTCTCCCCAAATGTGATAGGACCCTTGTATTCCCAAGCTCTTCGACTGCGAAAGATAGTTCCGGCACGGACGTGGATTCGAGATGAAGTCGAGTGGCTCGTGAGATACACGTCTAGCTGTACCACCCCCTCGCGCCGACGGCCCGCTGCACCACCTCTTCCCTATGCTCGATGATCGGCTCGCGGATCTCGAAGACCTCGATCAGCTCCTCCCACGTAGCCATGTCGATCGCGAAGATGGCCTGGTGCTTCGAGACGTCCTTCTTGACGGCCTCTGCGCGTCTGGGCGGTTCAGCCTCACCTAGTCGCGCGCGTTAGCTCGTCATTCTCCACGTATCAGGCACAAGAGTAACTTACCAAGAAACGGCAACCCGTCCTCATCAACCGTGATAGCCGCCTTGCCATCGCGAATCAAGAAGCTGACATAGAACATATTCTCAACCGTCTGCCCAAACGAGCGCGGATTAATGACAAAGCGAAACAAGTCCATCCCCCCATCGGCATTAAGCCCATGTCTACGCATCAACATCTTGACCTCCTCATCCGTAATACCCTCCCACGCCTCCGCCTCACAAGCATCCATACCCGCCGCCGAAGCTTGCCTCAACCTCTCCATGATCCTCGCACACAGGAACGTCAAGCTCGAGTTCTCGTTGCGCTCAATGTCCTCCGGGCGCAGGATCTCGGGCTGCGTCTCGACGAGATCGCGGTTCGCGTTCGGGGCGCGCCGTTGGATGACCCGGCGAGCGCGCTTCTCGAGTGAGAGGGGGCCGAGCAGGAAGCCGGGGATGGGAGGGCGGGTGTTGTGCTGTTGGCAGGCGAAGGCGCCGAGGCGCGACCAGTCGAGCATGTCGCCCGCTTCGGGGTCGTCGTCGTCGGGGTTGTCGCCGTTTTGGATGGAGCGGCGGCGGGATTGTGTGGATGTGGGTGCGCGGGAGGGGGTGGGGGCGGAGCCTTGACCGTTACGCATGAATGTCATGCATTTGGCGACGAAGTGGTCGATGTCGACGCGGCGGTCTGTGTCGCCGAGCGTGAGCTCCTCGATTTTCTTTAGAGAGAGATCGGCTGCGTTGGCGATGAGCCGGGAGTCGACTGTCGCGTCGCCGGTCTGCTTGACGCCGTTGAGGATATCATCCGCTTCGAGCAGGGTTTGTTTGAGTCCGTCATTGTCGGCGTGGAGGAATTCGGCGCGGTTGTTATTGAGATCCTTCTCGAGATTGCGGAACCTCGCGCGGAGTTCCCTTCGCTCTTGCAGGTCCTGATCGGGATCGTAGTTGTCGCTGCCGTCATCTCCATTCTGGCTCACCGGCGAACCGTTCTCGGGTTCCCTGGTCCTCCGTCTGACGGATCGGCTTCTATCTCCCGCGTCGCGAACGTCCACAGCCTTGCGCTTGACACTCCTTCCATTGCTGATTTCCGATAGCCCACGGCTCACGGGCGGCGCGGCCATGCCTTCGCGACCCTTTCCCTTATCAACACGAGAGCGTGCTGCCTTATTCTCTTTGTCTGACGAATGCGACGCGGCGGAATGTGGGGATGATGATGGCGATGTGTCTCGGGGCGCCCTGTTAACTGATCGACGCGGGGTAGGTTTCGGCGAGGCGTCCCATACATCCTCACTGTATGTCGGAGCTGGGGATTTTGATGGCATGAGTCGCGCCATGTATAATCGTCTGATGTGGAAGTTTCGGGAGTGTTGGGGAAGAAATGCGCGATTCCCTCCCTTGCTTCACTTTAGCTAGCGCCAAATTCCAAACAAACAAGTTTGCGCGTCAGTTTCCGATGGCGTAGAATATAAATATATGTTATTATTGGCGATCGCAGTAATGAGAAACGCCACAAAAGAGTGCGGAATCGAAGTAATCGAAGTAATCGTTGATGATGAGTTGGGTTTTGTTCAAGTGAAAGTTGGATACGCGCCCTCATTGAGGCATCTTTCGTTTGTCGACGCGCGATCTGTGGCTAGTGCTGTTAGGCTGGCTGGCACGGACCATCTTTTAAGTGGTTAACTGTGCCACAATTAGAGGCTCGCTGGTAACTCGAGTACGCTGGTGGTGCGACCAGACGCCTTGAAGGTTATCCGCAGCAATAGACGTTGCTTGTATAATATTTCTATCTTCTGATATATTCCTGAGGAGAATGTATCATGGATCCTTTTTCTTTTGCAAGCTCTGAGGCCTTAGACCTACCTCTTAATGTCAAGATGTAAGTCTTTCCCCGCGTCCACCCAGTCCGTTACCTTGAGGGCTTCCTAACATTGAGCAGTGTGCGCCTCGAAGGAGAACAGACCCAGCTCCCATTTTCGACTTTAATAAAGAGGCCTGACCTGCGACATATAGGATCAAATATCAGGTATTTACAGGCAGCCCCGTTCGAACCAAGTACCATGCTAACAGCTCCATCCACAGCCCTCACTCAGACCTCTACTTGACTGTGCAGCTATGGGCCGACTCGAAGCCTCTTACAGTTCCAGTGCGAACTCCATACAAGCCGTTTAAGAATGAAAGGAAATGGGGGAACTGGTTGACTCTGCCTGTTACATTCAACACCCTTCCCTTGACGGCGCAACTCGCGATTACTGTCTGGGACGTGTCTCCCGCCGGTGGGGATGGAGCTCAAGGACACTCGATACCCTTCGGCGGAACCACATTCCCTCTCTTCGATAAGGAGAATACGTTGCAGAAAGGTCGACAGCTATGCCACTTGCACCGGCGCAAAGCCGCGGACGGGTTGGCCGGAACATCCACTCCAGCGTCATTGCCGACGCGCCGGAGCGAAAAGAATGGAAAGTCGGAGAACGGACTGGTGGATAAGGAGCAGGAAGAAGCCGAGAGATTAGAGAAGTTGCTGAAGAAGCATGAGATGGGGGAAATTCCTCGGGTGGATTGGCTTGATCAACTGGTTTTCCGCAACATCGAAAAACAAAACATCCTCTCGTCGAGCCCGTCAGCCAGGTCGCTGCAGAAAGGACGTTCGAAACCGGACGGCGATATTACCACGCTTGACGGGGAAGTTGAAGCAGATATCGAGAACGAGGTGTTCACGCTGCATATTGAGCTGCCACGTTTCGATTTCCCAGTCGTCTTTTCTGACCACGAGTACCCGCCTCCACCAATATCTTCGATGCAGCACTTGTCCTCGTCTCAAAACAACATACTTAAGCCACCACCAGTAGTTTATTTTGGTCCAGGTGTCGATGGGGAAGGCGATGATGGGTCGTTTGGGGGACGCCTTGTGCGTATATATGACCCTGAAGTAGGCTCCCGAGACAACCCCGCGGAAACCAAGCATCGTCGACTTGTACGTGGTCACAGAACAGGAGCAATGGACCGCGACCTAAGGCCGAACGCGAGATTCCGTGATGAGTTGAACCAGATTGTTGGATCACCTCCGACTCATGCACTGTCGCCAGATGAGAAGGATTTAATTTGGAAGTTCAGACATCATCTCACGAAGGATAAGAGGGCATTGACCAAGTTTGTTAAATCGGTCAACTGGCAAGATAATAGCGAGGCTAGACAAGCCGTTCAGCTCCTCTCGAAATGGACTGAAATCGATGTCGACGATGCTCTTGAGCTCCTGGGCCCAAGCTTTGATAATTCAGATGTTAGGGCATACGCCGTTGACCGTTTACGGAAATCCGACGATGATGAACTACTGCTCTATCTACTTCAGTTGGTTCAGGCCCTCAAGTTCGAGCACAAAACGCCGAATTCGTCAGACGAGCCCAAAGCAGATTCATCTCTGGCCCAGTTCCTCATTGCTCGAGCCGCGAAGAGCTTCATGCTCGGCAACTACTTTCATTGGTATCTTATGGTCGAATGCGACGACAAGAGCCCTGGACAGCCTCCACAGTACCGCAAGCTCTTTGCAAAGGTCGAGTATGACTTCATGATAGAACTAGAGAAGACACCCACTGGCAAGGAAACCCGAAAGACACTCCTCCGGCAAGCCGAGTTCGTTGCCGTCATCTCCAAGATCTCGCTCGAGACAAGCGCCAAAGGAGGTCCAACCATAGCCAAAAAGGCAGAGCGGGCCAAACAATTCCTCGTGGATCCGAAGAACGAGTTGATCAATATCGACCCCCCTCTACCCCTACCACTCGACCCATCCATCCTAATAAGCGGCGTCTACCCCGAAGAGACAGCCGTCTTCAAATCCTCTCTCTCCCCGTTAAAAATGGCCTTCCGCACCTCCTCCGGCCGCCACTACCCCATCATCTTCAAAACCGGCGACGACCTCCGCCAAGACCAGCTCGTCATCCAAATCATCACGCTAATGGACCAGCTCCTCCGCAAAGAGAACCTCGACCTCAAGCTCTCCCCCTACAAGATCCTCGCCACCGGCGCCACCGCCGGCGCCGTCCAATTCGTCCCCTCCTCCTCCCTCGCCGCCATCTCCACCAAGCACCGCAGCAGCGGCCAACCCCCCATCCTCACCTACCTGCGCACCCACAACCCCGACGCCACCGCGCCCCTCGGCGTCCGCAAGGAGGCTATGGACACTTACGTCAAATCCTGCGCCGGGTACTGCGTCATCACCTACCTCCTCGGCGTCGGCGACCGGCACCTCGACAACCTCCTCCTCGCGCCCTCGGGTCACTTCTTCCACGCCGACTTCGGGTACATTCTCGGCCGCGACCCGAAGCCGTTCGCGCCCTTAATGAAACTCGGGTCCGAGATGGCGGATGGGATGGGGGGCCAGCAGGACGAGAATTGGGCAAGGTTTAAGGAGTACGCGTTCACGGCGTATGCGGCGCTGCGGAAGCAGAGCGGGCTGGTGCTGAATCTGTTCGGGCTGATGGTGGACGCGAATATTCCCGATATCCGCGCGGAGCCGGAGAGGGTGGTGGAGAAGGTTATGGAGCGGTTTATGTTGGAGATGAGTGAGGAGGAGGCGATTAGGGGGTTTGAACGCATTATTGAGGATAGTGTGGGGGCGATCTTTCCGGTGGTTATTGATCGCTTGCATGGGATCGTGCAGCATTTCCGGACGTAAGGGGGGGCGGGGGGTGTGGTTTTTGTTAGCTTGGTGTATTGGTGTTTGATGTGGTAGACGATCGTAGATAGTATTTATAGAGCAAAACATATGTTATATTGTACTGCACTGATAATATTGACGACGCATGCTTAAATTGAACATGTGAACAGCAAACCCCAAACTCCACGTAATGCAGTCACTGGCTCTCAGCAACCAGTGGTCTATCTAGACCTACACCCCTTCTTTACCATCAACAGCCCTCAATATCCTATCCTACACCCCGAACCCCCCTTTCCCCTCATTCATCCCCTACTCTTCGTATTCAAGATCAACGCCACAATCAACCCATACAACCCCAACACCTCCCCAAAAATGAGAATCAGCACCATCCCCACAAAAATCCTCGACTGCTGCATATAACTCCTCACCCCCATATCCCCCACAATCCCAATCGTATAACCCGCCGCTAGACCCGTGAGCCCGACAGACAAGCCCGCAGCGAGATGCAGGAAGCCCGTGAAGAGCGCGTAGTGCTGGCCTGGCGGGGGGGCCATGTCGCCGGCGATTAGGACGGCGATGACGAGGGAGTAGACGGCGATGATGCCGGACATGACGACGGGGATTAGGGACTGGAGGTTGGAGGGTTAGCGGGGGGTTGTGGACGGGACGGGGGGGGGGAGGTGGTACCTTCATGATGAGGTCTGGCCTGAACGTTCCCACGCCCGAGATTCCAATGCCCGATTTCGCCGTGCCGTATGCGGCGCCAATAGCTATATCTCGTCAGCCATCCCCTCTCACATCTCTCCTATCCATCGTATAGGAGACTTACTGCCAAAGATCATCGCAAACGCAATTCCGGCCTGTCAAAGCTGTCAGTCTCTCTCTCTCCAGGCCACTCAATCCGGTGTTAAGGGGTGGGTGAGGGTGCCATACCATTCCGATGAACGGCGCGAACTTGGGGGCGGATTCCGAGTCTGCCATTGTGGAGGCAGGCGGTTGTTGCGGTGCTGGTGGGCTGGTGCTGCTGCGATGGAAGCAGATGCGTTGGAGGGTCGTCGATGCTGTACCGCGAGCCTGCCTGAGGTCGAAGCTATCCGCGAATGGCGCTAGCGTGTTTTGAGGTAGGTTCAAGTTATGTGTCACGTGACTGTGTTAGAAGAAATGAATGGGTCGCAGGGAATGAATCGCGTAGTTGTGGGTGAGTGGGACATGATTAGATGGCATACGACGAGGAGATCGTGAGAATGAATCAGTGTATATATTTTTTTGGTTTGTATGCCTCGATATGGCATGACTTGATGCCGGGAGAGAGACCGTTTGGATTGTTTTTTGGGATCTCCAATGACGATGCCCAGGATTCGTGAAATAGAGTATACACAGCCTCAGTTGGACCCGCTTCTAGGACACCACAGCCACAGCCCCTTATCATAGTTCGGAGCCGGGGATGCACTGTGACTCTCACTAGCCACGATGGAGTCGATGGATGTAGGGGAGGATGACGATGGGGTAGTCGGCGTGTCCGTGAAAGAGGGAGAAAGAAACTGTAGTAGGGTGTTGTTCATGGATACTCTCACAATTGTCTGTAGGGAGTATAGTTGACTGCCGTTGAAACACAGTCTGCATTCACTCCATCCCGGGTATATACAATAATATAGCATATATATTACAATATGCACAGAAATCCATAATCTATCACATCAATATATGATTTATATCTCCAATTATCTATCTCCTTGTGCCTGTGGACCTCGTTCTTCAGCTTGACTAGGTGCTCTTGAAATTTTGATGTGTGGCACGACTGGCGCTAGACTATTTCCCGTTAAACACCGGAACCAAGATCCCTCTCTTCCCCCTCCCAGGCAGGTTAACCCCATCTAAACTTTGCTGGAGCGTCCACTAAACTTGCTGGAGCGCCCACTAAACTTGCTGGACTTGCCCTGTCGTGCACGCTGTAACTTCCCTGTCTTTCCCTGTACTTGCCTGTCCCATTAGCGTATTTTAGCGTATTTTAGCCCACTTTAGCCCACTCGTGCTCTGATCTGGTACTCCGCTACTCATACTATCCTCTGTGGGTTATCCCGTACCTTTTCCCATCCAAGAACCCAAGAACAACCAAACGGCCTTGTCAGCCAACAGCCAACAACATCTCAACGACCAAAACCCACCTCCACACACTGAACCACCACCACTTGCATATTTCAAACCTTTACAAGCACTGGCTGTGACCACAACAACTTCAATGTCATACGCCTTGCCCCCCTCTCAAGGCCTGAGACTGTGCGCTGCCTCCTAGCACATCCTTATTCCCCCGACGGACCCGGCCATAATAAGGATTGCCTCTGGTCTCCACAGATCGATCCCGCCATGGCAAATTATCAAGGACCTAGGCCAAACGGAGGCAGGCAGAGCGACTATGGCCAGCCGCCGTCATCAAACAATCAGCGGGATGCCGCCTTCTCCAACATTTTTGGTGCTGCGCCGCCACCAGGTCGCTCCCAGACCATGACCTCCTCCAACCCGTCTCCCAACATGATGCCGCCGCCTGGAAGAACACAGACAATGGGCTCGCAGTATGATGGACGGTCTCCCATGGGCCGCGAGCCTCCGCCGCGGATGCCTCCTCCCCGACAGCCGCCGCCGCGGCAACCAGGAGGATATCCTCCACAATCGCCCACATTCGCTCCCAACGGCCAAGCCGGCCCCAATGGTTACTACCAGGGCCCACAGAGGCCAGCTTCCAACAGTGGCCCTCAAGTTCGCGATCAGCAGCTACCTCCACCTCCTCCTCGGCTAGACCAGAGAAGGCCATATCCAGGACCCCAGCGGGTGGACATGAGACAACAACCTAACATTCCCCAGCAGCAGCAATTTGCGCAACAACAGCGACAGCCCCCGCAGCGAGCATACAGCGGTCCAGCACCGGCCATGAACTCTGATCCGTATCGCTCACAGTCAATGGCGTCGATTTCGCGGCCGCAGATGTACCAGGCGCCACCGAGCAACTTTCAGCAAGCACCCGCGAATGCGTTCCGACACGCACCATATCAGAACAACCAGCAGATGTCGTCCAAGATCACGGCGCAGGGCCGCCCGGTTCCTGAGCGAACGCACGATGAGCGCACGATGTCCATGACGAATTACCCGCAAGGCCGAGACCACCAGACAATGAGTGGTCGTGTTATACCCAATAGACGCGCGGAAGAGCCGCAGGAGAGGACAAATGGATATCAGATTGAGACCCCCGGTGCTGCCGGATCTATGACCCGCACCACCAGCATGGCGTCAACACAGGTCACCGAAGGCTCGGGCCGCTCTATGTCTATGGCTTCGACAGTGGTTCCTCCGGAAAGTGTCAATAATAGGACGTCTGTTAAGTCAAATGGCAGTGGGACGGGACGGAGGGTGGCTACCAAGGCTCCCCTCGTATATCCAGCTCTGCTGTCTCGTGTGGGAGAATGCTTCCGGGATAGGATTCAAACAGGGGACCGGACGAAGAACGACCTCGCATATAAGCACGCATTTAGCGGTGCAGAAGCGGTGGATGTCATCAGCTATATCATCAAGACTACGGATCGAAATCTTGCTCTTCTCCTAGGTAGAGCTCTGGACGCCCAAAAGTTCTTCCACGATGTTACCTACGATCACAGATTACGAGATGCGCCGACTGAGATGTATCAGTTCCGAGAGACTATGATGGATGATCCTTCTGACACCCCGGAGGTCAACGGTGTATTCGTTCTGTTAACGGAGTGCTATTCTCCTACTTGTACCCCTGACCACCTATGTTACTCTATCGCGTGTCCAAGGAGATTGGAGCAGCAGTCGCGACTCAATCTCAAGCCTCAACCAGGTCTGAGACGTGAGGACTCGCAGGCTAACCTCCACGATAACGAGCCCGATGAACAGAAATTGTGGATCAACACTGTATCCAAGGAGATTGCTGATAGCGTCGGAGACCGCGAGAAGAAGAGGCAGGAGGTTATATCCGAGATCATGTACACCGAGAGAGATTTCGTCAAGGATCTCGAGTATCTGAGAGACTTCTGGATTTTCCCCTTGCGAGGCCTCGTCAGGGATGTACCCCCTCCTATCCCGGAATCGAGACGAGAACGGATCGTCCGGACCATTTTCTCGAATATTGTCGACCCACCGAGTATCCACGGCGTCAGTTCCAAGTTCGCAGAGTCCCTCACGGAAAGGCAGAGGAAACACCCAGTCGTTTCAGCTGTTGGCGATATTTTCTTGGAATTCGTGCCCCAGTTCGAGCCATTTATTACCTACGGATCAAACCAGCTGAATGCCAAGTTCGAATTTGAGAAGGAGAGGTCCTTGAATCCGTTCTTCTCCAAGTTCGTGGACGAGACGGAGCGCCGCAAGGAATCGAGAAAGCTGGAACTCAACGGTTATCTCACTAAGCCTACGACGAGACTGGCTCGTTATCCACTGCTGTTGGACAATGTGCTCAAATATACGGATCCGGCGAGCCAGGATATCACGGATATCCCTAAAGCTATAAAGTTGATTCGAGACCTCCTGACTCGTGTCAACGCAGAGTCTGGAAAGGCCGAGAATCGCTTTAATTTGAGGCAACTTCATGAACAGCTCCGATTCAGACCGAATGAACGTGTTGACTTGAAGCTCACGGATGAGGGCCGAGAGTTGATCTACAAGGGAGCTCTGAAGAAGTCCCCAACAGACCCAAGTGAGATCCAGGCTTACCTCTTTGATCATGCCATGCTTTTGGTGCGTGTGAAGATGGTGGGCAAGAAGGAAGAAGTGAAGGTTTATCGACGGGTAGGTTCCCAGGCTATCAATTTCGTATGCACTCTTATACTAATACTACTCTAGCCAATACCGTTAGAACTGCTGGCAATCAAAGAAATGGACGATGTGGTGCCTAGATTGGGCGTCGTCAAGAGGCCTACCTCAAGTTTACTACCCGGGACCAAGAACAGCACGGCGGATACTACAAAGGGTTTCCCAATCAGTTTCCGCCACCTGGGACGAAAGGGAGGCTACGAGCTAACTCTTTTCGCGTCCACTGCTGGCTCCCGGAAGAAGTGGCTCGAGTATATTGATGAACAGCAGGAGAAGCTACGTGCACGTGGTGATTTCTACAACAAGACCACGCTGTCTGCCAGCTTCTTCACGGCGATGAACCGTGTCAATTGCGCCGCACCATTTGGTAAGTCGCCCTTGCTGAGGCTAATTTAACACAAGCTAACAATAGCAGATGGCGGACGCAAACTTATTTATGGTACTGATACTGGAATATACGTGTCGGATCGAAGATCAAAGGAGGCAGGGGCCAAGCCGAAACGCGTAATAGACGTGCAAAACGTCACGCAAGTTGACGTCCTGGAGGAATATCAGCTCCTACTTGTGCTCTCAGCGAAATCGCTCTTGTCGTTCCCGCTCTCAGCTCTCGATCCGAACGAGCCTACCCTCGGCAAACGATCCAAGAAGATCCAAAGCCATTGTAATTTCTTCAAGACCGGCATCTGTCTCGGCCGCCACCTAGTCTGCTGCGTCAAGTCATCGGCCCTCTCCACCACCATCAAGGTCTTCGAGCCCAACGACGCCATGTCCAAGGGCAAGAAGCAAAAGGGCTTCAAGATGTTCAACAGCGGCCAAGACGAGCTCAAAGCCTTCAAAGAATTCTACATCCCCACCGAATCCTCCTCCATCCACTTCCTCAAGTCCAAGCTCTGCGTCGCCTGCGCCCGCGGCTTCGAGGTCGTCTCCCTCGAGACCCTCGAGACGCAATCCCTCCTCGACCAGGCCGACACCTCGCTCGATTTCGTCGCGCGCAAGGAGAACGTCCGCCCCATCCACATCGAGCGCCTCAACGGCGAGTTCCTCCTCAACTACAGCGAGTTCTCGTTCTTCGTCAACCGCAACGGCTGGCGCGCGCGCCCCGACTGGCGCATCGAGTGGGAGGGCCTGCCGCAGAGCTTCGCCTTGTCGTATCCCTGGATCTTGGCGTTCGAGCCGAATTTCGTCGAGATTAGGAATATCGAGACGCAGGCGGTTCATATCATCCCAGCGAAGAACACACGCATGCTTCATACCAGCACGCGCGAGGTACATACATCCCCCCTTATCCCGTCCAAAATGTCGCGTGGTCAACTCACTAACACACCCCTGCAGATCCTCTACGCCTTCGAAGACGAGCGCGGCGAAGACATCGTCGCGTCCATTGACTTCTGGCCCGCCGGCCAGCGGCCCGACGCACGCATGTCCATCATGCCGCCCACGCCGTCCACGGCCCCGCAACTCCCCGCGCTGCAGATCGAGGGGGGTTCGTCGCGGCACTCGCATGTTAGGCAGTAGGGGGCTAGTGCTGTGCGAGGGTGACGCCGGTGCGGGTCGCGGCTACGCAGTTCCCCGGCGGATGAGGGGTATACTGGTTCTCGCTGCGCGGAGACGAGATGAGATGCGAGGCCGGAAGGAACGATTAATTACTTGTCAGATGGTGGTGGTGGTGGTGACTGTATAATACGCCGCCTGCGCCTTGCGGGCGGCTGCTGCGCGGCTGGGGTGGAGGGGTATTAATTCATTCAATTGCTCATCCATTCCCCACAACAAGTTGGCGTCTAGGACGAAAGCGAGCGAGCGAGGTGACGAGTGAAAGGCGGAGAGAGTGCGGTGGGAAGGTGTATTTTCGTTTTATATAGCTTTGGACCATCTGCGGGATTGGTGTGCGGTTAGCTGGGTGTGTGGTGTGTGGTGTGCCGGGTTGGTAGGAAAGGGAATGGTGATGGGGGGTGGGAATGAAAGGGAGGCAGGGGGAAAGGGAACGGCTCAAGTCTTGTTTTTGCTCAGCGTTGCGGCGTAAGTAGCAGTTTATATGAATGGAATGCGGATTACCCTGTTACAATGTAAACGCTCACGCACGAGTGTTAAGTGTTAAATGCTAGATGTGAACCCCCGATCAACCCCCCCCAGTAGTCATGAAGGCACAGGCAGGCGTAAGCACAGAGAGAGCAGTGAGTGAGGCGTAAAAAACATATCCCATTTCCCGAATCCCATATCCTATTCCTATATCCCGCTCCAAACATGCTTTCATACCCCCCTTCTATCGCTCTCATCCACGCAAACAAGCAAGCAAGTAAGCAAGTAAGCATCATGGTATCCGCCGCGAAAAAGACTTCCATCCACCCCCCCCCCCATTCCCAACCATAGTAACAAGCCCATCCAAACAAACAAAGTCAGAATACATCACAGATCACAACATATATCCCATCCCCCTCAATCTCTCCTCCTACTAACCCTCTCATCCTCACTAGTATCGCTCTCCGAATGACTCTCATGCTCCCTCTCCCTCTCCCTCCTATGTCTCCGGCGCTCATAATCATAGTCATCCCCCTCATCTCGGTCCTCGCGGTGATGGCGTTCACGTCTATGCCGCTCATGGCGCTCTTTCCTGCGCCGACGGCGCGCATCGCGGTCCTCATCTTCGGCTTCGCGGGCAGCTGTTTTACGTCAGTATATGCGTACAGCAGAGTTTATGTAGTGATCCGGGGACCATAACAGAGGGAGGAAAGTACTAACCCCTAATACTCTGCGTCTCCGTCGCATACCCCTGCACCTCCTCCTTACTCAGCACCCTCAACACAATCACAAACTCCTCCCTCGCCTCATACCTCTCCCTCCCCCTCTCCAACGCCTCGGGATTCACAAGCTTCCGACTAATCTTCGTCCACCGCGCATCCGCCGGCACCCCGCCATCGCGCTTCGCATCCTTCAGCGGCGCGACGCCCTCCCGTATCGGCGTCGGGTCCTCAGGCCACTTCTGCCGCCCGGGCTTCAGAATCCCTTTCACCGGCCGCGCGTCCTCGGCTTTTCCGGATGATGAGCGAGGGGGTGATACGAGGCGGGGGGCGGTGCGGCGCTCGGTGCTGTGAGAGGAGCTGGAACGGCGCTCGCGCGGCGCTGCGGGGGCGGGGACGGGCGCACGACTTAGTTCCGCGCGGATACTTGCCAGGTCGCGGGGATCGCGAGGGTCGAAACGTTCGCCTGTCTGGGGCCGGGGAGCGTCGCGGGGAGGAATGTCAGTAGACTCGCGGGATGGGCGATCGCGGTCGGTGGTGGATTCGCGAGAGGGACGGTCGGAGTCGCGGGGCCGAGGGGCGGCGTCGCGGGGGGGGAGGTCGGTGGATTCGCGGGATGGGCGGTCGGTGGATTCGCGCGAGGGGCGGTCTGAGTCGCGGGGCCGAGGGGCGTCGCGGGGGGAGAGATCGGTGGATTCGCGTGATGAGGTCACGCTGTCTCTGTTCCGAGTGCTGTCGCGGGGGGGGACGTCTGTCGATTCGCGGGATGGGCGATCGCGCTCACGCTCGCGTTCGTTTTCGCGGAGGGGTTCCTTGGACGGGATGGGTGGCGGGGAGGGATCTTTGTCTTTGCTATTCAGAGCCTCGCGTAACGCCCTCAAGTCCATGGCGTCCTTCGCGTTAAAGGTTGTAGGAGAGGAGACGTTAGACTCGTCTGTGCGTATCCTATCTTTGCGGGAGCGGGGCGTGAAGATGTCGATTGCGGGCGGGGAGGCGCGGGAGTCGTGGCGCGAGGTGGGGGGGGAGGGGGAGTGGTGGTTGTGTCTGCGGCGGTCGGGGACTTCGATGACGGGCTCGCGGTTGGCGAGGTCTTCTTTGTAGATGGGCTTTTCGACGGGGTTGCGGCCGTTGAGGTCGACGATGGCGGGGGGCTGGTCTTTGTCGGAGTTGGGTTCCTTTTCCTCGCGGCGGCCGTAGTCTTTATCGATGTCCTCGCGATTGGGCTTTTCCTTCTCTCGGCGCCTGCGAGACTCTACGTCAGAGTCATCTCGAGGCACCTTTTCGGGCCTGGGAGGCAGTCGCTCGACGGGATCGCGGCCAGTTAGGTCGACGACGGGGTCCTCTTCCTTTACTTCGCGGCGTCTTCGGCGCTCTTCGTCACTGTCCCTTTCTCTTCTGCGATCTCCATGGTCACGGTTGGTTAAGTCTATCGGCCCATCTTCCTTCTCGCGTCGTCGTCGGCGCTCCTCATCACTATCCCTTTCCCTTCTGCGCTCAGCATGATCACGGCCACTCAAATCAACCGGCTCTTCCTCCTTCTCCCGTCGTCGTCTTCGCTCTTCATCGCTATCCCTCCCCCTTCTCCTCTCCCTCTCTTCCCTCTCCCTCTCCCTCTCCCTCTCCTCCTCTCTACCCCCCTTCATCGCACCCAACCCTAGGGCGGCAGCCGCAACACTCAACCCCGCCGCCACAGCCTCCTTCCCATGCTTCCGCTCATCATGTCCATGCTTCCGCTCCTCATGCCCATGCCGTCTCTCATACTCCATCTCGTCACGATCCCCTCTCTCCTCATACTCATGCTTCTCGCTTCTCTCTATCCGCTCTGGCACCGGCGCCGGCGGCACAGGCGGCACCTCAGCACGAATCCCAAACCCCCTCGTCTCAATCCCCTCATCAAACGTATCCGTGCGTCTCGGGCGCCGGTCCCGCATCTCATCTTCAGACATATCGTATGCGTCTGCGGCGTACTTCCTCCTCTCTGGCTCCTCGTTGTAGACAGAAACAGGGCGGCGAGTCGAGCTCCGTCGCTCCTGGGAGTCAGAAGCGTAGGGGGCGCTAAAGGATGAGAGATGCTCGTGGGGCATGGGCATGTGCATCCCTCCTGCGTCGTAGACGGGGCCGCGTGGTGGGGGTATCTTGTCGAAGCCGCGCGAGGAGGGCGGGGGTCCGCGCTCGCGCTCTCGCTCGCGCTCTCGAGGCTCGTAGGAGCGTGTGATGTCTCCGTAGCTTGAGATGCTAGAAGGGCGGCTGGAGCGCGACGCCTCGTAGCTTTCGCGGCGTGGGCGCCGCCGCGGGGCTCGGTCGAGGTCTAGGTCGTATTGGACCAGGTCTCTGGGGTTTGTGTAGCCGTAGTCGTTGTCGCCGTAATCTGCCACGTTGTCTGGGACCCGGACCAAGGTGTCCGAGTGAATCGGTCGAGATCTGGGGTATATAGCTCCCTCCCTCCCGCTACCGACACGCATGAGACGGTCCTTTCCACTCTCCCTATCCAAGCTGCCGCTTATATCCGCATTGTCCACCGACATATTGTACTGCCCTCGTCGATAATCCCCCCGCCTCGTCGAGGATGACGGAATCGTATACACGTCGTTCTCCTGGCTCGAGCGGTAGTTGTCGCGCACCGGACTCGCGGGTCCTCCGCCGCCCTGAGCTACGGGATATCGCGCGTCGGCCGTGACGATGATTGGGCGCGGATTCGAGTCTAGGGTGGCGCGGCGACTGTGGCCGCCCTCGCGCGGATCGGACCGCGGGATCTCAGGCGGCACGACCTTGTAGTGCGTGACGACGGGCGGCGGGGCGCCCCGGTCGGCGGGTCGCGGCAGAGACGCGGGGAGGTCGTGCAGGTCGTTGTATTTGCCGTAATTGATGCTGGGGGCGGACGCACGCGCTGGGTTGTACATGGCGGGCGAGTGAGGCCGCGGCGGGCGGCGGTCGCTCATGGCTTTATGGGGCGGCGGCGGTGCGGCGGCGGTGCGAGGGTTGGGGTCGTGCGTTTGTTTTGGGGTGTCTCGTAGGGCTGCAGGTTGGGCAGGACTTTGGGTGGTGAGGGGTGGAGACAAAGGGTCGTCGTGGATTGTAGGATCGCACAGAAGGCGATGCAGCTTCCCGGTCGCTCGCTCGCTGTTTCGACTTCCCGCGGATATACTCGAGTAGTTTGTTTCGTGGAGCAGTTTCCTCTGTGAAGGAATTTTCTATCCCTTGACTGCAGGCGAGCTAGTAATCATGGTTTTATCGTCAGCTCTCATGGGGTCACGGGCCATGGAAAGGGCGAGAAAAGAGAGTGGGTGTCGGGCGGGGATGATGAGAGCCTGAAAGTCAAGAGGAGGGAGAAGAAGAAGAGGTCATACTCTGCTAGATAAGTGGGTTTTGAAGCTCTCGAGCAAAGCCGTGTGAATTATATTATTATATATGGGAGAAAAATAAATAAAAATGAAGCTGTTGAGAGGGCTGTTATGACTTTTGTATGGAGTTGGGAGAATGTTTATCTGTGTATCTGTGTGACTATCAATTGAGGTCCTTGTATGGCAAAGAGAAGCACGGGTGCGGCTGTCGCTGCCTGATCAACCCCGCTCTCTTGCACGTATGTATATATATATGTATAGTAATACAGTAAATAAGGCCAAGAGCAAGAAAGAAAGAATTCCACGTACTGTAATAGTATAGTACAGATGAGTAATGTAGAGACGGTGACCACAAAGAAAAAGCCGGTGAGTGTCAGCTTTGGTTGAGGTATGAGATGAGGGCTGCTGCGCGGTCTGGGTATGGTATGGTATGGTATGGTATGTGTCTATTCTCTACTCGTCCATCTAGTCGTACAATATCCCTGGCATGTATTTTTATGAGCCGCTGGCCGGAGAAGGAAAATTGAGGCTCTTCTCTTTTTCCTTTGTTGACTCAGTTTGTACTCGTATACCCCTATTACAGTGAAAGGCCGGGGCCAGGGAAGGGAAGGGAAGGGGAGAGGAGAGGGGCGATCAATGATGACAATGATGACCGAAAGGCTGTAAGAGTGGGGTATGGCGGCGAAAAGGCCAAGAAAGAAGGGCGCCGATGACGTTGGGATGGTGGATCGAAGGCCATGAAAAAACAGTGCGATACGAGTATCTAGCAGGGGCAAAGTCAGAGAACAGGTATTTTGAGGGCGTTTTGATTACTTGATGCCCAAGGGGGGAATAATTGTGTTTTATATCAATACACACATATATACACACACAGAGAACGAAATGCTATCAAACAAACCCACCTCCTCCCCCCCCCCCTTTGGCCCCAGCCTTACTCCTACACAAGGTGCCACCACGCCGCCCGGTCTCTGCCTGATATAAGGCTCAAGCTCAAACTCAAGATCCCTTTGTCCCATCCCATCACACGGCACTCAGTGCACGGCAGGCTGCATGCACTACTGCAAACTGCTGTACCGGGGAGCAGGAGCAGCAACATCGTGGGTAATCATGGGCCATCATGGGACCGGAAGGAGCAGACCGGCGAGGGGAGGGTGGTGCATATGCGGGGGTATATATATATATATATGTATGCACACACACACACGCATATATATTATATGCCGATCCGGTGTGGAATGAATGCTATGCCAAATCGTATTGTACTGCCGGGGAAGTGGTACTGTATTGGTACTCATAGCCAACGATGACCAGCCGGGTACTCGTATCCCACCACCACCACCACGAACACGCTGATGATCTGCCTCGCACGCAGCCATAGAGCCATACCAAGTCTTCCATACCCCCCCTTCTCCACCCAAGACACCCATCTCCGTCCCCCATCAACGCCCAGCCAGTATGAGTAGTCCCCCACCGCGGGCGTCGGTCACCCGCGCTGCCCAATCCCAACAAAGCTCAAGTATAGTCCCATCGCTAGATAGAAGACTCATTCCAGCAAGTTTGACATTTCGCATTCCTTTGTGCATGCTGTTATGATACATACAATCCTCCCCCCTCTCCCCACGGTTCAAGCGCAAAGTACACTTCCTTCCTTCCTTCCTTCCAAACGCCCGAAATCGACACATGGACAACATAACCTCACCCCCTTCCAAGCTCCGATCGCTGAATAAAAAAAAACACACACAGTCAATCAATCATGCACAGAACCCAATAAACGACTCCCCGCCAGACACCCTCCTACAGCTCGTCGCCACCTCCCGCATTCCCGCTCCCACCCCCTCCCCCCCCCCCCTCTCCACCATACCACCCCCTCCCCCCCCACCCCGCCGGATCCCCGCCCGGAACACAAAGTCCAACCCTCCAGAAATAATCCCGATGCGCGAACAAGATCTGACCCACGCGAAACCTTCCCGGCACTCTCCAGGAGGCCTCATCCACAACCGTCCCATCCACAGCCAGAGCTTCCGCATCCACCACCACCCCCCCCTCATCAGCCCCAGCGATACACCGCACATCCGCATCCCCAACGCACATCTCCACGTCCCCCTCCCCAACCGGTATTGTAGGGCGCGAAATATATATCTCCCCCCCATGCATCGCATACCCCCATTCCTCCAGCGGGAGTAGTGGAACCGGATCACCCTTATGCGTGACCCTTCTGAACCTCTCCCCCCCCCCTTCTCCTTCCCCAGTCCCTTTTTCCCCTTCCTCCTCCAGCCCAAAAACAGAATCCAAATACCCCACCAACCCCGCATTCCCAATCCTCGGCTCCCCAAACGTGGTAACCACCACCTCCACCCCCCTCGCTCTCAACTCTAACCCAGCGAGCGCGGCCAGGGCGCCGCCGAGACTGTGCCCGATTAGGTGGATGGTGTAGGAGGGGAGGTGGGGGGGAAGGCGTGTGAGGTGCGGGAGGAGATAGGGACGGGTGTGTGTCCAAGTTGTGAGGAAGCCAGCGTGGACGGTGCAGTTTGTGCATACCAGCCTCTCGTCTCCTTGTCTATCCCCATCCCCATCTCCATCTCCCACGGCGGTCGCTAGGATATCCTGTTGTCCGCCCCCGCCGATCCACGGAACCCACCCCCACCACCCCCTCCGTCGCGGCTTCGAGCTCTTCGGAGGATGAGGAGGAGGAGGCGGAGGTTCAGGATACGGCACATAAACCTGCGGCGTAGTAGCCAAATCCGCCCACACGCTCGCAAGACTGTACGTCCCGCGGAACGCAACCACAATCCTTTTCTTCACATGGTCGAGGGCGACATACCCGCACGAGTCTGAGCGCAGGGGTCCGGTGTTCCATGTCTACATCCACCCGTCATTGATTAGCCTATGCTCCATTTGTTGCCTCAGCAATCTTTCTCGCGTGTTGGGGACTGGGGCCGGGGAGCTGGAGAAGGGGGGGTGGGGGGGGATAGCATACATCGACCAATTCAAACCCCTCAAAATCCCCACAGCGACTCAGACATCCGAAGGGTTTCCAGATCCCGGATATACCAACGCAGTACGCTATATCGGCTAACCTCGCCGCCTCCTCTAGATCCGCGAAGAGGGCGGGGGAGACGGTTCTGTCGCTCCTGCCTCCCGTTATGGCTGCGTAGGCGGTAGACAGGAGGAGGAGGAGTGCCGCTGGGAAGATGTGCATTTTGTTGAGGTGGTGGTGGAGGGATTACATGGTAAGTTTTTCTGTTGTAAGTGAGGGAGTGAGGAGTTAGGAGTGTAAGTGGTGGCGAAGTTGAATGCGTGGTGTTTGTGCTCGTGTGACTGACTTGTGACTATTGCGGTAAACGCGTTGGCCCATCGTGGACGGTGACGCACGGGCTTATCGTGTATCTTAGCGCGTCAGGCGGAAGCTGGGGAAAAGAGGTGGGGTGCGGGGTGGGAGGGGGTCTTGTGGCTGAGGATGGACGGTTTGGGGACTACGGGTTGGGGGATGCGGGGTCGGTATAGTCGGTATACGTACAGCAGAGTTGAGTATATATATAGTAAGTAAGTAAGTTGGGGATCGAATAATAGATGTTCTTGATTCTATAGCAAATACGCCCCCCCTCTCCCGTGAGCAAAAAATGCGAGTGTACAAGCCCATCCTATTTATAAAGTGCTTCCAAAAAATGGGTTTTATGAGATTATTCTTCTTCTTCGATCTTCGAGACCTTACAGCTCATAGGCTGAGAGTGCCCACACATTAGATATGCCAATTTCATCCCAACCCGCCCCGGACCGCTGGCCAGCCACCAGAGAAAAACTCCCGTTTCCCCGCCATTCATCACTCGTTCGTGCTTCATCTCATAACGCCACATCAATGCGGAACCCATCTCATCTATTACCGTTGAAAAGCACCCCCCATCATATACCCCCCTCCCCGCCACCCCCCCCCTCCCTCCCTCCGAAACTCCAAAGACCCAAACACCGAACCAACAATCCAACCCAACCCCAAGCAAAAAAAAACACCCCGCCCCCTACCCTACCCCACCCCTTCACCGCACCTCCTCCTCTCGATCCCCAAAATGCTCCACGATCAACTTCTGAATATCCATCACCCGATACGGTTTACTCACGAACCCCCTCATCCCCGCCCCCTTCGCGCGCGCAAGACTATCACTCGTGATATCCGCCGAGACCGCAAACACCACCGGCCCCTCCTCGCACTCGCCCTCCCCGCTCCCCTTCCGCGCCGCAGCCATCTCCAGAATGCGTTCCGTCGCTTCATACCCATCCACATTCGGCATCCACAAATCCATCAGCACCGCGTCTATCGGCACGCCCCCCGCGGAAAGCGAGGCGGTATACTGCTCTACCGCCTCGGCGCCATCGAAGGCGATCGAGATGGATGTAGCGGCGTATCCGAGCTTCTTGAGGTAGCTGACTAGGATACTGCGGTTAACAGCGTTATCCTCAGCAACGAGGAAGGTGAGTGGGATGCGACTCGCGAGGTCACGATCGAAGCTCGATTTCTTCGTCGGCGGCCGGCTAACAAGCGCCGGTGGTGGGATCGGATCGAATGGCCGCGTGGGCAGGCCCGGAGAGGGGTAGCTGGCGTACCCGTTTATGGCGTGGTGGGAGTGCAGTTGTGGGGAGGCGCGGGGAGATATGGTTGGGCTGTCGATGAGTTGTGCGGGTGTTTTGGGTGGGAGGGAGGAGGCGCGATCGCGGTGGACTTCGAGGGGGAAGCGGATTAGGAATTCTGACCCCTTGCTAGGTCCGGAGATCGAGGAGCGCTCTAGTGTCATTTCGCCGCTTAGGCTGCGTCGTACATGTGCTTTGGCGTTGAATAAGCTCAAGCCTAGCCCGTCGCGTGAGCGGCTTATCGTGGCGTCTTCTTGGAAGTGGGGTTTAAAGAGGTGTTCTTTTGATTCTTCAGAGATGCCGCAGCCGGTGTCGATGACGCTTATCTCGACCAGTTGGCGGTTTCGTGAGAGACGCATGGAAACGGTGATTTCGCCGCTAGGGGTGAATTTGATGGCGTTGTCTACTACCTTCATCACGGCGAATGTGAGGTGTAGCTCTTTCGTTATGATGCGCTCTGGCATTTCGGGGCTGACTACGACGTCAATTGTCACCTCGTCGATATCGCCTCGAGGTCCTTCGGTTTTGACGTAAATTATCTCGCCCATGTTATGTGGAACACGGACTTTGTCGACTGGACGCATGCTTCTAATGGCCTGATCAACCAGGTTGCGTATGAACGATCGAGTGGAAATTTGACGGCGGTCGGAGGTTAAATTCTTGTTGAAGAGGGGTGGTGGCGATACAGCTGGGGTACGCATTACCCCGTCCGGGCTAGCGAGTGGAAAGCTGGGTGAGGGTGATTGAGAGAAGTGGTGTCTCTCTGTGGTGTCTAAATCTATTGTTGATGTTTCGTCGGCTTCTGCGACAATGGAAGTGGTCGGCGAGCTACAGTCATCGTATACTTTTCGTAGGCCTCCCTCCGTTATGGATGGCAATCTCTTCATCGGAGGGCCAGGGTGGAAGCCCACTTCATCGTCTCGTTGTCGTTTATTTGTAGCTGCTACGAGCGGGATCCCAGAACCCTCAATAACGATGTCAGGTCGAAAAGGGTCAGCCAGAGGAGCGAAGAGTGGAGCGTTGGCGAGTTCGGCAGAGTCATTGTTTTCTAGTGGAGTTTCGGGCATTTGCATGTTGAGATCGTATGCGTGAACAACATTGTCAACAGCTTCAACGGCGCGTTTGGAGCTATCTGTGGCATCATTAGCTCCGTGATATCTCATAGGACACAGCGGGGAAGGGTCTTACCTTGAGCGGTCTCCATATTAGCCTTCAACTCCTCAAACACAGCCGCGGCCTTTGGATACATCTGACTCGCAATGGCGTCTACAACTGTAGAGTACATCATATCCAACATCCCCACTACGCCTTGCATTGGACTTCTCAGCTCGTGCGAGAGACTACGAGCATAGGGTTTCAAAGTCTGCGAAGCGGTAATGGCATCGATAGGCACAATACGGGTAGAAACTTGTAATTTGCGCTTTGCTTCTTCTGCGGCCCCTTTGTCTTCGAGCAGGCGCCCAAGAATCATGTCTTCGAGTCCGTGCATGAACATTTCGAGGAATGCCCAGCTTAATTTGCGTTTTGCCGCGCCTTCGGCCGTCCATACCATAGCGAAGTGGGCGACCGGGTTCCCTCCATGAGAAATAGGTATGCCCAGATAAGCCTCCGAGTTCTCCCATGGCATCTTGTCCCAGCCATCCTTGACGAAGTCGGTCAGTCGTTCCGGGATGAGGAACACTTTGTCGTTCTGCATATGGATACACGACGTGCCCTGTACGTGATATCGGTAGTTGTGATGCATCTGGTCCACGTCACCCCCGCTATTGAGGTAGAACCCCACCCCCAGGATATCTGACCCCGGGTCCCCCAGAAGCGGTACTCCCACAGCTGTGCTCGAAGGATCTGGGTCGGCTGGCTTCGCAACGAAGCCACACTGTGCATGTCCAATATCGCACACCTCCCTCAACAGAGCCGTCCAGAAATCATGGTAGTTGGCGTCTCTCAGTCTCTTCTTGAGCAGGACGAGCCTCTCCAGCGCATCGTTCTCGGGGGTATTATAATACTGCTTGAGAATGCCGCCAAACCCATCTTCTCCCTGGTGGCTCACTACTCCTCGTGTTATATCGGGCAGGCACAGACTGGCGCGTTCGATGGGCTCCCCCGCCATGGCGTCTCCGGCCTCGCCTTCCTTGCCCACCACCATCGACAGCTGCGAATGGAGCGACCCTGGCATAGGGTTATTGTATTTTGAGTTGGCAGGCGGGTGATTGTCGGGCTGAGGGCCACCTCTGTTCCCCAGCGCTGTCGAGCAGGCTCCTCTGGCGTATCGTATGCATCAAGCGTGGTTCGAATGGCAGAAGGCGCAACTGGGAATTTTACAAAAGCCGAGCGTGTGTGAAGTCTATGAGATGGTAGATGTCGGTCGAAGGTTTCTTGCAGTTCGGATACAGGGCTGGTTGGCTTCAGATGGGAAGGTCTATCCAAGTATCGGATGGCACGGCTGGCGACAGCAGGTTGCAGATTTCAATAGTGCGTGGATGTGTTGTTTGTGTGGACGCTTTGTGGCTCATATTACCAGGCATGAGAGGAGGAAGGTCTCCTGGGTGGAGTATTAGAGGATCAGGACGTTGGACGTCGATATGATTGATCCTTTTTGCAGTATATTATATGAAGAGAAATAAGAAACAATCGGGCACATGGCACGGCACGGTATGAAGTGTGTGGTGTGTAGTGTGTAGATATTTGTGTTTGCGTGTTGTCCCATGCGGCATAGCACGGTAGAACACAGTACAGTGGAGTACAGAGCAGCACAGCAGAGCAGAGTACAGTGAGCCAGACCGTAGATCGGCCTTGGGAAGGGCCATGGGAAGGGCCATGGGAATGCCTAAGCCCCTCTACAAAGCCCCTCTACAGAGCCCCTCCACAAGCCACAAGTGCCCCCCCCAGTGCCCCCCCCCACAGGGACTTGACATATGCTACGGTAGAGTGGAAAGGCCCGGAATGCCCCTTCGTGGTAGCTGGTGGTAGTTGGAGCGCCTTAGACGCCTTGGACAACTAAGACACTAGACACATACCACATACCTTGGACGCGCCGATTGCGTTCCAGCCGAGTCAAAAAAAAACTTGTACTCGAGTACTCTTTTATGCGCGTCAAGCTGGAGGAAGAGTACTCTGGGAATAGTGTGGACTAGTGACTACTATTTAGTACTAGACTGTACTAGATAGTACTAGCCACTACTATTCTGTACTAGCCTTGGCTAATTTGTACTAGAGCCGCACTAAAGCCATTATAGCCCTTCTATATCCGTGTCCGCAACCCTGTCGTAACCCGTCAGATCCCTGTCACACCCCTGTCAGATCCCTGCCACAACCCTGCAATAACCCTATCTTAGTATCGATTAACGGGTCTGGACCTCAAAATTGCCTAACTGCCCACAACTGATGCGCCAAGCTTTTGATCTCCCATTTTTGTAGTACAAACAGCGAAGTGTGCGTCGCTACACAGATGTATGAGTACTTGAAGCTGGTGATATTGATATGGCATTCAGTGCTGTACGGTGCTGTACACTGCTATCCCTCTTGTAACTATACCTGAGTTGTCAGCACACACGACAAACAGTCCGAAGTGTACATGCCGACGACCCCCCACTTTGCCTGGAGGTATCTCCGGCTCCAAGTCGCAAAGTCACAAAGCGCTGTTCGCGCCAAAATGTAGTGCTGGAGCTATACTCGGGTAGTACGCCGTACAGTTATGTCCGGTCACATGACTACTACCATCTGTCGACTACCCAAAAGACTTCATTTATTATCCATCACATATCCTAGCCAGAATGGAGGCCAAAGGGACATTAGCACCCTACAGAGATCAAGCTATAACTTGGATGAAACCCTATCATCATGACCTATCCACGTGACGCCCGTTCCTTGGTCCTTGACCCTGTGCCCTGGTCCTCACCGCCCGATTCTGCCAGGCTCCGCCATGACGCTGCGTGAGCTGGTTGTGGATTACGAGTGGTATACGGGGACTCGAGCGCTATCACAAGGCTGAACGGGCCTTCCAACGTCCCACTACTGCATCCTATCCCACTCACCCCCCCGACCCTATGCGATCGTCCTCTCTCAGCAACATGCGAATTCCTATATCCAATTCTTGTGCAGCATAGACTGCCTCCATGCTTAGAACATGTCCATCCGTGTCCTCGTCCGCGACTATCCCAACAGAGCCATCGCTCTCGTCACCGAATCCCACGCCCTGATCTTCCGCTACACCACCAACGCAACTGATGCCATCAACAATGGCAGCCATACCTCCCTCAGCTCGAGGCCATCGGTCGACACCCAGAGTGCGCCGCGATGCATGGCCGAATTCTCACGCTTAGGTCTGGTCGACCTGGCCGATTATCGAACACTGAGCCCACGCCCTGTCTATGGCACTCTAGGGCTTATAACAGTCGAGAACGATGTGTTTATATGTATAGTCACAGGCGCCTCCAAGGTGGCTAATGTGAGGCCGAATGAGACGGTCGAGAGGATATACGCAGTCCAGTTCTACTGCTTGAGCAGCACGAAATACGACGACGTGGTCAGCGATGGCACAAACCTCAACGGCTATGACCGGCATGAGGAAGATGATTATTCGTATGGGCATAACTTGAGCCAACGGGATACACCTATCGAGCATCCATGCGTCGATTTGACCAAGATGCTGAGCAATGGGAGCTTTTACTACAGTACAGATTTTGACCTAACAAATAGGCTTCAAGACCGGTATGCACGGGTGTAACAGTTTTGGGGGTTATGGGTGCTAATTATGTTCAGATCCGCCGAGTCTACCGTATTTGATATCGACAACCTCGACGAATCGTTCTTGTGGAATTCATACATGATTGGGCCGTTGGTCAAATTCCGCTCGGAGCTGCTGGAACACGAAAGAGCGGAGCTAGATGCTTCACGGATTCTGACTTCTGCTATCCGAGGATTCGTGCTTACAATGACTCTACCAAATTCTTCAGCGCCGATCAGGACACCAAATAGCGGGCTTCCTTCATTGCTGACGTTGATCTCTCGGCTGTCGTGCCGCAGAGCTGGAACCAGGTTCAATAGTCGTGGCATCGACGACGACGGGAATGTGGCCAACTTTGTAGAGACAGAGACGATATACTGGAGCCCAGCCGGAGTTTGCTTTTCATATGCTCAAACCAGGGGCTCAGTTCCGATCTTTTGGGAGCAACAGCCAGGTCTGCTTCCTGGAAAGCAGAACATCACACTCACCCGCAGCAAGGAAGGAACCCAGCCAGCATTCGACAGGCATTTTGAGGGTCTGGAGAATTCGTACAGCTCTGTTCATGTTATAAATCTCCTCAGCGAAAGCAAGCCGGGAGAGGCTGACCTGACACAACGATATAAATATGGTGTCCGGCATTGCTCGGTCAACAACCGAGCGGCAGATCACCAGCTGCTCAAGGAGACCGAATTCGACTTTCATGCGGAAACCAAAGGCCCAGGTGGCTTTGAGGCAGCGAGCATCATCAGCCACCTGATTAAGAAAGACGCCGATGCCTTCGCGTACTACTTATCAGAAGACCTCGAGGATGCGCTCGACTCCGACCCAAGCGGAGAGAAGCCGCAACGGCGATCGATTGTGGTGCTGCAACAAGAGGGTGTCTTCCGCACGAATTGCCTCGACTGCCTCGATCGAACAAATCTTATCCAAACCATCATAAGCAAGATGGCAGTAGAATCTTTCCTCGGCCAGCGCAGAGAGCGAGCTACGTCAGACTTTTGGATGCGCCATTCGAGTCTGTGGGCTGATAATGGAGATGCCTTGTCAAAGATTTATGCAGGGACAGGAGCCCTGAAAACGTCATTTACGAGACATGGAAAGATGTCCTTGGCCGGAGCCATTGCCGATGCTCGGAAAAGTGCCACTCGTCTGTATATCAACAATTTCGCGGATAAAGGCCGCCAAAACACAATCGACGTTCTCCTAGGGAGGTTGGTAGGACAGCGACCAGTATACCTATATGACCCCATTAACGAATATGTGAACTCGGAATTAGCTAGACGGCTCCCAGAGTATTCCTCAACCCAGGTTGTCAATATATGGGTTGGTACCTACAATGTCAACGGCCGGAGCGATGGTATCAATGAAGACCTTAGCGCCTGGCTATTTCCTGACGGCAACTCTGGACAACAACCGGAGATGGTCGTTGTAGGGTTCCAAGAAATTGTCGAGTTGAGCCCGCAGCAGATCATGAACAGCGACCCGACTAGGAAGAAGGGGTGGGAAGCGGCAGTGAAGAAGCACCTGAACGATCATATGGAGGCTGCTGGCAGTGAGGATAGATATGTTCGTCTTAGAAGCGGCCAGCTAGTTGGTGCCGCGCTGTGCATATACGTGAAATCCTCCGTGCTGCATCTCGTGAAGCACGTTGAGGGGTCAACGAAGAAGACTGGGTTGTCGGGGATGGCGGGTAATAAAGGGGCCGTGGCTATTCGGATGGAATACGCCAATACCTCGATATGCTTCGTCACTGCGCATTTAGCAGCTGGCTTCGCCAATTACGATGAGAGGAACAAGGATTTCCACGTAAGCATCTCCTACATTACCCCTTACACAAACTAACAAACCCAGACAATCCACCAAGGCCTCAAATTCCAACGCAACCGCGTCATCGACGACCACGACACCGTCATCTGGCTCGGCGACTTCAACTACCGCATCGGCATGTCGCACGACCGCGTCACCACCCTCGTCAAATCCGAAGACCTCTCCTCCCTCTACGACAACGACCAGCTCAACATCCAGATGATCGCCGGCCTCGCCTTCCCCCACTACTCCGAATCCATGATCACCTTCCTCCCAACCTACAAATTCGACGTCGGCACAAACATCTACGATACCAGCGAGAAAGCCCGCATACCAGCTTGGACAGACCGAATCCTCCGCAAGGGATCGAATATCAGGCAGACGGCGTACCACTCCGCGGACCTGCGGTACTCCGACCACCGCCCCGTCTTCGCGACGTTTGAGTGCACAGTAACCATCATCGACGAAACCCGCCGCGCCGCCCTCTCGCGCCAGACATTCGCCCGCCGCCGCGCAGCAGACTCCACACGCCCCCTCTCCATCACCGGCGGCGGGCGCACAGATTACGAAAGCTCAGACGAAGACCCGCCCTACGACCCTGTTGAACCGGGACTTCCCCCCGCTAGCTCCGATCGCAGGAAATGGTGGATCGATTCCGGACACCCTGCTCGGAGCGCCCTGGAACCGCCGGAGAGGGGGATGCTGCCGAATCCGGGGAGGGAGAGTAATCCGTGGAAGAGTGGGGAGGAGGAGTGGGTCCATGTTGAGAGGGTGCCTGCGAGGGCGCTGAGTGTGAGATCCCAGGCGTCGACGGCGGCGAGGAAACCGCTGCCGCCGCCGTATCCCGCGACTGAGACGAGACCGCCGCCTACGCCCGCGCGGCCGCAAGAGGAGGCGGGGGAGAGACGGGGGAGTAGCGCATCCTCGCGCCGCGCCGCGCCGCCTGTAGCTAGGAAACCCGCTCACCTCGCTTTGGGGCCGGGGAGCCCAGGGAGCCCCACCAGTCCCCCTCTAAGCAGGACACGCTCGATGGGGGGTGTGAAGACGGAGTTTGAGGGGCCGCCGAGGAGGGCGACGGGGTTGGAGAGTCAGGGGAGGTCGCCGTTGCCGCCACCACCGAGGAGGGTGGCGGTGGGTGGTATGGATGGGAGTGAGGCGGGTGAGAAGCCGAGGATGCCGCCTAGACCTGGACCTGGAGGGGGTGTTGATTTACTGGGGGGTGGGGGGGAGGAGATGGAGGGGTGGGGGGCGTTGGAGCCGAGTAGAAGGTAAAAGGGGCGGGGGGTGGGATAGATAAAATTGGGCTGGGGGGAGCATTGTTATGTCACGAATGGGGAGGGGTGGGGTGGTAGTTTTATGATACTGTTATCGAAACCCATTTTTTTTCAGATTTGTTGTGCACTTCCGTCTCTAGTGACAGGGAAATGTGGTGCAGCTATGCTATGTAGAGGTTGCGCTGGTATTGTTCATCTCATCTCATCTAAATCCCCCACGGAGAGCGCATGCAAAACCACATCCTTGCTGCTCTTTTCGTAGTAGTAAGTAAGTTTCCCAGCAGATACCTCATCTTGATCCCCTCCTCGTAAGGCTTCAAATGTAGCCCATGGTATGCAACGCCGCCGCAAAAGCCGCCCATGACATCCCCCCATCCGAAGCAAAACCAAACCAAACCCGGCGCCATAGCTCAAAGCATCCATAACCCCCGAAACTCCATCCCACCCAGCAAGTAAGTAAACCCCCGCAAACCCCCCCAGAATACCAACCTCACCGCCCCCGAGACCCAGTCAGTGGACATGAAAACACAACCCATCAACCACCGCCGCGCCATCTTACTCCTCCTCATCCGACTCCGGTGCCTCAGCAGCAGCGGGTTGGGAAGGGGAAGGGAAGAACGGGCTTCGCACAAGTACCAGCTCATCCATGCTTTCCTCGGATGGCTCGCGCTTCACTGTAGTGTTGGAGTCGGTGGGGTCGGCGGCGAGGTGGTCGGGGGAATCGAGACTTTCGTCTGGGACGGGGAGGGCGCCGGTGTGCGCGCTTAGTTGTTTGGAGACTTGTTCCTGGTCGTCGAGGGAGGAGCTTCTGCTTGATCGTGGTCTGTCGTCCTGGTTTCTCGGAGCTGAGTGTTGTCTCTCATCTTGGTTTCTCGGCGCCACCACGACGTCCTTGTCGATCGAAGGCTTGGCGCTCTTCTCAGCAGCCTCCTTCCTCTCTCTGTGCGCTTTACCCTCAGGAGTCTTCATCCAGTTCTCATACTCGACTTTCAGGTCACTCGTGATATTCGTGGAGCGCTCCCAGGTGGGTTCGTAGTCGCCCGCCCACTGAGTGAGGTAGTAATGGCATCGGCGCTGCGTTTTCATTTCCCATTTATCGTCGAGGAGGCGCAGGACTTTCCACTGCTTGCCGTCTGTCATGTCATTCTCGTTTCCGTTGGCGGGAGGTGCTTTGGGTCTCGAGGGAGTAGAGGTGGTGCTCTTGGATCGCTTTTCGGGCGTTGAGATGCTTGGTTTGGGTGGAGCGGATTTCCAGCCTTTCTGCACACCGCCGCCGCTTGGAGTCGCGTTTCTCGAGCGCGAGCTGGATCGTGTAGGTTGTCTCGCAGCGCTTGTCGATCTCCGTGACTTAGCCGGTGATGCGCTTTGAGGAGGATGAACCGTCTGTGATCTCTGGCGCTGGTGACCGTAAAATGGCTGGGCTGACCGATCTCTTAGCGAGCGCTCTGAAGGTCGTACCCCGAAAGGCGGGGGCGTGTGGCGTGGGGTTGAGGGCTCGTCAGCCGTAGATTCCGACTGTCGGTGTGGCTTGGAGGTGGGCGCGGGATTCTTCTTCTGCACCGTCTGAGAGCTTGAGAGGGGTTCTTGGAGATTTCTTGGAGTCTTACTGGAGAATCCCTCGCTGGTGGATGTGCGGGAGCGTTTGCTTGGGGGTTCCAGGGTTCTTAATATCGCCTCATCTTCGGTGGCTTCGGTATCGAAGGGTGAATCCATTCTGAGGTTTGGTTGTGATAGTGATGGTTCGGAGAGGAAGGGTTGTGGGTTGGAAGGTCGAGCGTCGTCTTGTGTGTCGGTCTCCGTCTCGATTGATTCGACGAGAGCTGATGCTTCCGTTTGCGCGTTTCTGAAGGGCCGACCTCTCTTCTTCCCATTCTTGATGAGTTTACTCCGCTCCTTTTCCAGCCTCAATTCCTCCTCTCGGGCATCCCGTCTCAATCCCTCCGCCATCTCAAACTCCTCGTAAACCAACGGCGAGACCCAGTCGAGAGCCTCATTTTTCGCGATGATCTTGCGCACCACCGGCTTATCCTTTGGGTGAACGACATAGTGAGGCACCTTCTTGTACTCAATCACCTCTGCGATGACCCAGCTCTCCTCGTCGTGCTCCGGAAGCAGGGTGATTGGCGCCATTGGAGGGCCGGTGCTGCCGACATAGATGGGTTTTGGGATTATTTCAATCCAGAAGGAGGCTGTGGTCATTGGCGCGGATCTACCTGTCGACCCATACCCAGGCAGACTTAGCCGCAGGTATCAGCCAGCTGGAAACCACTCCGATGTGGTCAATGTGAATATTTGTGAATCGCCGTTATGGTTGAAGCGACTAAATGTAACGCGGTTCGGCACGGACCCTTAAAGAATTCCACACGGCTACCCACCCGTTTGAGGTGAGCTCCACGTGAAGTTGTCTCCACCACGACAAAACAGAGCTTATTATTGTTAGGTGTAACAATATGTAAAATGCCCTTTAAAGGCTATGGGAAAATGGGGATTAAAGGAGAAAAGGGAGAGAAGAGGGTAGATTATGCTTTTATGTCGAAGTTAGCTTAGTAAGCATGTAATAAAGCGTACATAATATATAGTAGAGGAAGCTTTATAACTATTCTTTATTTGATATTATTATTTAATGCCAGCGTCCGCCCATCTAGCATACTGAACACACTGACCGGGCTCAGTGGCGCTCGAGTATGAGCTGCCCTGAGTTTCTATAAACATCTTGTAAGTCAAGTGCACCCCAAGCCCCCTGAACGCCCGTGAGAGCCAGCTAACATTGAATGCTCCAAATGTCCACAAACATCCCCAGAGTCAAGCGCTCCTGAGAGCCGCCAAGCGCCGATCAGCATAAGGTGTTCAAGATGTCCAGGAACGTCCCAAGAGGCAAGCGCGCTTGATCGCTGCCGAGCGCTGCCCACCACAGTGTCTATGAACACTCCCGGAGCCGAGAGCAACCCAAGCACAGCGAACACACTTCAGCGCTGGTCAGCGCCCCCGAGCGCCATGGAGTGCTCTGAGTGTCTCTAAACACTCCTAGAGTCAAGCGCGGGCCAAGCGCACCTGAACGAACCTAGGCGCCGGTCAACGCCGCCGAGCATGACCGAGCACGATATGAGCTGGCGCCCGGCGGCGCTCGGTCAAAATATCCATCTAATAGACCAAACAAGTCTATGGGATGAATGGCGCCTACGGCGCTTGGCTGGAATCCACGAAATTTCATGTCATGACGATTTGGCCCATATGTTCGCTGAGGGCATCAACGCCGACACGAGCAAGCGCCGCCTGGTGGCGCCCGGCGAGAATAATCATCAGATGGATGCAGAGAAGCAACTGGATGACTGGCGCCTATGGCGCCTAGCTGTGGTCGATGATATTGTTATTTCGAGTTGTGGCTGTCGGCGTTTGCGCCGAAATGAATCGACGCCGATATGAGCTGACGCCTAGTGGCGCTCAGTCATAATAATCATTATTAAGGTCTAATAGAGCCTTAGGATGATTGGCGCCACGGGCGCCCTGCTAGAATTCATGTTATGTTGGTTTGTGTTAACTGGAGTTTGTCCGCGTTCACCGACACAACGAGGCCGATCGAGCAAACGCCGAGTGCGCCTGGCTCGGATACTCATCAGAGAGGCCTAATATAGGCTCAGGATGATTGGCGCCATGGGCGCCCTGCTAGAACCCAAGATACGCCAGGTTGTAGTGACTGGTGTTGATCCGAGCTCACCGACACAACGCGGCCGGTATAAGCTAGCGCCAAGCGGCGCTCGGCCAGAATACTCATTGTGTAGGTGCAATAGAGCCATGGGATGAGTGGCGCCTGGTGCGCTTGGCTGTAGCCCATAGTACACTACGTTGTGTTGACTAGTGTTGATCCACACTCATCGACATGACGCGGCCTGATACGAGCAAGCGCTGAGTGGCGCCCGGCCTAGATACTTATTAGAGAGGCTTAATAGACCCCCAGAATGATTGGCGCCCATGGCGCTCTGCTAGATTCCGCGTAATGTTACGATATAGCAATTTGTTATTTATGCTCACCGAAACACCTGGCGCCGGCACTAATATGAGCCAGCACCTAGCGCCCGGCTAGAATATTAATCAGATAGACTCAATTATGCTATGGGATGAATGGCGCCTACGGCGCTTATCTAGAATCCGAGTTGTGTTACGATATGGTAATTTGTTATGTGTGCTTACTAAAACACCTGGCGCCGGCACCAACATGAGCCGACACATAGCGCCCGGTTAGAATATTCATCAGACAGACCTAACAATGCTATGGGATGAATGGCGCCTACGGCGACTAGCTAGAACCATTGGTATTTAGTGTCATGGCAATTTAGTGATTCGGTGAGCACAAACACCTGGCGCCGGCACTAACATGAGCCAGCACCTGGCGCCCGGCTAGAATATTAATCAGACAGACCTAACAATGCTATGGGACGAATGGCGCCTAGGGCGACTGGCTAGAATCCGAGTTATGTTGTGTTATGTCACGAAAATTCAGCGTTTGTGCTCGCCGAAATGGATTGACGCCGATATGAGCTGGCGCCGGGCGGCGCTCGGTCAAAATATCACTTAGATAGACCTAGCAAAGCTGTGGGATGACTGGCGCCACGTCGCTCACGCCGCGGAGTCTGGATATGGTCATGGGATTGACCAGAGTCTAGATATGGCCTTTCTAGGGCTGTCGCCGGCAAGCGCTGCCGGTCGCCGGTCTCTATACCGTGCCCTGAATGTTCAGGGGCATTACTAGAGTCAATCCCACACCGAGCGCCGGTCAGCGCACACATAATCCCGCTCTCATTGGAATTACCCTTTTGCATAGTATATCAGGTGTCGTGATCGGATTTCTGAGCCTCTTGAGTTGGCGCCACTGGCGCCGACTGGCCTAAGTATCCATTGATACCTCTAGAATCAATCCCACACCGAGCGCCGCCTGGCGCACATCATTTGAGAAATCCCCCTCAGCCTAATATATCACGTGTCACAATCAGATTTCTATGATCCATTCTGACTCTCTTCCGTGAGCGCCACTGGCGCCGACTGCCCAAAATGTCCATTGACATCCCTAGAACCAATCCTACACCGAGCGCCATCCAGCGCACTTCATTTGAGAATTTCTCTTTTGACCGAGTTATCACCTGATATGGTCAGATTTCTGAGATCTATTCTGAGCCTCTTGCGTGAGCGCCAGTGGCGCCGACTGCCAAAAATATCCAGAGACCTCCTAACAATCAATTGCACACCGAGCGCCGGTCAGCGCACACATATTCCCACTCTTATTTGAGATTTGTTTTTACCGATTTATCACCTGATATGGTACGATTTCTATGACCTATTCTGAGCCTCGTGTGTTGTCGCCGCCAGGCGCCGACTGCCCAAAATGTCCAGAGACCTCCCAACAATCAATCGCACACCGAGCGCCGGTCAGCGCATGCCCAGCGCACCTGAATGCACCTCATCAAGACGCACCCTTTTTTATCAAACGTGTCACGTGGCATAAAATCCTCTGATCTATTCTCGGCATTAACCTTCCTTGGCTCCCCTAAATTTGGCTTGACCACACCGGCTCGACCCTGTCCCGCATTTTAGTGTCACCAGCCACACTAATATCCCACTAGCCACACGGACGAGGGCCTCACGAGCCACGTTCTATAATTGGAGGGCCCTGCTTTTGTCGTCGTGATCGAGCTGTTAATAGACATCGGAGGAAGCGGACACTATCAGGTGAGAGGACCACCAGCTCTTCCCTTCTCAGTCCTGCGCACGCGTGGCACCGGGGAGTATATATATACCTACCCATTCCCCTTATACCAAGACATCTGACAAGTCTTTCATATTACCAAGCGCATTTCGGACTACTTTGCGCAATCCAAGTCTTATTTATCGCCAAGATTCGCAGTTGCGCATTGCGCTCAGACAAGGCTTCACTACATTCTTTGTCAACTTTCTAGCGCATACCCCAAAAGCGCCTCTGAGACGTCCAGTGCCCGAGAGGCTGCCAGCAATGTGTCTCGTCAGAGGTTCGTACCTCAACCCCGCAGCCAACTCCACTCCCCGCTTCGATCCACCAGAGACAGACAGCCAAGCAGCGCCAGCTAACATCCTCAACTCTAGTGTCCAAGGAGGACGACCCCGTTGAGCCACCCCGGATATACGTCCGTCGTCGCGAATCGGTCTCCCATTCGAGGCGCACCTCTCAAGTCATCATCCGCCCAACCACCACTTCGCGCCAATCCATCACTCGCAT
The DNA here is from genome assembly GCA_001662585.1 of Pseudogymnoascus sp. WSF 3629. Lineage (NCBI taxonomy): Eukaryota > Fungi > Ascomycota > Leotiomycetes > Thelebolales > Thelebolaceae > Pseudogymnoascus > Pseudogymnoascus sp. WSF 3629. The sequence continues at coordinate 180,091 of KV454608.1, forward strand.
TACCTCAGTCGAGCGTGCGCCGCGCCCTGTAGAATACGTCGAGGGCTATCCGGACCCCAACCCGGACCCGGGAAACTTCCCAATGATAGTGCAGGCGCCGACGCCCAATCGCAGCCCGAGGACCAGCCCGCGCACAAGCCATACACACGTCGTGGTGTATGAAGGCAGCCCCCGCAACAGCCGCACGAGCGTGACGAGCCGACAAAGCGTGCGGCAGGGGAGCCTGCGGAGCCAGAGGAGCCAGCGCTCGCGACAGGATGGTCGGCGACACAGCCGGAATAATAGCGGGGAGATTTTCATCGTCAACCCGCCTGTGCGCGAGCGCAGTCGCAGCCCTGCTGTTGAGACGAGGGGGAGGGCGGATAGCTACGCGGTGAGACATGTCAGTGTGGGGAGGGAATCGAGGGATCCGAGCAGAGAGCCGAGTCGGGAGAGGAGGAGCAAGGTCCACCTCACCACGCCGTTGTCGCCGATGGAGGTGGATAAGGTGCAGCGAGGGCTGGAGGCATCAAGAGATACGATGATGGTTGAAGACGTAAGGCCACGCGCACGGAGTATTACGTATGGTGCTAATCCGAAGATGTCGGCGGGTAGACTGGAGGACCGAGAGAGAGTGCTCGTTGAAGAGGATGGGAGGCGGAGAGAGTTTTACAAGACGAAGAGTTTGAGTCCATGAGGATGGACGGGGGTGAGACAGGGGAAGTTTATTTTTCGATATATAGCATTGTCATACCCAGAGCATTTGTACTAGCTTTTTGTATATTACAAATTTACTGCGATTCTTGTCATGCCGCTGCGAAGTGAATCATATCGAATGGTTTCATTTCAACTCTTAAAGTACAGACATCTAATTTAATCGTTAATCCTTGCGACTGTTGAAACTCCCTTATATGCATGGCTGCCAGCAATTACAGAACATCATCTTATCATACACGCACCTTCCCAGCTCATAAAATACTCGATCGTCGGTCTGTTTTCCACCAGCCCAACACGTTTCCTGCATTTCCCACCCACTCAATAAATCCATCAACCACAACCTTCACCAGTCCCTGTCTCTTTTGGCGGTCACCAGGTCCTACACTCCCGCTGGGCGCCTCGCTTCCCATCGTCGGAAGCACGTTGTCGCTCGCCGACAAGCTTACGAACAAGGCGAATGGAACGAGCCACACGCATATCCCAAAGTAGGACGCAATCTCTGTGAAGGTGGGCACGGTGGGCGCATCGTAAATGGAGTGCGTGGGGGCCCTTGGAAGGCTGGAGAAGTGGGCGAAACAGTAATAGTGGTTGATGAGGACAAGAACTGTGAATGTTAGGGCTTGCTCTATCATATCGTGGCTGGATAACATACCACAGGATGAGAGAAACAAGGGATCGGACAGCTTCACGATTGGAAAGCGTCGCATATTCCCCAGATAGACGACGTGCGACACGATGCCGATGAGGGAGAGGAACTTTGGGAAGCCATCGACGAGGACGAGGAGGGTTTGGATGGCGATAACGGCGTATATCATGCGCGTCAATAGTCGCTTTGCTAAGACTGTGTGTTCTTCGACGAGCTCAGACAGATAGTACAGTCCCGAAGCTGCGAGTTTATTAGCGGAGGTCCGAGGGGCGTATGACGGGATCACCTACCAATGGCTAAAGTAAGGAAGCCAAAGCCCAGGACCATGCCCAGGTATCCGACAAGCGGTAGAATCCAGAAGTGCGCCATTGCTTGAACAAACTCGGCACTGCTACTTGACTACGAGAGAAGCTTCATGTCGGGGGCTGGTTATCTAAAGATGTCGTCGTGTCGTTTACCCCAGGTTTCGGCAATCGCCGTTGGCGCACTGATAAGTCTAAAATATATTTATTTCGAGATTTATGGCGCCCTATCGGTACGCGCTACTTACAAATTTTGGGACTACAGCAGACGACAACAAAAAATAAAATTCCTGCAGCCTGACGGGTAGCGTATGAGGTAGATATTAAACGCATTCCTGCCGTGGCAGAGTTCTGTCCGCCACCATGTCTCGCCCAGAAGATATCCTGTAAGACGCCGACCCCGCCACTTCCCCTCCGACTTTGACTGACCAAACTGCAGCCCCCCGGACCTCCACTACAACGATGTGGAGGCACGCAAATACACAACCTCCTCCCGTATCCAGAACATCCAGGCCTCCATGACCAACCGCGCCCTGGAACTCCTCGACCTCGACACCCCCGCCATGATCCTCGATATCGGCTGCGGCTCTGGACTCTCCGGCGAGATTGTCAGCTCAGTGGAGGAAGAGTATGGCGGACAACACATCTGGGTTGGGATGGACATCTCGGCTTCCATGCTGGATGTCGCCCTCCAGCGCGATGTCGAGGGCGATCTGATGCTCGCGGATATTGGCCAGGGCGTCCCATTCCGCGCCGGAACGTTCGATGCGGCGATATCGATTTCCGCAATCCAGTGGCTCTGTAACGCCGAAAGCAGCGACGTCTCACCTACCGGGCGACTATCGAGGTTTTTCAACGGGTTATATGCCAGCTTAAAACGAGGTGGAAGAGCAGTGTGCCAGTTTTACCCCAAGAACGACCAGCAGCGAACCATGATCAGCGGGGCTGCCATTAAGGCTGGGTTCGGCGCGGGTATCCTTGAAGATGACCCCGGAACCAAGAATGCCAAGTTATATCTTGTCCTCACCGTTGGTGGTGCTGCGACGGAGGGTGCTGGCGGCGATATCACTGGTGTGGTTAAAGGAATGGAAGGTGTTGATGTTGTGGATGCTCGTAGGCAGCACCAGGCACAGAAGAAGAGAGACGTCAAGAAGGGCTCAAAAGCGTGGATTCTCAATAAAAAGGAGCAGATGGAGAGGAAGGGCAAGGTCGTCAAGACGTCCAGCAAGTATACGGGGAGAAAGAGACATATTACATTCTAAATGGGCTGCGTTGGCTGGGGGCGTGTTGGCGTTGGTGTGGGTTGTTTATCATATAGTTTCTCAATGAACTGGTTATTCTAGATTGCTTGACCAGTATTCCCACATACAAGGATCGTACATTTGACAAAGGTTTGACACTCTCTCAACTACAAAGCCCCTGCACAATCTCTCAGCTATCGAAGCTACTACCCAGTCGCTCAGCTACCAAAGCCACTTCACAGTCGCTCACCTACTAAAGCCACTGCACAATCTCTCAGCTACCAAGCTACTGGCCAGTCTCCCAACTTTGCGTGGTGACTCAAACGCGGTTTTTGATAATCGGGTATATTTTCGAGACTATAAACCGTAATATTACATCAACAATCTCCACACACCAAGAACCAGAGCAGAGAAACCAGTAACCACTCCCATCAACCATTGCAGTGTCTGGAACTTGACGCCCTCAAGCTTCTCTCTCAATCCAGCAACCTCTTGCTCAATTTTTGTCTCCGTCTCCTTAATTTTGAGTCCCTGAGCATTTGATTCCTCCCTTATCCTGCCCTTCTCTAAGTTCAGATCCAGCCGGACTGACGCTTGCGTCCTGCTTATCTCGTCCCGCAATTTGTTATTGAACTTTGCAAGATCGTTCGTCAGGCGCTCATGAGCTGCTTTCGTAGCCGACTCTTCGGTCGAATCTGCAGATAATAACTCTGACCGTAGCTTTGCAAAGTCAACTTTCTGGGTGTAGGTTGCTTTCGCTTGGTCTTCGCGGATGACCATGGTTCGTGTGAGATTTTGAATGCTGTCATAGGTCAGAGACACTCTTGCACCTGGCTGGGCTGGGTTTCTACCTTTCTTCTATAACATCGCTCAGAACCTTCATCATAGCAACAGATTGCGTCTCAGTAAACCCCTCATCCTTCAAACGCTTGACGAACTTGAGGGTGTCAAAGTGGTAGTCTCTTGGGCGCATTGGCGACGAGCTGAAATCCCGGCGCATTGGCAACTTCTGAGTAATAGCTGCACCATCTTTCCTCTGGAACATAGACCTTCGCGCAGTTATGGGCGTGTTACGGCGGTTCTGGCCGTATGAATCTGTTGAATATGCCGCAAAGAGTGACGTGCTGCGAACTGGAAGCTGTATTGTGGTTGCCCTTCCCTGCCAGCTGAGCTGTGGCAGCAGGAAACGGGGCAGAACCTGGGCGCCAGTGATCGCCTTTTGCGCCATATTTAAATCAAGTTTGACTAAAAGAAAATAAATGAAGGTGGGATGTGTATCGTTGGATTGAGCTTTCGGAGGGCCATCAGCGACGTTACCCGTTGCCCAGTCACGTGCCCATTGCGAGATACATTCGGCTAGTTCACCCCACCAAGAAGAGTCACCGTGGTGGGAAACTTTATACAATTCTCTGAGGCTCGTTGCTAAATTGAATCCCCATCTAACGCCACGAAACAACTACCTTGTTCATATATCGACGAAGGATATTGAACATACACCATAAGATCGCCTAGAAACGCGTCTCCAACACCAATCACTGTACCTCATCGAAGAAACCGCGAAACTAGCGGAATCGCAATCATGGCGACCCAAGGCGACAAGTTTGGAAATGACATGGAGTCCGACTCGGGCTCCGAGCAGGGTTCCCCGAACCTGGGGGCTACGAATGATGTGGAAGACAATGACAACATCCCCGATATGCCGTTAAAGTCGAACCTCAAGAAGCCCACAGCAGTAAAGGACCACGCACCAGCAGTTGTGCGCCCGATCCTACCACCGCAGACCGAGCCAAAAGACCTAGATGTCAAGTCCCTCACCCCTCTGACCCCAGAGATTATTGCCCGCCAGGCTACGATCAATATTGGAACCATCGGCCACGTCGCTCACGGAAAGTCCACTGTCGTGAAGGCTATCTCTGGTGTCCAGACTGTCCGCTTCAAGAACGAGCTGGAGCGCAACATTACCATCAAGCTCGGTTACGCGAATGCTAAGATCTACAAGTGCGACTTCGAGGACTGCCCGAGACCAGGATGCTTCAGGAGTTACAAGAGTGAGAAGGAGGTGGATCCCCCTTGCGAGAGGGAAGGATGCCCAGGCACATACAGGTTGCTCAGACACGTCTCGTGAGTTTGCCACGCACACTTTAAGCCGGGAAAACAGCTAACACATGTAGTTTCGTCGATTGCCCTGGTCACGATATTCTCATGAGCACTATGTTGTCAGGAGCCGCTGTCATGGACGCAGCCCTCCTTCTTATCGCAGGAAACGAAACCTGCCCTCAACCGCAAACGTCTGAGCATTTGGCTGCCATCGAGATTATGAAGCTCGACAAGATTATTATCCTCCAAAATAAGGTCGATTTAATGAGAGAGGACGGCGCCCTGCAACATTACCAGTCAATCCTGAAGTTCATCCGTGGAACCGTGGCTGACCGTTCGCCAATTATCCCAATCTCCGCCCAACTTAAGTTCAACATCGATGCGATCAACGAGGCGATTGTCTCCACAATCCCAGTCCCACCCCGTGACTTCACCCAGGATCCTCAGATGATCATTATCCGATCCTTCGATGTCAACAAGCCTGGTGCCGAGATTGACGAGCTCAAGGGTGGTGTTGCTGGTGGATCTATTCTGCACGGTGTTATCAAGCTCGGTGACGAGATTGAGATCCGTCCCGGAATTGTTACAAGAGATGATAAGGGAGCTATCCAGTGCACCCCCATCTTCAGCAGAATCGTCACCCTCAACTCCGAAAACAACGAGCTCAAGTACGCCGTTCCTGGTGGTCTTATTGGTGTCGGTACTCGCATCGATCCTACCCTGTGCCGTGCCGATCGTCTGGTTGGTTTCGTGCTGGGTCTCAAGGGCAGACTTCCCGATATCTACACCGAGATCGAGGTCAACTACTACTTACTCCGTCGTCTCCTCGGTGTCAAGACCGCAGATGGCAAGCAGGCCAAGGTCGCCAAGTTGGCAAAGAACGAGGTTCTCATGGTCAACATTGGATCTACCGCCACTGGTGCCAAGGTTGTCGCTGTTCGCCAGGATGCCGCGAAGTTGGTCCTTACCAGCCCTGCATGCACAAACACCGGAGAGAAGGTCGCCCTGTCGAGACGTATTGAGAAGCATTGGCGTCTGATCGGATGGGCTACTATTGCTGCGTAAGTCACATAATCCCCCACCCATACCTACATGTACTGACAATGACGTAGCGGTGTAACTCTTGAGCCAAGCGCATCCTCTTAGACGACGATATATATTACGGACGTGATGACTGTGATGGTGCTGAAGACGTGATCTTTCATGATTTTTCTATGGGTGTCATAGGGATTTATGGATATGCGTGCATAGCATATAAAAAGAGGAGTTTGTCCTTGCGATTTGGCCACAATCAGGGCTAGATGATGTTATTAAAGAAATGAAAAAAATTGATAATACATCGGCGTTTTGACAACAAAATATACGCATATTTCACGATAGGTTTCTATTAATTCTTCTGTTCGGATAGCTCAGAAACAAGTACCTATCCCCAAGTAAAATAAATCCCCAGCCCCTGACCGTTTGCAGTCGTATTTGTCTCCCAAATTACCCCTCATCCACGCTCGCTTAAGCTGGGCAGATAGACTGGCTATCGAACAACCACCCCTCTCTTAGCTCCCGAAATAGTTCCCCCCCCACCTATACCGCCTTCTTGGAAGGGGGACACCTCCACGTTTATACTCTCTCAGTCGCCCATTACCTCCCCCCAAACAATTACTTCCCTCCTACCCTCCATACCCCCTCCAAACCATCAAAATGGCCGAATCAGTCACCTACCCCCCGCTCAACCAGCGCCCCATCAAGAACACAATCGTCCTCTTCGATGTCGATAACACCCTCACCCCCGCGCGCGCAGTAAGTCCCCCCTCACCGCCAACGCTCCCCCAACCCCTCCCAACTAACCCCCCTCCCAGGTCGGCACCCCCGAGATGATCCAAATGCTCGCGGACCTTCGTCAAAAAGTCGCCATCGGCTACGTCGGCGGCTCCGACTTCGTAAAGCAGCAAGAGCAGCTGGGCACTGCATCTCTGAGCGTCACCACGCGCTTCGACTTCTGCTTCCCCGAGAACGGGCTGACGGCGTACAAGCTGGGCGCCCTGCTGCCGAGCCAGAGCTTCATCAATTGGATTGGCGAGGATAGGTATAAGGAGCTGGTCAAGTTCATCTTGCATTACATCGCGGATCTGGATATCCCGATCAAGAGGGGCACGTTTGTTGAGTTCAGGAATGGGATGATCAATGTTAGCCCCATTGGGCGTAATGCAAGTACGGAGGAGAGGAATGAGTACCAGAAGTATGATCTGGAGCATAAGATCCGTGAGACGTTTGTGAACGTTCTGCGCGAGAAGTTTGCGGATATTGACTTGACGTGAGACCCCGGTCCCTGCCTTTTTATACGAGAAAATTCTAACAGCAAAACAGCTACTCCATTGGCGGCCAAATTTCCTTCGACGTCTTCCCCACCGGCTGGGACAAGACCTACTGCCTCAAGCACCTCGAGGCTGACGCCAAGAAGCCAGATGGCGTCGAGTACACCACCATCCACTTCTTTGGCGACAAGACCTACAAGGGCGGCAACGATTACGAGATCTATGAAGACTCACGCACAATCGGCCACAGCGTCACTGACCCTGATGACTGCTTCAAGCAGGTCAAGGCGCTCTTTGATTTGTGACTTCAGCGGGGAAGTATGCTTTAGCTTAATATAACTGAGGGGTGAAAAAAGGAACGGGACACGACGGGACAATGATAATCGGAAAATCTCGGGATGAGCATAACTCGAGGAGGAGTTGTGAGGACAAAAAGAACCATGAGAGTCGTCTTAAAAATGGTAGATAGAGATATAAATAAGATGCCAGAGATATAGAAAAGGCTATCAACGCTAAATGACAAATGCCGCACATCACAATCATCAACCCACCCCTTCTCCCCATCTATCCCACGCCCCTACCCCCTCAGCGTCCAAACTCCAAGCTCGGAATAATAACCGGCCCATACTTCGTCGGCGCATTAAACGCCCCATCACCCTGCACCACATAATCCACCGCCAAGCTCAACTTACTCAGTCCCTGCCCGCCCGAATGCACACTACCCGCCTGACTCATGCCCATATTCAGATCATGCGGGTCATACGCCACAAACGCGACGTAATTGCGACGGCCCATGAGGCGCTTGAGTTCGCGCGCGGCGCCGCTGACCTCGGACTGGAAGATCTCCATCATGTCCTCCTTGGTGTCGCTGACGGCGTGGTTGGAGCGGCGGCCGTTGGCGGGGACGTAGAGCGCTTTGGTGTTGTGCAGCATCTTGAGGACGTAGTTGGGGGGTGGGGCGGCGACGATGGAGGAGGAGATTACTTGATACATTGTTTTGTGGTCGTTGGGGTGGCTGGGGTCGTGGAGGAGGCCGGCGCCGCAGCAGTTGACGTCTGGATAGAGTTAGTATGGAGTTAATGATTGGGGAGGGGAGACCATACCGCCTGAGAGAAAGGTCATGCGGATGCCTTTCTGTTGTGCGATGCCCTGCAGCGTGCGGATCAGGTAGGTGCGCTCCAGGTCCTTGGAATCGTGTGTCCACATATCACGCAGCTCCTCGGCGATGTCCATATCACCAAAGCTGTTGAGTACGCCGCCCATAAGGCCGGACTTTCCAACGGCTTTCTTGACTTGTGAGAACCCGCTGGAAACGATTTCCTTGCCGCCCACGACACCCGCAACGCTGCTCGTCACCTTACCCAACAGATTGTAGGTGGTGTTCACGGCCTTCTTTCCTGTGGCAACTGTGTTGGCAAGGGATTCCATTGTGTCGAGGCGTGGGTACACTATCGGCACTGGAACCATCCAGATGCAATGCTGGACTGATGGGGGAAGTGTGGCGACTTTGGGGAAAATCCCTTGGTATGTCGGTCCAGCCATCACCTGCTGCTGGGTACGCTCCGACCGGCCATCAGGCCCAATAACGACTACGGCTGGGCCAAGGTACTTGACAAAGTGCCAACCGGTGCCAGTAATGGTAAACAGGTCAATATCGTCATTTACATTCCGCAGGAGCTCGAGGGTTGTGTGGTGCTGGAAGAGGAGGTACATCTCAATGCCAATGCGGCCGATGTTCTTAAACATATGAGAGCCCTGCATGTATTCGGGGTAGGAGCCAAAGCCATCGAAACTAGGAATGTTAGGTGCGCAACAAGTATCGGGGACTAGAAACTTACATGTCATGATCGTCAATGCTTAGGACATGGGGGATCTGAGCGAATGCTTCTCGCAGGTATGGCTGGTCAAAGTGGCTAGTGTAGTAGTGAAAGTAGGAATGCGAGACATCTTCCTCATGCTTTGCTGTCCACGGAATGTTCTTGCGTGCCTCCTTTCCAGGCAGACCAAGCCACTGCTTTAGTAATGGAACTTCCTTCCATAATCTGTCTGCGTATATCTGATCACCGAGACCAAGCTGTACATGGAAGCCGCCGGTCTCGACATTTTTCTGCAAAATATCCTTCCACATGAATCCGATTCCTCCAAGGCGACTGCGCTCGTTTGCATTGGTGTTCATGGCAAAATCGTTGCCAGAGTGAGCGATGAACCGCCAGTTAGTCTCGTAGCGGCCGGCGACCAAGAACTCATAGCGTGTGCATCCCAGGTGAGACGTGATCGCATATGTCCACTTGTCTCCGGGTCCGTCGCCCATCTGGAGATCAACATCATATCGATAAAAGACCCATCGCTGATGCGTAAATATCGAATTTGCCTTTAGCTGCCTGGGGTTGGGAGACAAGTCATTACTTTGGTGAATATGAATGGTTGGTGGCTGCGGGCCGTCGGTAACAAGCATGATAGATCCAAGCCATATCCCCCTTTCAATATCCATGTTGATGTATTTCAGATAAGGACCGAAATATACACCATTCGTAGGCGCAATTTTATACATATCAACACCGGCACTTGGAGGCGGGCCGCTAAACCCGCCAGCAGTCGTTGCTTGAGACATGCTGCTCATTATGCTCTCCGCATATCCTGGAGTCTGCGGCGGGAACAGACCAGGCGATCCCAACGGCTGTTTTCCAAATTGGCTAAGGCCGGGTGACATGAGCCCCGGTGACATCAGTGGATTTCCATATGTTGAGGCTGTTGGAGACAGAGGTGCGACATCGTGATTCAGAGGAGTTGGTCCCTTGGGGAACTCCCACTGCGTGGCTTGAGTTGCGAGGTGGATATAGTAGTACTGGCCAGAATTCTGGTCTAGATGAGCAATCCATCCTTCGGGCATCGGAGGCGGGGAGGCTGGGCCTATTGTACCCGTGAATGGCGCAGGGTTCGCGAATTGCTGAACTGGAGTATTTAGTTCTAGCCTCGGATCATTTGCAAACGCTGGGTGTCCTGGGTGCTGCAACGCAGGAGATGCCAACGGCAGAGCATAGTCAGTCTTTTTCGATGATGCCGCTGCTGCCACCGTTGCGGCCGCCGCAGCTCCTGCAACAGCCCCCGCACCAGCTGCGGCAGATTTTTCATTGGGATATCCTTGGGCTGTAGTACCATTTGACGGCCCACCGTGACTGACACTAGAGTAAGCCGGGGGTGGTGAAGCCGACATATGCATTCGCTGGAAATCTTGCTCTAGCGCATTTGGTGGTTTAGATGCACGGCCACCCGAATCCTGTCGAGCTTGCTCCGGATGGGGCGGTGACGAGACTTGGTTTGCGCCCTGGTATACCGTTGGCGCACCGTAAGATTGGTCTGTTGGCAACTCCGTTGGTGTCCAGGGACGCGGCGGAGCTTGGTTTTGCTGTGGAGCCGGAGAAAATGCTGGAGACATGGGTGGCTGAGGTTGCTGTGGCTGCTGCGGAGCTGGAGAAAATGCTGGCGACATGGGCATCTGGGGCACTGGTGGAGGCGCATATTGGTTTCGACGCTGTGCCGCGGCAGCGTTCTGAGCCTGGAGGCTGCTTAAAGTAGCCGTGCCAGAAATTCCAGCAGCGGCGTAGCGCTCCTCAATACTCCCACCGGCGTCTCCAGGGCCTACAATTGGTGTCTCTGGTGGGGCTGGAGACCCTCTTGAAGCTCTTGTAGTAGATGTAGAGGCGGTCGAGTCGAAGCGATCGAGCTTTGTAGGCTGGGGTGCAATAAGTCCCTCGTTCTGTGGGTATGATTGCCCCTGTGCTGCGATTGTGTTCGGCGGCCTCTGGGGAGCTCGTGCGAAGAGTCCCTCTTTGTCTGGGGAATCAGGGCCCGCCGACCCTGGGAGTGGCTTCGGGGCTGTCCCTCTCCTCTCTGCCAAACGAGGCCCTCTCTTGTCTGTAGGACTAGCCCCTATTCTCGGAGTTGTATCGTATAGGTCGTTGGAGTTTATTCTGAGTGGTGGGGATGTGGTTGATTGATGCGGGGAGCCTTGGCTCTGTCGGCCGTCATCTGGGTATGGAGCACGATAGACTTTCTGTTCCGGTGGTCGGGGATATTGAAACGTCCCTTCATCATCCGGATATGGTAAAGGCGCGGCAGAGCTCGAAGCTCCCGGTGGTAGGGGGAAAGAGTGCTTCGACGCCTGCGGTGGTGGGTAATTGTAGTGACTTGGACCGGCCGAGCCAGCTCGAGGCGGGCTTGTAGATGGTGGCTTGCTGATTCTCAACGGCTCAATAGTTGGACTATCTCCGCCACCATTTGGCTTTTGAAGGTAAAGCTCGTCATCTCCGTGTCCCTGGCGAGCGGCCATTGTTACTGAAAGGCGGGGAACTGCGGCTCTCACAGCGGCGCCACTAGAGACGCACGGCGCACGATTAAACAAAGAATGGGCTGCGGCAGCGCGATTCTAAAACAGACAGAGAAGTATCTGAGTAATGCGGGAATACGGAGAATGAAGGTATAGTAATCGTTCTGCGACCGAAGTTGAGGCCCGCGACAAGGTAAGATGGGCAGGAAGCTCAGCGATGACAGGCGCGCACTGTTTGTAGATTGCAGGAGATGAAACAGAGTAGACTTTTTTTTCAAATATGTTCAGATTTGGAGGCGAACAGTCATTACATGGAGTTGAGGGTTGAGGGCTGGAGGGGTCAGTTCTTGGTGGTGATTGGAGACGTGGTTGGGCGGCTACAGCTCAGCCAGTGGGGTTGAAGCTACACGGCCACACCCATGAAAGGCGGCGCGTAAATGCAAAATATAGGAGCACATGCGGATACAAAGCCAAAAGGATTGAAGTAGTATGGAGTCGCCTTGCCGCTATTGAAGAGCTATAAATGCTAGGTAACTTGAGATTAAATGAAGATGTGCAAAATGGCAAGATGCCTGATGGTGAGCGGTCGAATTGACACATCCAATGTGCAAAGTGCGAGCGCAAGTAGTTCAGTATGATAGACAAGTGTATGAAAGGCTTACGACGCTGGCCGCTGACGACAATGAGGGGTTGTTCACCAGGCAATTCAAGACCTAGGGTTGCAATGTCCACCATAAGCCGGCAGCATAACTGGCTCCCTGGGGTGGCGATGGCTGGCTCCCTGTATAGTACATTGAAACACCTCCGAGCATAAGCGCCTGGGCATCGACGAGGCAATGTGGGCTCGATGCGGGTTGGGGGCCATTCCGGCGGTTATCGAATACATGTGCGTGCAAGGATGATGCATCTCGTCACATTATCGGTGGTGGAGGTTGGGTAGTTGTCGAGGTGAAGGGCGTCGTTAAGGTAGAGATAAGAAGTGAAAACGCTGGGCAGACATAGTATGCGTATAGGCAATATATAAACAGAAAATACTGTAAACTGTAAATATATGTAGGAGGTGGAACATATGAAGTAGAAAGTAAACCAGACTCAATGTAAACAATGTGATGGTACCGAGTATAGTCACGTGATCCCAATCGCCATGGTGAAGTTCTTCGCGGTGGGTGACTGGCGACTGGCGTTCCGCGCTAAAACGCCAATTACCACTTTACGCGTCCAGGCGCGTCGAGTCGCGTCTCAGCTAAGACCAAGTACCTCAGTATTTCGCGTGCATACGGAGAAGGAGCTTATGTCCTCCACCTTCATCTTCAACTTCCCTCTCACCTCAGTCATAACTTCCTCAACATCCGATCCTCCACCTCTATAATCTCTCCCTCTCACCTTCCGTCAATCCTCAGTCATGGTTTCCTCAGTATTGGGCAAGCGCACAAGGAGCTCCGTCGAGGCTGGTAAGAAGGACCCGTCAACCACCCCCAATAGACATACTGACCCGGCTTCATAGCTCTTCCCGCGACACTTCCTCGTCCGAAAAGGCAAGCAGCAACCGTGATCTACTCTGATGAGAACGACGACCCATTCGCCCCGCGACAGACCCGGGCCAAGGCGCGCAGTGTCAGCTCGGATGTATCCTTAAAATCCTCGCCAGGAAAGCACAATGGAGCAACAGCGCGAGCCGTGCTACAGCCCACGCAAATAAAAAAGCATTTCAACACTGTCAAGTCTGTCGAAGGAGATGAAAACGTAAAGGTCATCCAGGTTAAGACGCCGTCAACCCCTCGGCATAGAGATGCACTTTCGAAGCAGGTACCCACTACACCAAGGCACCGTATCACGGTTACGGGCACATCAGGAACTCCTCGCACTCCTCGAACACCATCTACACCATCTGGATCGTCCTCGACCATCTATAATGTCGCGCGTCAACTTTTCACGCGTAGCAGCGATCCCGGCCGTCTTATTGGACGCGAAGAGGAGCGCCTTGAGCTTTTCAGCTTCATCAATACCTCCATCAGCACAACAACCGGTGGCTGCACGTACGTCAGTGGGCCTCCCGGTACCGGCAAGAGCGCCATGGTAAACGAGGTCATTGCCGAGATACCAGCGAACGAAGTGGTCAAGAAGGCATACGTCAACTGCATGTCGATGAAATCTTCCAAGGACCTGTATTGCGTCCTTTTGGAGTCACTGTATGGCCCAATCGAAGTCATCGAAGGCGAGGAATTGCAGACTCTCCAAGGCATGTTTGCACCTCGCAAGCCGACGAACGCCATGTATCTCATCACCCTTGACGAGATCGACCATGTCGTCACGCTCGACTTGGAGTGCATGTACAAGCTCTTCGAGTGGGCCCTCCAGCCTTCATCCCACCTCATCCTGGTCGGCATCGCCAACGCGCTCGATCTCACCGACCGCTTCCTCCCACGCCTCAAGGCCCGCAACCTCAAGCCCAACCTCCTCCCCTTCCTTCCCTACACCGCTTCTCAAATCAAATCTATCATTACCACACGCCTAAAGAGTCTCATCCCAGCTGGCAGCGCAACACCCGACTTCATACCTTTCCTACACCCAGCCGCCATAGAGCTCTGCTCCCGCAAAGTCTCCGCCCAAACCGGCGACCTCCGAAAAGCATTTGATATCTGCCGCCGCGCCGTGGACCTCATCGAGACCGAAACCAAAGCCAAGCACCAAGCCTCTCTCGCCCCCGTCCCCGATTCACCATCCAAGAAAATCCTCGCCGAGAACCCGAATCTCTCCTCACCCGTCGCCATGCCATCCCCAGCGAAAAGTCCCCGCCACTTATCGAGCTTAATAGCCGACTCCCTCGCCAAGCTGACCGTCGAGACCGCCCCAAGAGCAAGCATCGCGCACCTCAACAAAGTCACCGCAGCCGCCTTCTCCAACGGCGTCTCCACGCGCCTAAAGACGCTCAACCTGCAACAAAAAGCCGCGCTCTGCGCCCTTGTCGCCCTCGAGCGCCGCAAGCGCGCCGCAGCTGCAAACATCATGGCCACGCCATCCAAGCTAGCCAACGCGGCGCCAACCATCAAACAGCTCTACGACACGTACTGCCACCTCTGCTGCGCGGACTCGGTGCTCCAGCCTCTCACCTCGACCGAGTTCCGCGACGTGGTGGGCAGCTTGGAGACGCTCTCGCTTGTTAGTGGAGTGGATGGCCGGACGGGCAGTTTCGTGATGGCGAATACTCCGACGAAGAGGGGGAGGAAGGTTGGGTTTGGTGGGGGGGTGGGGAGTGGTGATGAGAAGAGGGTGGGGAGTTGTGTGGGCGAGCAGGAGATTGAGAGGGCGGTTGAGGGGGGGGTGGGCGCGGTGATCTTGAAGAGCATTCTTAGTGGGGAGAGCCTGGCGTGGTGTGATTGAGTGTTGCTTTTGTTTTTCTGCATAGCGTGGCATGGTGTCTGGATCCTCCGGTTGGAGAGGCGTATTCTGGATTTTACTGTTGGATTGTAATTCAGGGGGGTGTTTGAGTAGGGGTGTTAATTACCATTTGTGTATAAAGCTCCCGGAATGAGCACGGGGGTAGAAAGCTCATCAGCTTTGCTAGATATTGCTGTTGGGTATTAATCAATAAACCTGTTTGTCTATAACCTCGCACGAGAAGATCTCTGAAATTAAGTAGTCTATTTGTCTACCACCTAAACCATAATACGCTATTCGCCGTTTAATCCTAATTCTACCTCATCAGTCATGAATGTTGAAGTCCTGACTCCCCGCCCCAACCCCAAAACACCACATAGTTGATCCCACCCCCCTCTACAGCCACTCCACCCCTCAAACAAGCTCCAACTTAAACTGGGTCCCCTCCTCCGAATCTGCCACCTCCGCCTTCCCCGACAACGCCGCCACCTCAACCGGCTCCGTCTTCTCAACCTGCTGCTTCCACCTCGCCGGCATAATATGCTGAAAGCTAAACGTCCCATTCGCCGACCTGACCACCTCCCCCTTCTCCGTGATAATCGCATCAATCAGCGCATGCGGGGTGACATCAAACGACGGATTCCAGACATCAATCCCCTGATGCGCCACCGCGACTCGGCGCGTATCATTCACATCGACATTCCCATCTTTATCCACCACCGCGCCGCTGATCTGGGTGAGTTCCTTCTGCGGGCGATTCTCGATGACGATATCGGACCCCGTGACGGTCTCGAGATCGATGCTGGTCGTGGGAGCCGCGACGATAAATTTTATGCCGTGGAACTTGGCGAGCACGGCGAGCGAGTAGGTGCCGATCTTGTTGGCGGTGTCGCCGTTGCGGGCGACGCGGTCGGCGCCTACGATGACGGCGGAGATGTTCTTCTCGGTCTTGAGGCGCGCGAAGAGGGCCCCGGCCATGGAGTCCGTGATGAGGGTTGAGGGGATCTTCTCGTAGACGAGCTCGAAGGCCGTGAGGCGCGCGCCTTGGTTGTAGGGGCGCGTCTCGGTGCAGTAGGCGTGGTCGAGGTAGTTCATCTTGTGGAGGCTGCGGATTATACCGAGGGCTGTGCCGTGGCCGGAGGTGGCGAGAGAGCCGGTGTTGCAGTGGGTTAGGACGCTGAGTTTTCTGTAGGTCCTGTCGGGGGCTCCTTGTGTTCCGGGGGGGCTGGTGGTGAAGTAGCGGAGGTCGTCGGCGTCGTTTTCTGGCGATAGGACGGGGAGTTGCTGGCGTCTGAGATACTCGGCACCATACCTGCCAATGGCCAGGTTCGTTTGAAGGTCATCCTCGAAGATCTTCTCAGCGGCTTTGACGTATGCTTGCCTGATCACGGCGGCATCTGGCACTGCGGTCTTGTTGGAAGTGCTATCGGCTTCCGCAATTGCCGCTGCGTTGACCGTCATCTTCAACAGCCTGATGGCGTTTGAGAGGTCAACAGCAGTTGGCCGACTCCCCATAAGGTAGTCCAGCCTGTCGTGAACATACTTCAGCTGCCCGTCGACGGACGATTGATCTGGAAGAGGTAAGTAGGGGATATAGACGGAGCTAAGACTTACTGAGATCTGCGTTCTCCAACTCAACTGCCAATGCCAGGGCGGCTACGATTGCAATTGCCGGTGCACCTAATGCAATCAGTTTGAATTTTTCTAGTCGTAGATCCTTTAAATACCTCTAACACGCATAGACTTGATACAATCAAAGGCCTGTTCACATGTTGAGACGTCATCATAGACAGACTCATGTGGCAATCTCAGCTGGTCGAGCACCTCCAACTTGCCCCGCGTGTACTTGATAGCCTGAAGCGCAGACATTGCGGCTTTTTGGGTCAAAATAAACGGAGAATTTGAATGGAAATAAAAGCCAACTCAACGACTTGGAGATGGACTGAGATGCGGACCAAAAACAGATAGATTCCGAGTATGCTTCCCTCGAAAAGTAAACGGAGACCCTGATGTCGCTGTCAAGGTACCCCTCCATGGTAGGCGGTGAGCCACATTTAAACTTTTCTGCCCCATCGTGGCTTCATGCACCGGCAACCCCCGCTAATTGGTCGAATGGCACGAACCAACCAGCCAAGTCAACACGTGACCCACACTTCCCAAGCGAGCGCACAACCGTCGAAATTCGCCTTCTCGAACTTTTCGCGAAGGCCTCACGACCATCCACGACAACATCGACAAAGCATCTCGACATACCTTCCGTCAAGATGGCCAGAGAGACCCCACGCAGCGGCATTGCCGTCGGACCTAACAAGGGCCACGTACGTCTCACCTCTTGGAGGATCCCTTTCTGAATCAGGAAGGCGATGGACCGACCTGGCTAACATATCATTCTCCGAATTAGAAAACCGAGCGCCGTGCTGTCCGCGCGAAGCCATCCAAGACCAAGGGTCACTTGAGCAAGCGCACCGCTTTCGTCCGCGAGATCGTCAAGGAGGTTTCTGGGTATGCGACACCGCCGTTCTATTGACCGCCGAAGCAGTTTTTCTAACTTTCTTCTTCTAGCCTCGCCCCATACGAGCGCCGCGTTATCGAACTCCTCCGCAACAGCAAGGACAAGCGTGCCCGTAAGCTGGCAAAGAAGCGTCTTGGTACCTTCGGCCGTGCTAAGGCCAAGGTCGATGAGCTCCAGGGTGTCATCGCCGAGTCCCGCCGTACCGCCCACTAAATGCATCATGGTGCGTTTGGGAAGTTTTTGGGGCAGGGAGTGATGGTGTACAATGGGCGCCAATGCATGGCTGGATGAAAATCTCTGCGAGAGTAAAAAAGCCGGACAAATATATAGCTGGCAACTCGACCGAGGTTTCGGGCAATGAATCACAACTTGATACCAATCTGCAAAGCTTTTTATGACTTAAGGGTGTGATGCTTCCAAGTGAATTGTGACATTTCAACTCATACTAAATTATATACCTCTGAAACGCCTCGCTATGAGCCTCTTAACTAATGCCAATGCAATTCCTTCAAAGCGCCGTGTATCATACCAGCATCATCTGTTCTGCTGCCGTTTACTTCTTGCTCAACCCCTTGAGGAAGCCCTTAAGCTTGTCTTCTGTAGACCTCCCACTACCTGCCTTTTTCTCTTCCTTAGGCTTTGGAGCAGCGCCGCCTCCACCCCCCTGTGCCTTCGGAATTTCTGGTACTTGCACAGGCTTTGCTTGGGTAGCATACTTCTGCTGGAGTATCGGCCACTTCCTCGCATCCTCACTCGCCTCATCCTTCCAAGTGAATGTAACCAGTGTCGGTCCCTCGAATCCCAAATCCTTGATCAGACGCACTGTGCTGCTGTCAGGCACATTATGGATCTGGCCCTTCGAGTCCTTATATATCAACGAGAATGGCTGGTCCCCTGCAACGATGAGGCCCCTAACAAACTCGAGCATCGCTGCCCCCGTTTCTGCAGCATTGACGGGAAACTGAACAGTTGTTTGATCAGGGAATCGGACTTTGACCCGTGTTTCCACAACCAAAGATTTCTTTGCCTCCCTCTCTCGTTGTAGAGCTTCCTGCTCTGCGTCCGATAGGAGTCTTTTGTTTTGTGTCCTATTCAAGAGGCGAGACTGATGCAACTTGGCATCAGCAACACTGGGTTCGTAGTCAGAGTCGTTGAACTCCTGTTGCGCTGCTCGAGGGACGGCTGACGTAGGGGCGGAGAAGACTGATATCATACGCTCTCCTGGCCCAGCAATACCATCATCTGACGCCGGGGTCTCTGCTGGTTTTGCCGGGGCTGACACCGAACTCGACGTCTGCGATGACGGTGATTGAATGCCAGATTCTTGGACTTTGGCGATTTGGTCGGTGATGGTACCATCCTCAGCAGGAGTAGATGTTTCCGTTGAAGGTGTTGCCTCAGTACTCTGGGCAGCTTCCTCGACTTCTTTAAAGTACTGGCCTATCTCTGCCGTTGCCACCTCCAACGGCGTTTCCGTCTGTCGGTAGCTTAAACGTAATAAAATCGACCCGCTGCTAATCCCTATCTGGGACAACGTCTTTTGCAAGTCCACAAAGGTGCCAAACTCTCTATTCATAACATTGAGAACCGGCATCTCGTAGAAGATCTTGCCGCTCGAGCGCGCCGCCGTATCAGCTATGCTCCTAGCTGTGAAGTTGAGGTTCTTGGTATCGCTCGCCTCGAACTTCCTCAGTATAAGCCATAGCGTTGTGTTGCTTGGGAATTTATCCGTGTGGCGAGTCCCATCGGGGAGTTGTAATGCTACTGCGACGACTGATGGAGACTTTGACGCAACGACGAGCTCGAGTTTCGCACCGGAGGAGAGGCCTGATTGTCGGAATGTTCGTGAGAGGTCAACTGCCTTGTTATTATGCCTTGAATATAGTTAGCACCTTGTAGCCTTCACACGAAACGGGGTCCAACTTACTTCAACCCATAGTTGCTGGGGTCGAACTTGGACCTTGTACAAGCTTGGTTTCGGATATCGCTCATATGCGTCTCGGGAGCCACCTTGATTTGATACCGTTGAAGGCCAGTATCCGTCACCACAACATGGGCTACCATGGCTGCGAAGCTGTCTCTCGGACCTTGTAGTATAGGTCCTATGGAATGAGTAGGCTGTTTGGGGCCTTTTTAAGGGCTAACACAAGTATGGATGCTGTAGAATCAAGCAGACTTCATATATACAAATGCGTGAGAGGCGAGGGAGTGTCGTGGCGTCTTGTGGTGGGTGATTTCCGTAGGATTCGCTGATATTCTTATTATCAAGCAATCATCGCGGGGTGATTCAATGAACCCTTCAAACTGCGAATCACCACAGAACTTGTAGTTGACGTCGGTATTGGAGCGCAATAGCGTCAGGCAATGAAATAAGAAGACTGGGAAGTAACAAAAGCGAACTCGTAGTATAGTTTACCAAAGTGGAAAAGGGAATTCCAGATCTGTACAAAGGAAAAGTTGCCTCTAGGCCATGCAGCACCTACAGTAAACGTAACCATCCACCTAATTGGTCCGAGCGTTTTTGGGGTGAGGCTCGCTGTCCAAGCTCAAGCGTCCACCACAGCTCAAGCTCAGTTAACTACGCGTAGCCGTGTCTACCTTGCGAATCCGTCCATAAGCCCAGCCAAACCACCAACGCATAGCAAAAAGCATCACGAAGAACAATTCCAAAGACCCTCATCTCATAACACCAATATAAACACCACCCAGACACTGTGAAGCCAACACATCCAAAGTCATGGTAAGCCAAACCAAACCACCTCCCCAACCAACCACCTTGCAACCACTCACTAACCTCATCCCAAGAGCTCCCCATTCTCCATCAGTGCGTCCACCCCATCCACCACCTTCCCATCCCCCCCTCTAACCTCCCCCCAGATGGCGGAGCCTGCGTCGCCATGGTCGGCAAAGACTGCGTCGCGATCGCGTGCGACCTGCGTCTCGGTCTCCAATCCCTAACCGTCTCCAACAACTTCCCCAAAGTCTTCAACTACGGCGACGTCTACCTCGGACTGACCGGACTCGCCACCGACGTCGCCACGGTGTCGGATCTCTTCCGGTACAAGGTCAACATGTACCGTCTGCGCGAGGAGCGCAACATCGCGCCGTCGACGTTCGCGAACCTCGTCAGCTCGTCGCTGTACGAGAAGCGCTTTGGGCCGTTCTTCGTGAGCCCCGTGGTGGCCGGGTTGGATCCTAAGACGGGGAAGCCGTTTATCTGCGGGTTCGATAGTATTGGGTGTATTGATTTTGCGAAGGATTTTATCGTGGCGGGTACGGCGAGCGATCAGCTGTTTGGTACTTGTGAGGGGCTGTGGGAGCCGGATTTGGTATGTCGCCGCAAACTGCTGTGATGGGGGAAGAAGGAGTGAGGCAGTGTGCTAATGATTGGTATAGGAGCCAGAGGACCTTTTCGAGACGATCTCACAGGCGTTGTTGAATGCGGTGGATAGAGATGCGTTGTCTGGATGGGGAGCACACGTATACATCATCGAGAAGGACAAGGTGACGAAGAGGTTACTGAAGGGTAGACAAGATTAGACGGGGTTGGGGATTGCGGATGGGGAACAGGAGAAGAAGAAGTACGGAGCATGGAAATTCTGGAAGTGCTCATTTTGAGTGTACAATTAGATAACAGCGTTTCTGGTCAATACATGGCAGATCGGCGTCAGGTGGAAACGATGGAGACTTTTACATCAATTGCTTTCTTGGGACTACATGAACTTTGCTTGATACGTTGTGCATTGGGACCACTTGAACTTGCTTGATACGTTGTGCATTTAAATCTATGTCTACTAAGCAAAATGATGATGATACAATGTACACATTGTCCCCTATATATTATTTTACTCCTTCTTCGGCTTGGTCTCAGTGTAGCTCGACTCAATGTAAATCTGCCTCTCAGCGAACTTCAACACCTCATCAATCAAGCTATATCAAAGTCAGCAATATTCCACTTCATCAATGCGTGTTATAACTTACATAACAGGCGCGCTGATAGCCAAGACAGCATACCACTCATTGAGGTTCAACGGCAGAATCGAGAACAGCGTCTGCAAGAACGGCGTATACAGCAGAGCAAAGTGAAGAGCCATCGACAAGGCAATAGCATAAACGAGCATCATATTCTCCCACAGCGGGAGGGTAAGCAGCGACTCGCTCGACGACAACGCATTCATAGCATTGAGCATCTCAATAACCACCAAAATCGACAACGACACCGTAGACGCAGACTTAGCCATATCATCCGAGAACATCTGGCACCCCAGATCGGCAAACTTCTCCGAGCACTGGTGGAAGTGCGTGAGCTGGTAGAAGCTGATCTGCGGGCCCTCGGCGTTGTACATGAACCACCAGGCGTACCCGGCGACGGTGGCGAGACCGACGTAGATCCCGATCACCATGTAGCGGAAGAAGAGCCAGCCGCTGATGAGGGGCTCGTTGCGGCGGCGCGGCTTGCGCTTCATGATGTCGTGGTCGGGGGGGTTGAAGGAGAGGGCGGTCGCGGGGAGACCGTCGGTGACAAGGTTAACCCAGAGGAGCTGGACTGGAATCAGGGCTTCGGGCATGCCGATGGCGGCGGTCAGGAAGATGGAGACGACCTCGCCGATGTTCGACGAGATGAGATAGCGGATGAATTGCTGGGTGTTGTTGTAGATCGAACGGCCCTCCTCAATGGCCACCTCGATGGTTGCAAAGTTGTCGTCAGCCAAGACCATGTCGGAAGCCAGTTTGGCAACGTCAGTTCCGGATCCCATGGCAACACCGATATCAGATTTCTTGAGAGCTGGCGCATCGTTGACACCATCGCCAGTCATTGCTACAACCTCGCCGTGAGCCTGGAGGAGCTCGACGAGCTTGAGCTTGTGGGTTGGCTCGACGCGAGAGAATAACGAGGCCCTGTTCACGGCTTCCAGTTGTTCGCTTTCGCTCAGATTTTCGAATTCGTGTCCAGAGTAGCTCTTTCCGGTGAGGTCCTCGTGAGGGCCAAAGACACCAATTTGACGGCAGATGGTCTCGGCAGTGTTACGGTTATCTCCAGTGATGACAATGACTCTGATGCCAGCTTCCTTGCATTTCTTGATCGACCCAGCAACCTCTGGTCGTGGGGGATCTAACATGCCAACAAGGCCAACGAGAGTCAGGTTTTGCTCGAGCTTGAGATAATCATCGGTAGTCTTGGCCTTCTTGAGAAGCGGGTTCGATTCGACATCTTCGACGCTTGCGAGAGCAATGACGCGAAGTCCACGGTTACCATAGTCAACAACCTCCTTCAGGAGTAGCTCAGACAGTTTCTTGGTCAACTTGACCTTCTTGCCATTGGCGCCAAGAACGGCATGGGTGCAACGCTCGATAATAGCCTCAGGGGCTCCCTTAACCAACAGACGCTGAGAATTCTTGTCTCCCACAAGGACAGACATACTCTTGCGGTCTCTCGAGAATTCATAAGTCGCCAGACGAGGGGCTCTGCGTTCGTACCAGGAGCTGGACTTGCTGAGCGGGTCTACGAGTGCAGAGTTTCCGTTTTGGGCCTTCTTCGAGGACTCTGGGGTGCCAATCTTCTCGACCAGAACACGAAGGGCGCCCTCGGTGGGCTCACCGACGCTAGAGTAGACACCAGTCTTTGCGTCCAGTGCCAGTTGGGCATCGTTACACAAGGCAGATATTTCAGCGATTTGCTCCACAGTGTAGGATGTGGCAGCAAGGTCTGTAACGTGAGTTCCCTGGAAACTGACTTTACCCTCTGGAGAGAATGTCGTGCCTTCAACGTCGAACTCCTCGAGGTCACTGCCGGATTCATTCAGATAGACTAATTTGTTGACGCTCATCTGGTTGGTGGTCAGAGTACCGGTCTTGTCGGAACAGATGACACTGCAGCTACCGAGCGTCTCAACGGATGGGAGACTGCGGACAACAGCGTTCTTGGCAGCCATTTTCCGGGTTCCAAGGGCCAAACAGGTGGTAATGACAACGGCGAGACCTTCGGGAATTGCTGCAACTCCCAGGGATACGGCAATCTTCAGGTAATAGATGGCACCCTTAGTCCAGCCGCCATGCGAGGGGTCATTGAAGTGACGGATGTTGATAGCCCAAACAAGGATACAGATAACGGTAATAACCTTTGCCAGCGAGTCTCCAAAGTCATTGAGCTTCTCCTTCAATGGCGTAGGCGCGGAAATCTGTGCGGTGATGCTCTCGTGGATGTCTCCGATGGCAGTCGACAGGCCGGTCAAAACAACGACCGCGGTAGCGTGGCCGGTGACAACAGTAGTTCCAGAGAAGAGCATGTTGATTTGATCCTGCTTAACAGCATTCTCGACCTTGACAGCCGTGATGTCCTTGCCCACACTCTCACTTTCTCCAGTCAGGATAGCTTGGTCGACGGAGAAGCTGTTGCTCTGGATGGCGATGACTCTGCAGTCTGCAGGTATCCTGTCTCCAACCGCGATTGTGATGATATCTCCAGGTACGAGCTCGTCCGCCTTGACGCGGGCAACATGGCCATTTCGGACAACCTTGGCTTCGTTCGCAGAGTATTCTTGTAGTGCAGCAATGGCTTTTTCGGCGCTGCTCTCTTGGGAGACACCGACGACGGCGTTTAGAATAAGGATAGTGAGGATCTTTAAAACGTTAGCAATTGTTACGACACAGAAATAATATACTGACGACTGCGGGGTCCACAAAAGCTGTCCAGCCACCTCCATCTTCCAAAAGGGCGAGAACAAATGATACAGCAGCGGAGCCGAGAAGAATAATGACGAGCTGGTCTTTGAATTGCTCTAGAATAAGCTCCCAAACCGGGGTCGGGGGTTCCTCGGGGATAGCTAAGTGCAACGTCAATAAACTGGTCTGGACCTTTACTTAAGATCAGGGAAACCTACCATTGCTTCCGTATTTCGCTCTGGACGCAATTACCTGCGCATCATCGAGTCCCTTATGCTCATCCACAGAAAAATGCTTGAGAACCTGTCCCGTAGACTGGGCGAATGCGTTCTCCATGGCGTGGGGGTCGCGGCGGGTTGTCAAATCGTCTGGTGGATGGAAATTCTTATCGAGCCGGGGGGAGCAGCAGCAGCAGCAACGTCACGGACGTTGAATTAAATCAAAGCAATCATGTACGAAGCGTAGAGGTCGTCAATGAGAGTTTCTACAGTTGTTGATGGAATTTCTCAAGGGAATAAAGAACGAGAAGGAATAACCAGATTTACAGGGACGTGTCCGAGCTGCTTACAATAGCGGGCTCGCTCCAGAAAATGTTCCTCGATAACAACACGTTGCGGTTCTGCGGTAGTTCACTTTATTCCTCCACACGCGAACCGGGATCACTAGCAGCGCCGGCGGTTTGGACCGGCCAAGTTTATTTTGGCTCATTTTTTTGGGGAGAAGTTAGTCATGTGACTAACTAGTGTTTTGTAGTAGGAGGAGAGGGGAGTTAAGAGGAGAATGCCATAGAAAATGCAAGCTTCGGCTTGTAACCACAGTTACTTTTAGTACGATATAACAGAATTAACAGCCTCATAGTAATATATCTTCATCTTCTCCATATTACACTTGCCCAAGGTATAAAGCAGATAGAGTTGATCGGGTAGAGTGCCCTACGGAGAGATATGCTCCACCACCAACTGCCTAGTCCTCCGCCGGGGCCATCCCAAGGCCCTTCCTCTTCCCATCGACAGCCAGCATTCAATGACGACAGAGGGATCTTCTCCATACTTTGAAGCGTATGCACACTATCCATCTTCAGCCAAGGACTGAGGCTATTTGATAAGATGCGGCAAATATGCAGCATGTGTTAGGGCGCAGAGCGAGGTGGCGGCGGCCCATTCGAGTGCGTGCGCCTCATTTTTATGTGAGGCCGGCACCACCAGTGAGGGAATTCCCTCCACAAGGCATACCATACCATACTAGAGTATCAGGATCCGATCCCACTTCCAGGCAGCCGCCCGCCACTTTTGGCCACCCGAAACCCATGGAATATTACTATTCTTGGATGTGGGTGGTGTTAATGGTGTTAACGACGTTAAACAGTGCATACTTCGTGCATTGTTCGTACAGTAGAGCCCATATCATCCTGGGAAATGGGCTTGAATAAACTGGATACATATCCAACATCATCTATCCAACAAAGTACGGTGCAGAGTTGGTACTTGGAGAAGGAGTTTCGTATGTAGTCCATCAGCAGCGGACTGTCCGGCTCGTTGCCGTGAAAGAGGGGTACTCTGCTCGGCGCGTACCACACATACAAATCACTGGTACCCATCTGTGCTCAATAATCCCCACCCCCTTATGGTCAACAACTGTCTCCTGATAGTTGGCATATTTTCAAGCCAATTATGTGGGGATCTGCGGGCATCATACGATGCATTCGTCTTCGACTTTCGGCGTGTGTCTCTCACAAGGGAAGAGACTGACGCCGCGCCGCTGACCGATGTGGTGAGGACGGTATCTGTGTTTTTCTACAGTGAGATATTTACGCTTTATGAGATGCCCGACATACACACACATATATATATGCCTCCTAACCTCTGCCTATTACACGATCTGTAACCGCGGAAACATGCATGTGAAGTGCATTTATGATGTAAACAAGCCTGCGTGTCTGTCGCCGTCGCTTAACTCTCTTTTTTCTTATCTGCCTTGTGAATTTTAGGTGGCTGTCCACGGCGGTGGTGAAAGGTGGCTGTCCACGGTTGTGAGGCTGTGTAAATATATTAGATTATATAAGACGCCCACTAGACAACAAACAACAACAACAAAGTAGTGGGCTACAGATTATGTATATTGGCTGTAGAGAACTGTGGTGGACTTCACTGAGTTGGTACACTGTAATGACATAAGAGTCGTGGATACACCAGCGACTAGACTACTAGAGTACTCTTCTATAGCATACTACTATAGTATACACAGCACACGCAACATCCCTAACAAAGCCCCTCTTCTACCATCTAATAGGGCGTCGCCGCGCCCAGTTTATTCGCCTCATTAACTCTCTAACTCCCCAAAGTAGACCATTGCCCCTCCAATAATAGTCTTTAATAGTTCTCTATAGTCTAATCAGGCTGGCCGTGTCGTTGTTTATGCTTTATTCCCCCTCAACCACCCCAACTTCCCACTGTAAAAAGTTCCCACCACACACCCATTCTCGCATCACCAGCAATCTGGGCTCTCCTCCCTCACTCATTCGCTTAGGACCACCTCGCACCATCGCTGCCCCGGAACCTCATTCAATCTCAGCCCGCCAACTTCTTACAACTTCTACACCAAACTTCCATTACTTCCTACCATCCTGAATCACGCGCATTCTACAATTTCAATACTTCCTTTTCACATCTACCAACCTTGCATCACATAAACACCTTCATCGCAACCATGGCCACCGAAGTAAGTTCTTCCTCCCACCCACTACACGTCATCACGTCAGGTCAGGTCAAGGCCGGTGTCTCAGCACAATAGACAGCCTCATGTACCGCGTCGACCCCTCTCCTACCTCCTCAATATCATCCTCTTGATCAGAATGCTAACCTGTGCTTTCCCTAACAGCGCGAAAGGTATGAAACTTCACCCCAAACATGCGCCCGCAGTGAACTTGTTTGGACATGCAAACACAAATAACGACACCGCAACGGATGGGCGTGGTATTACTGTGCACAGATCAATCCGCTAATATCTCTGTGCTACCTTTAGCAAGACATTCCTCGCGAGGCTGTGCGAGCAGGCCGAGAGATACGATGAGATGGTTACATACATGAAGGAGGTCGCCAAGGTATGAGGCTCAGTCTGGGGGTGTTTTGGGGGTTCGTCCTAGGTTGGATCTGAGCATCGGCTGACATGTTTGTGCGATAGCTTGGTGGAGAGCTCAGCGTCGATGAGCGCAACCTTCTGTCCGTTGCCTACAAGAACGTCGTGGGTACCAGACGTGCCTCGTGGCGCATCATCTCCTCGATCGAGCAGAAGGAGGAGTCCAAGGGAACCGAGAAGCATGTCTCCACCATCCGCGATTACCGCCAGAAGATCGAGACCGAGCTCGAGAAGGTCTGCCAGGATGTCCTTGACGTCCTTGATGAGTCCTTGATCCCCAAGGCCGAGTCCGGAGAGTCCAAGGTCTTCTACCACAAGATGTACGTTATCGCCATGCTATATATACCCCACACTATCCGATTCTGACTGTTTTGTTCTATAGGAAGGGTGATTACCACCGCTACTTGGCCGAGTTCGCCTCGGGAGAGAAGCGCAAGGGTGCTGCCACTGCCGCACACGAGGCTTACAAGGTACGGTGCCCATACCCCACAGATACGATCTGAAACTAACACAACCATAGAACGCCACCGATGTTGCCCAGACCGAGCTCACCCCCACCCACCCCATCCGCCTGGGTCTCGCCCTCAACTTCTCGGTCTTCTACTACGAGATCCTGAACTCGCCCGACCGCGCGTGCCACCTGGCCAAGCAGGCCTTCGACGACGCCATCGCCGAGCTCGACTCGCTCTCCGAGGAGTCCTACCGCGACAGCACCCTGATCATGCAGCTCCTCCGCGACAACCTGACGCTGTGGACCTCCTCCGACAGCGGCGAGGCCGAGGCCGCACCCGCCGCCGAGGCAAAGGAGGCCGAGAAGGCTCCTGAGGCCGAGGCCCCCAAGGAGGAGACTGCCCCAGCTGCTGAGTCCTAAATATGTCGTCCACGAGGCCCCGTTCCTCAACTCCCCCTGCACACATATCCGTCATCAGTGTCTTAATCTAGTCAGCGAGAGCATTTGATGCCGCGGATCTGAAGCGGGGGGCGTTGTTGCAACGTACGAAATACATGCGATTTGCGAATACACCATCCTGCGATCCTTGATATCATGGTTTTTCTCCTTTTTCCCTCTCAAACGCCCCCTGCCCTGCCCCTTTGCGAAATGTCTCTTTTTATTTTGCCCCTGTTTTACGGTCTTCTCTCACACACCAAACGCGTCGATGAAAAGGCGACGGCTCTCTTGCGCAGAAACGGCTTTCTTAACTTCCGGAACACTCTTCGGCGTCCTTTGATGAGATTTCGGATGCGGTTAACTCACACAAATGGATGGCTATAATCCGCCCAAGGGATTGCTTTGATGAACGGTGGTTTGCCCAGCGGGGGACGGTATCCTAGATGCTTACTCTTATGGAGCTACCTCAATCAACCTTTGTTGCGTTTTGCCATAGCGGGTAGTCTGTCAAACTGTTACTTTCACCTTTTGTGTTTATCGGAGCCCGTCTGGAGGAGTGGGTGTGGGGTGGGCAATGAAATTCACAAAACATATACCACATGCCATTTGCACACATCTTTGTTCGTGCTCGTGATTGATTGTGATTGCAATGTGTGACTTTATTCTGCTAGCCAGTACAATCGGAATTCATTATGGTATTAGAGTACGGCGAACTCCCCATCCATCTATTAACCCATCATCCAATCCATCCAATCCATCCAAACCCAACTATTACAGCCCTAACCTGACCAAACTCCCTGCCCATAATAGAGCAAACTCCCCGCCCATAATAGAGCAAACACCACCATAACAACTCAATACGCCCCCGCGCTCAAAGTACACTCAAACAACCACCCTCCTCTCCTCCACAACCTCATACTCCGTCTCATCACTAACCTCCACCTTCCCCTGCCTCCCCAACAACTCCGCCGCCCTCTCCAATCTCGCATCCTTCTCATCCCCCCTCCTCTTCTCCACTCCCTGCCCCGTACTCCCACTCTCCCTCCTCTCAACATCCCAACTCCACTCCTCCACCACCTTCCGCTCCTTCTCTCTCTCCCGCTCACTCAACTCATACATCCTCGTCTCCTCCCTCTCCTCCTCCTCCATCATCCCCCAATTCACATTCCCAATCCCATTCCCTGATTTCCCACCCTTCACCCCGCCGCTGGCCTTCCCAGTCCAGATCTTCCCACGTATCCGCTTCTCGAGACGGCGCCAGGTTCCTTGGGGAGCGGGGAGAGGGGGGCTGGGGTGCAGGGCTGTGGCGGAGAGGACTTCGTGCCGCCAGATCAGGATGCGTCGCGTGGAGGGGGAGGGGGAGGGTGCTATTGCGGGGGGGGAATGGCATTGTGGGGGTGAGGTTGAGAAAGGGGAGTCTGGGGTGGGTGCTGGGGAGTTTGCCATTGTGGTGGGCGGGGTGATGATGGGCATCTTGGTGATGGTGATGTTTGGATTTGCGTTTGGTTTTTCTTGCGGGCGAGAGGTGGCTTGGTGGAGTGAGGTGAGAGAGCGTGTTGGTGTGTATATATCGAGGCTGGTGACTGGTTGATCATGTGAGAAAAACAGTCGATGTAGCGGTGAAGGCGAGTTGGACTTGGTGATGCTGTCCTCGTTCGGCCAGAGTAGTGCTGAGCTATCCAATTCACCAAAACCCCCCAAGTCGTAGGTAACAACTAATCGGCGTCCTAGTTCGGCGGAGACAAAGCCATTGAGAGGAGTTGAAATTCAGAGTCGAGTTCTCAGGATAATGAGCTGATAACAGAAGCGCCACACTTGAACGATGAATGGAACGACTGTAGACCCGATGATGAACAAGTTTAAAAAAATCCCCCAGGTGAATCCCTCTCAGGACACAATTAAAATTTCGTTTGTCGGAGTACCTTTTGTGTCCGTGGCGATTTCGCCCTCCTTGCCTCAGCGGCTTGATCAAATTCGGAAAGAGAGGTCTCAGCGGAATCGAGGTGTCATTATTTCTGTTTGCTCCCATGAAAAAAAATGAGGTACTTGATTTTAATCCGAACTGTTTCTTTCTTGCAGTGGGTGCCCGCCAACTGGGTCCAGACTTGGGGGATTTGGAGCGAGGAGATCACTGGTGAGGTCGGGGCATTTATTTTTTGGGGGGGAGTCGAATGTTGAAGATCGCGGGAAGCTGCTACCGTGAAGAAGCACGTGGCTTGGCTCTTGGTGTTACCTCACAATATTGGGACGGGAACGCCATAAGTGAGTTATTTTTTCTCTTTCCACCTTACTCGCCTCTTTATCAATAATTTGACATGTCTATTTCTTCTCCAATTACATTACATTGGCTGGAAAAACTCTATATGACTGTCACGTGGCGAAATTTTGTTTATACTTTTCTCACCTGAGAACAATTTCAGGGTCTACCACACACAACATGATTGGATCAGTTAAACCTTAGTACAGATGTCTCATGCTTCATTAAAACCAAGATGCCCCCCTCCTACCAATCAATCCTTGCGACCTCAACCCTTTGTACAACCATAGTACCCCCAGCCAAACTCCAACCCAAAGCAATCATGGACATATCAAATTCGTTGCAACATAAACGGCATCGGCCTCATCCTTCAGCCTATTCAACCCCCACCAACCGTGATCTCAGCCGTATAATCCCTCCGAATCGTCAGTTCAGCCAAACCCTCTTGCTTCTCGATAACAAGCCCCTTTTCATTCGCCAAATGTAGCAGGCAAATGAAACAGAAGCTTGTTGAGATGTCGCTCATGGCCTGCTTCGGGTATACTGTTTGTAGATTTTGCATGACATTGGTGAACTTCAGGACCTCGTCTGATTTCTCCTCGGTTTCGGGTACTGGTGTAGGCAGTCGTCCCGACGCGTCTGGTGGTGCCTCCTATTTACAGTTAGATTTTTACATTCAAGGGGAAAGATGCTGGACATACCGAATGAAGGCCTTTGACACCCATACCCTTCCACAGCTCCTCCTTCAGCCGCCTAACATCCACCTTCTTGGCAACACGGGCATATTGCACGTATTCTGGACGCAATCTTCGGCTCTGGGTTACAAGCTGGGTCCCAAATGCACCTTCTCCTTCAGTTCCCTGACTGCCCATTATGCCACCGCCAAGGAGATTGTTGATGCCAGCCATTCCTCCCTCGTTACCATTCCCATCTGGGCCTGGTGAGAAGTGGTCTCTTGCATCAGCAAATTCATCGTCATCATCCATACCACCCATTGGCATTCCATCGTCCTGGAAGAAATTTGCGTCATAATCGCCCTTTGGAGCCTCCTCATCAGCTCCAGCAATAATAGGGTCTTCCTTCTGTGCCCAGAAAGCTTCGTCCATCTCGCCTTCAGGCACTTCCTCTTCCTTCTTGATAGCTTGTCCAAAGCTACCGAGCTTGTTACCAAGCCCGGGTCGGCGAGAGCCCATTTGTGCCTTGGGCTTGAGGAACAGGCGTAAAAGTTGCTTTGAAGAGAAGTGCTTGTCGTCGGGGAGGAGATTCCGGGTCTTGGATTTCCAATCCTTCTTGGGCATGGAAATGACGGTGTTGGAGCTGGCAGGGGTATATATCGATTCAGCAAGGCTTTGGTCGAGTGTCGACATGAAGTCAATTTCGAACGGCTCCTTCTCCTTGCGAGCCTTTGGGGCAGTAACTGCCTTGGCGGAGTCCTTGATTTTTCGTATACGCCAATGCTCTGGGCCGGCCCAGTTCTTTTGGAGGGCCTGATCAAAGTAGCTCAGGATGTCTTCGTGGCCACCTTCCATGGCGCCTTTCGAGCGGTTGAGAGATACAATGAATTCTCCGCTTTCCGGATCGAAAGTTCCTGCTCCGTCTTCACCATCAGCCCCTTCACCTTCGCCGTTGATTCCATTATCATGGACTCGAAGTTGGGGCTCAATGGCAGCATCCCTAGCCCATGCCTCGCCACCTTCACCGAATCCTGCATCGGGCATATCAAGGTTGCCAAGCAGTCCATCGTCATCATCATCAAAGCCAGCTGGGTTGTCATCGTCAAGGAACACGCCGGAGGTATCGCCAATTTCACCTGCTTCGGCTGTCTTTTCACGATCTTGACGCCAATCATCAGGTGCTTTCAGGAATGGAATGTCCATCGAGCCAGATGGGTCGCCCAGGTCGAAGTTCTTCAGAGAGGGGCAAATATCTTGCTCCTCGAGGCGATCAAGGTCTGGGAAGAATTTAGCCCCCAAAGAAGCGATGTCAATCTCAGCGTCTTCCTCGTCATCCTCCAGCTTGGCAGTGTCATCAAGCAACGAACTTGGTTCTGGTGTCTCCTCCTCCTCTTCCTCCTCGATAGTGTCACCCTTCCTCTGCCTTCCCCTGCCCTCAGCAGATGCATCACCTGCGTCATCGCTGCTGTCAAAGACGATTCGGCCCTGGGAGTCGATAGACAAGTGGTTGAGGAGCAGGCCTTTAGCACCTCCCTCATCAAAGTCGGCTGACGCCTTCTTGAATAGCGGATCAACGGAAAATTCGAGTTCGAACTTCTTCAGTTGTAGCGGAGCAAACGACGGAGCTAATGTGGCTTCCGACGACCTCTGGGCCTTCTTCTTCGGCTTCCTCCTCACTGTCCCATCTTCATCTTCGACTTCTTCCTCGCTCTCCTCCCCTTCTTCTCCTTCTGCTCCATCTCGTTTCTTCTTGTTATTGCCGCTATCAGCAAGACCACTTAATAGCTTTCCCGTTTCCGTAGCTA
Source organism: Pseudogymnoascus sp. WSF 3629 (assembly GCA_001662585.1). Classification (NCBI taxonomy): domain Eukaryota; kingdom Fungi; phylum Ascomycota; class Leotiomycetes; order Thelebolales; family Thelebolaceae; genus Pseudogymnoascus; species Pseudogymnoascus sp. WSF 3629. The sequence goes on from KV454608.1 coordinate 213,022, forward strand.
CACTGTCGACTCTGCTTGTATAGATCTTGACGCAGCCGTCCAGCGTGCAACTGGCTTTCTGGAAATTCACACCGTTCCCCTCTTTAAGCAGTGTCATATCGTGGAAGTAATCGATGAGAGCAAAGTTCCAGGAGTTGGTCGCATTGATTTTGTTGTCTGTAGCCATCTTCATCCATTCCTCAAAGTTCGCGAGTATAGGCACCCTCTTCATGGGCGTAACTGCTGTTCCACCAACATTGATCAGATCTTCATCCATATCGTTTTCCTTGCCACGATTCGCTGTCCTCCGGGCAGGTGTCCTTGGATTCGAAGATGGCGATGCGCTATTTGCTCTCTCGTAGCTGCTAAGTTTCCGCATTGGTGATGCTGCGGCCTTGATCTGGTTCATTTGAATATCATGGAGCGCATGCCTCGACTGCAATCTCTTCGCTTTTTCCTGTGCATCATCGTTTAGAGGGATTCTAATAAACCGCCCAGTCAGTATGCGATTTATTTGATCTGTTCATAAGGCGCTTCCTACTTGACCTGCGACTTAAACGGGGTTGCTGGTGCCCCGCTTGAAACATTTCTGCTACCAGCAGTTCTGGGCTGCTGAGCTACTCGAGGCATGTTGAGTTATAGCCCGCAATATGCGCACAATATATGTCGTATCTGTGTCGATTTTCGTTGTCGCTGGTAGTTCCTGCCCCAGCAATCCCACGATCGCGACCCTGCAATCTGAGTAAACAATAAACACGCGGAGCTTGGTATATCACGTGATTTTAGGTTCCTTTTTGGGTTGCGGGCAAAGTTGGGGTACAGGTCCCGATAAGGGAACAGGACCCGCGGGGGGCGATTGAAGGTACTAACGTCGTCATCTACCTGCATCGACGAATTCCTGGGCATTTGTGTGGCTGTGCAGCTTGAAGTCGCGACACCCATATGAGCAATACCATGATTCCGTAGCTCACTGCTATTCATTATACTTTATCTGTATTTGCCACTTGCACAATCGCAATGCTATAAACCGAGTTGCAAACAATGCGATGCTCTAGGATACAATGCTTAGTCCAGAGTTAATGGCGACATCGAGGCAGCATCGAAGGGCCAGGGCCAAGTTCTCGTTCCGCTCGTTTTATATATCGACTCTATTGCTTTGCGCCTTTGCTTTGGTGAGCCTGGTTACGACCCAGGTTGCCCGATACAAGAATGGCGACCAGTATGGGATTGTCCAGCGACGCGCCGTCGCGGAACTCGACACTAGCAGGTTGCTCAAGAGGGATGAAGAGGTCAGTCATGGTGATAAGCTCTAGAGACCGATTGCTAACACCAGCTTTGCAGTGCCGGCTCGTCCATTTCGCAGACGATAAATGCGCCTTCATAAAAGCAAACTGTCCGGACGAAGAAGCAGGCCTCCTGTCTTACCTATCCCTCTACTACTGCGCTCTTCCAAATGCGCAGCCCGTCGCGTTCACAATACTCGTTCTATGGATTGGGCTACTGTTCACGACGATCGGCATTGCCGCGAGTGACTTCTTTTGTATAAATCTCAGCACCATTGCCACGATTTTGGGTATGAGCCAAAGTATGGCAGGTGTTACTTTCTTGGCTTTTGGAAACGGCAGCCCGGATGTGTTCTCGACATTTGCGGCAATGAGCACTCACAGTGGGAGTATGGCCGTAGGAGAACTGATTGGGGCCGCCGGGTTCATCTCTGGAGTTGTTGCGGGGTCAATGGCCTTGGTCAGAGAGTTTAAAGTTGGAAAGAAGAGCTTCGTTCGCGATGTCGGCTTCTTCATTGTGGCTGCGAGTTTCAGCATGGTGATGTTGGCCGATGGTGTCCTGCACTTGTGGGAGTGCTGTGCTATGATTGGTTTCTACGTATTTTATGTGGCGGTTGTTGTGACATGGCATTGGTATCTCCAGCGGCAACGAAGGAAGAGGGAGCGCATTGCCCTTTCACGGGGCCATTATCAGGGGCCATCATTTGCGGAAATTGAAGTGGTGGTGGAAGATCACGAAGACGAAGATGGTGTAGAAGATGGGGGGGGCCTTGGACGGTCAACTGAAGACTTTGCGGACTTGGAGAGAAGTCTCCACGACCGAACGCCCAATACCGAACGAGACTCTGATGATGATAGCGACGGTGAAGGGGAGAGGGGCAGGATGCTGGCTACAGAAGTGAGCAACAGCATGCGAGTTCTGCGTCCGAGAGGTAGTAGAAGGAGCACGATGACTCCTATCAGACCCAGTCTCATCGGAGCAATGGAGTTTCGTTCGGTTTTGTCTTCGCTCCAAAAAGCGAGGGGTAGTTCTGAACACCAAATACGACTCCGGCGGTATTCAGATGAGCGAGTGCCATCCTCCAATCCATCTTTCGACCGAGGAACTGTTCAGTCCAATCCGTCTGAACAGGGTACTGTTGTCGTCACCAATGCAGACAGCCCATCAGGTTCAGCAGATTTGATTGAACCTTATTCTCCAATGGTGCCATCCTCTGCGGATGATACGGATAAGAACCCGAGGAATCCTGGTCATTATTTTGCCGCGGAAGTTCCAAATACCAGCATTGAGGCTACAGTTCCTAGCGACCCTAGATATCTGGGCCCATTAAACACCGGCGCAGAACATGACAGGAGCAAGCAGTTTCCAACCAAAACTGATGACGCCATACCGCCCTCGCCAGTAATTTCAGTGTCGTCTCCGCCGATTTCTCGTGAGCCCGAAGACACCAGCCCACCGCTTCAGGCTGGGCAACAAAATTATGAGCATGGCCTAGCACCACCCGCACCAGATTTTTTTGGCGGTCACCAGTTGAAACCCGACTTCTTTCAAGCAGCATCGACCGTAAACCCCTCGCCGGTTTATTCTCCCCGAACTAAGGGGCCTAGTCGGCCAAGGATACGGGTTCCCGATTCAAGAGACAGCTCCAGGACACGCTCGCCGTCACCGGTATATGCATTCCCTGCGTACACGGACTCACCGCGGCCACTTTCTCCACAACTTGTTTCTCCCCAACAGGCAAGGCCCGAATCGAGAAGTCTAAGTCCTCCCGGGACGCCAGGTGCACGATCATTCTACGGTCAGGTCCCCGGAAGACTTGTCAGGTGGTGGCCATACCGCTACCTTCCCGCTCCACAAGCTATCCGAGCTTCTTTATTTCCTACGTTTGAGAACTGGGAGGGCAAGAATATGTGGGATAAACTATTGAGCGTGGTCTCTGCACCTAGCATTTTCTTACTAGCTGTGACGCTGCCAGTTGTAGAGAGTGAACTAAAAGAGGATGATGAAGAGCTTGAACTAGAGAATGCTCGAGAACGCCAATCAAGGTCTCGAAGTGCCACGAGCCAGGGGCTTGCCGGGGAGGCTCCTTATACAGACAATGAAGTCGCACCAGAATGGGCCAACTATCGCCGCAGTTCTATCCGCAATTCTGTCCTGCTTACTCCTGGAGTAGAGCCACACGTTCGCGGACTTGCTGGACACGGGAACTCAGCTAGCATAGCCATCTCAACTGAGGACATCTATCACGGCAACCCTCACTCTGAGCCGTTACCGCCAAAGAACATCAATCCAGCCCAAGATTACTTTGCTGCGCGGGCCCAGTCAGCCCTGCCAACGCCTGCCGACTGGAATAGGTGGCTTGTTGTTGTTCAGATATTCACCGCACCTGTGTTCGTTTCCCTTGTTCTATGGGGGAACTTGTACCATGACGACCTGCAGCCGAAACCCCTTTTCACGATGATCTTATATGGCTTGATAGGGTCTCTGGTTACCCTTGCTATCCTCACTGTCACAACAAGGCATGATAGGATGCCAAAATATAGGCACTTGTTCTGCTTTCTTGGATTCATTGTCAGCATTGCCTGGATCTCCACGATAGCCAACGAAGTCGTCGGGGTCCTGAAAGCCTTTGGCGTCATCGTTGGTATATCCGACGCCATTCTTGGACTCACGATATTCGCCGTTGGAAATTCCTTGGGCGATCTTGTTGCAGACATTACTGTTGCGCGTCTTGGATATCCCGTCATGGCGCTTTCCGCGTGTTTTGGTGGCCCGATGCTCAACATTCTATTGGGAATTGGTGGTAGTGGACTTTACATGACGCTCACAGAGGCCAACAACAAACATAACAAGCATCCAGGGCGGCCGATGAAGTACAAGCCCTACGAGATCGATATCAGTCCTACGCTTCTAATTTCGGCTGTCTCGCTGCTGATTACCCTCGTGGCATTACTGATCCTCGTACCGCTCAACAAATGGATGATGACTAGGAAGATTGGATATGGATTGATCACGCTGTGGGCGGTTAGCACTGTTGCTAACCTAGTTGTAGAAATAACGGGGGTTTGGGGGGATCACACATCGTTGTGATCGGTTGGTTAGTAGGCGGATTACCTGTATGATGGCGTTTGTGTTAGATACCCAGCCATATCATCTAATTTAAGGACATATCGGCTCTAATGTTATTGATTTCAACGTATTGTGTTGACTGCAAATGATGTAACTAGTTTTTGACAACCTAGGCCCGGGTTTCGTAGCCCGAAGCTTCAACCAGCGGGGATTATCAACGATACTCCAATAATTATGACTTAAATTTGACAGTCAGGCTCTATAATTTCAATGACACCGAGTTCGTGGCTTAGATAATGTAAACTCTATAACGTACTTAATAAGTAAGCGGATCGTATATGTTAACGGATCACGACCCACCCTACCAATTCGGTCCTACCTACCTTCCTTAACTCAACATGCCTCAACTAAACAACACCTGATTAGCTTCGAGAGAAGGCTAAATTGCTCTTGTGATCAATATGTATAATTTAGGCTATTTTACAAGTATTTGTAGCACTATAGACACGTATGATATCCCATTTATAACCTTATAGGCACGTCTTTGAGGACGCCCTACTAAGCACGAAACGTAGTCTATAAACTACAAACTCATAGATATAGAAGAATTAACACTTATTAATTAGATTTTGTTAAGGTCTAAAAGAGGTCTACTAGTCTATATTTCTAAGATTTGACAAATAGTAGATTTATTACTTTAAAAAAGGTCTATAGTAGATGAAGGCAAGACGCATTAAGTTAGTAAATTATAGCTATATAACTTCATAAAATGTCATAACTCTCTATAATTATAATATAACTATAAATATGATTATTAACAGGTGAAATGCAAAGATCTAACGATACTTTAAGATTAGTTTTAACTTATATAAAATATCATTATAAAATATAAGATCTATAAGGACGATATATATAATTTTAACGAGATAGGCTTCTAAATAGGTATTATTATAACTACAAAAGTAGTTATAGGTTCTAAACGGTCTATATAACCTATAACTATTTAGCCTAGAAACTATGAGTAGGTTATAGCTATTAAGAGTATAAATTTAAGTAGTTAGACTTTACTACTAATGATTATTTTTAAAGGAAAAGTACATATCTCCTCATAGTATATAAATAACCTACTATATGATTAGGTTATTAGAGTAAGTGAAAACAGGTAGATAACTAACTCCCTTAGCCTTAATTAGCTTAAAGAAGTCTTTAAAAAGCATATAAAGGATTATATAAAGGGTATATATTAACTTCTTATACTTAATAGACATAGTAGTTACTTAACACCTAAATTTGACCTCTTTTATAATAAGCACTTAATTATAACACTTTATATGCCTCTATACTCATTATACTTACTCTAGCCTCTTAATGTAAGTTATTTTATAGTTTTAAAGCATTTGTATAGGTAACAAATTAAAGAGCTTATATAACTTAGAGTTAGTTATATTAATAAAACAGACTTTCTTATAGCTTATATAATAACTTACTAAGAGACCTTTATGTCTATAAATATCTATAATAGATTCTAGGCTATAGGATTACTCCTATATAACCTAGACTACATCCTCTTAAAGCTTAATACTTAATTATAGACACCTACCCTACCTCTGCCTCCTCTAAACAAGCCTACTCTATAGGTCCCTAAGACGCCTTATAATATACACAAGCTATAACATTAAGTAATAGCAATTAAAGGGTTTATTAAAGGTCGTATGAGAGGCTCTTCTAGTCTAATAGATTAAGCAATTTAACAGCTCGTTAAGG